>CALSFV010000029.1:600000-1035166 GCA_943737045.1 Parapristionchus giblindavisi | reverse complement strand
CTTTCGAACAGCATTTGAGGCTTAAAATTTTTCGTCCATCTTTTTTTTCGTCCGCCTTCCCGTTCTTTGACAATTGTTTTCGGTAATTTTTATTTATTTATTTTATTTTATTTGTTTATCGATCAGTTAAAACATGAATAGGAAAGGAGAAAGCGATATTCGAGCGATATTTATTTGTTGTATGTTTCATGGCCCTCATATGAGACCATGGGCTCTTGCGCAAACTCGATCTCCTTCTCATCATCTATCGATATGAATATTAATAATAATTGAAATAGTGCTGAAATAGTGATCATAATAATGTATATTTATATATTTTATTAAATATGATTGAATTATTATTATTATATAATATTATTATGATCAATAAAAATTATAGTCGTTCCCCGATGGTAATCTCCATTCTTTCCTCTATTCTGATTTATGGACGGCTGAATTGGCACGTAGTCATAGATGAAATGAACAGTTGTGTGATCAGTTTGACCCTGGTGATTCGATGTTTCACGTAGTTTATATGAGAGCTGACAATGTCCATGAACGGTTGTATATCTTTTCCAATACCAATATCAATAGTTCCTTGTCAGAACTAATGTACAAAATTAAATATAGTCCTGTGAAGTATGAGTATTTTTGAAATTATAATAACAATAAAAGTCCCCGAGCTAAATTTAAAACTCATTCCTTCTTTCAATAGTTATGCTGATTTATGGCGACAGATTTCTTTGCTGGACTAGGCGATTCGGCGATTCGTATTATTAGGTTGTCTCATAAGTTCCTGACTTTTTTGTCACATTTTTGGATTTCTTTGTTCTTAGAAATGAATGTAGTCAGCGATCTAAAATATCGTCCTTGCACATCGGTGGTATCTTGCCAACATCTTGTCAGCATATGGATCCCAGGTTTCCAGAACTCTTGGAACTGGGAGGCAAAGAATCCGGTGAAGGCCCTATTGACATCAACTTTTTTTTCTCATTGGTCTACTTTAAGGAATCGATGGAGGGTGGAAACGAGGTGTACATAGCGCAAGGCATAGTCTTTAGTATAAGTAGGGTGGGGTAGGACAGCACAGCCATGCACGGCTAATTTAGCATAAATCGATATTTCTCTATGCAGAAATCACATTAGTCCCATAGACTCTTCACTGCTGTTATCATAGAGGATCCTTCTAACATCTCCTGTGATTGTTTGATTGGGTCATGCCTGGTTGCGACTGGGAGGTAAAAAGAAAGATAGTCATACCATCCCTCAAATTTTATCAATTGAGGAAAACGGTATGGATCATTTATTTTAATTTTTTGTACACTTTCGACATCCGCAAGCCCATTCACTACATCTGAAAGGTGAACACAGATCATGGTTGACAAAACCTCATTGGTGCGATGGGGATCCAATTCCGCTTCTTCGTGCTGCGTTTCAAAATCTAACACCATGCAGATCCAGATTCTAACATTGAACGACAGTGTAGTCTCTATAATGGAAGTGATGGAACCGGGTCTTCACTGTTCCATAACAAGGAGTGCCTACCAGAGATGTTCGTTAATGAAAATTTTCGTTAATTCGTTAAGTCGTTAAATTAACGAAAATAAAGTCGTTAATTTTCGTTAATTTCGTTAATTTTCGTTAATTTTTCAAACTTCGATTATTTTAACCAAATCACATTTATTTCTAAGAATAACTTGAACAGAATAGAATTACAGTTTCCTAAAATATAGATAACAATTGTTTTTGTGAATAATAGTTGTAAAGCAAACAAAATAACGAAAAGATATGTTCAATGATTTGATTTTGAATATAATGGGAATGTTAAAGGAGGAATCCAAAGTGTTCATGTAAACCTCTTATATATCTCTTGTGCGAATACCAAGAGAGATATCAGGGGGTTATGTGTGAAGTCAGCGCAGACAACTCATCTATCCCATAACGCAGTGGTAAACATTCGGAGTCTTTACCACCCTAGTCGCTAATTGGCGACTTTCGTCAATTTTCAAAAAAGAGCACGGGCCTGAAGGCCCCCTATTGATGTTTCTAGCGATCATTTAGCTGATTTAGCATAAAAAAATGGTGCACGACTAGTGAAAAATTTTTTGCAACCTTTTTGTCTTCACAAATTTTTCATGAAAATTCGATTGACTCCATACATTTTCGGTACCCTCACCGAATTATTTTTATATAGTGGGTCGATTTAGAAAAATTGTTATTTTTCGCTTAAATTGTAATCTTTCACATAAAAATGAGCTTTATATAGTGGGTCGACCCTGAAAATTAGCCGAATATAGTGGGTCAATCCTCACACCGTGAGGGTAGGAAAATGTATGATTGACTCAGAAAATGGGCTTCTCAAGCATCATTTTCATTAACGATTACATTAACGAAAATTAACTGATTTTCGTTAATTCGTTAATCGTTAAATTTTAACGAAAAATGTCGTTAAAATTAACGAATTTCGTTAATTCGTTAATCGTTAATACCATCTCTGGTGCCTACGCTATACATGCCTCGCAGCATGAGTTCATAGAGCTTATTCTAAAAAGAAGATAGCAAAATAAAAATTATCACGGTTTTTGCATAAAATAAATTTGTACAAAATTTCATGAAAATTTTTCATTTGAAAACAGTTGATGCTGACAACATCATGCTTACACAGATTAGATAATGTGCTATCAGTAGCGCTTGGCCAGACAACCCTGTATGTTCATAGCTAAAAAAGAGACCGCTTCAAAATCATGCCACAAAAAAGTCAGGGACTTATGTTTATAAGTCAGGATGGGCGTGTTCAGAAAGTTCATACGAATACATCCATGGTTATTGTAGTGCAAAATGCATTATAAGAGGATAGTCATCTGGAACTTCTCTGTTTTTTTGCCCCAGGCTATTTTGAAATTTGAAGATGCACGCATCCGCGACGAAGAGCATAGTGAAGGAAATTTTGGAGGGGAGAGGAGAGTTCAAAATGCCTGAGTCAAAAAACAGAGAAGAGCGTAGTCATCGTCGTTATTGAACATGACTCTGGTGATCGGGTGTCTCCGGTATTTTTTGTCCGTGGGGTGCGCCGTGGGCAGCAACATGGTTTGGGACTAGGGCGCACCCCACGAGATCTAGGGTGTGGACCTCAAATTCCGTGGGGCACACCGTTCATTCCACACCATGGGGCACGCCTTTCATTTATCCCGTGGGGCACGCCGCTCATTCCACACCATGGAGCACGCCCTTTATAAATCCCGTGGGGTACGCCGTCTAGAGGCCAAATCCCGTGGGGTGCGCCCTAGTCCCACACCGTGGTGCTACCCACGGCGCACCCCACGGACAAAAAATACCGGAGGTAGTGTAGAGATTGTAAGTCTCTCATGTCAGAGGAGCGCGCAAAAGACGATGGAGGCTGAAGGACTCGAACCAACGACCTTCCGCTTGTAAGTCGGCTGCTCTACCACTGATCTAACAATATGCCCCAGTACAAGGCTGTCCTCTACTCTGTTGCTATGATTCATCGGGCCATGCATCCTTTACAGTGGTGCACGAAGCGAAGTGGAGCTTCTTTATGGGCGCCGAAGCGGCGAGAAGCAAAGGTCGCCGAGACCGATGTGTTCCTGCAGTGAAAGTCAGAGTGGCACAAGGTATACGGTAGCTTATGGTTGCGGTAGATAGATGCAATAAATGTAAAAGTATGTACATATATTGCAACTAAGTATCCTGGAGGAGTATCCGGTGGAATATTCTGACACTTTTGTTTCTAAAGACATTTGAGATATTGCTGGTTCAAACGCTGAAATGCTCTCGCTTATTGTTAACATCGCCCCGGCGACTGCAAGGTAAAATTTAAATGAAACCACTGCCCGATGAGGAGACCTGCAGCAGATACCTTTTCTTTAAATTATAATAGTAATAATATTCTCTATGTGGTATCTGTCTATTTATTCAGTCACCTGCGAGTCACTTGTACCGTTGAATTGAAGTTGTAGGTAGTTGATATGAGATTAAGATTTTGTCTGGACTTGTTCATGAACCGCCATTCCGATAACGTTACATAATAAATAATCGAGGTCTTTCTTGAGTGTTGCACTTGTTTCGTGTAATTACCCGCGATGCATATCAGCTTTCATTGTCGTTCTTTCGCTTATGGCCGATGTGTGAAACACGATATCAGTGGGTGTGACAGTGTGGGGGATGGATGAGGGAAGGGTCAGATGTGATCGACGATGAGATATGAGGAGACGATGATGGATAGAGGGAATTGTTGGGAAAGGGTAAGAGGAAAATGACCGTAGATGCATAGGAAAGTAGAACAAGCTCTCCTCATTTTACACACTCTCTCGCCTATTCTTCTTGTCTTTTCGTGACTTTAAATACTATTTGAGGCCTAAAACTATTCGTCCATTGAAGTCTACCGGTTTTTTGACAATTGTTTTCGTTCATCTTTATTTATTTATTTTATTTTATTTGTTTATGGATCAGTTAAAACATGAATAGGGAAGCTATAAAGCGATATGGGAGTGATGGGGGAAGAAGAGTTGATGTTATGTTTCATGGCCCGAATATGAGAGGGCGTGGGCTCCTGAAAACTCGATCTCTTTCTCTACATCAATGCTGATATGAATATTTTCGAGACATTTTAAAGAAAAAATACTCTCCTTTCTGGCAAAACTCTCCCGCTTTCTCTGTTCGCGAGAGAGTATAATCAATGCGTAAAGTATAATTAACTTGGGGTGTTTCTTTAAAATAACGCGTAGGTTACGTGAGAGCTGGGTCTCTTTTGCAATAATGTTGAAATAGCAACAATAATAACTATGATAATTGAAAAATGATTTTGACGATAAATGAGGTTATCAGTTTGACCCTGGTGATTCGACGTTTCACGTAGTTTATATGAGAGTGGATGTCGATGCAGCTGACAATGAGCACGATGAAGGATTGACTATCTTTTCCAATACAAATATCAATAGCTCCTTGTCAGAACTAATATGCAATATTAAAAATAGTCCTGTGAAGTATGCGTCATATTTTAAAATAATAATATAATAATAATAATAAGTCCTCGATCTAAATCTTCTTTACACATTCTTTCTTTCTCATTCTTTCTCTTGATCGACATATTTCTTTTCTGAACCAGATGATCCGCCGTTTCGTATCATTTATATGTCAGGAGGGGTTTGCTCAGAAAGTTGATACGGATGATGCATACGATGCATATCGATAAATTTAAAATAATATGTTCCCCTATCAAAATTTCAATGTAATACACATCTCATGCTTTCTCTAGATCGTTGTACTGATTTATGAAGATTGATTTCACGCACCGTAGATCGTAATAGTCTTCTCCTACCGTACTACCCTATGATATACCGTAACCCTCAATCGATAACAACCCCTACCGTACTATCCTTTGATATACGATAACCCCAATCGATAACAACACCTACCGTATGTACCGTATACCCTCCCTCTCCCTCTCCGTCCCTCTCCCTCTCCTTCCCTCTTCTTCTTCCTCTCCCTCACCCTCCTCCCTCTCTCCCACTAAATCTCTCTCCCCTCACTCTTACTCTTCAGCATAAGCAATTGGGTTAGACCTAAATATGCCGCAAAAGTAAACTGTGTCAGTTTAGAGCTTATTCGCTCCCTACTATCAGCTTACTTCATTTATGTAAATTCGATTTAAATTATGGCTCATTAGTTTAAACACGTCGCATTAGTTCGTGCACTCGTCTGTCTTTAAATTCCATTTTAAAATTCGACTGCGGGGAAGGGCGGGAGATGTATACGTAAAATTACAAATTATATTTTTATTGTGCGTATAAAATGTACTTGCATAAGAAAATGACAAACGGTGCTAAGGAACGGAAGTCGCTCAAAGGCTACATCTCGCCCCGCCTCTCGATTGTCTCTCCGCTGCCTCTGTCTAACCCGGCTGACCTTCGCCGCGCGCTATATGATATATAAAAGAGATCGGTATAGTTTCTGAACCATGCAAAACAAGAAAGTCTCTTTTACAAATAAAACAAGTGATTTTTATACGCTCAATAACACAACATATTGCAACTACCGCACGATGAACTATAAAAATAAATAATAAATGTGAAACGTATTTGAAATGAATAACTCGGGGAGAGAACATCGTACACTCGTGTTCCTCAGATGCTCAAAGATATCGGAAAGATTATTCAAATGTCCGAGTCTGTAAGCGACTTTTATCCAATAATCCATAATCGACATCAATCAATAATCAGGCCAAGATCGAGACTCATCACGATAAGATCATCGATCATTTCAAGGAATATACGAGAGAGCGTAAGCTTGATATGGATGCCGCGGGAGACGCCTGTACCGATGCATTATGGAGCATAAGGCTTGATAAGAGGTGTTATATATGAGGCCGTTTGCGTAAGAATCGACTAATATCAGTGAAATCTGGCACAGTCAAAAAATCAAAATTTGTTGATTGGGGTTCTCAAGGGTGCTGATGACGATGCTCATGTTCATTTTGCACCTATATCCACCGTTGAGGCCAGACGACGTCGCGTTGAAATAGCATTTTTAGTCATTTCTCTTCACACGATGATGCCAAAATTTCCAGACTATACCCTCTGGGGCAGAATTCGATGGCGATCACGCCTGTCTAATTCATTTTTCGTGAAAAAGTTTCAGAAATTTTGAAAAATGGAATTTCTCTTAAAAACAAAAGTGTATTTTGCTTGATACACAGATCGGACCGGAATGACTTCAGGACCCCGTAGAAAAAATTTCAGCCAATTTGCTCCCGCGAAATTCGAGAAAATCAACTTTAAGCGTAGTCATTTTGCCGTTGAAGTGGAGGCAAGAGGCGAGAGAGTGTGTTGGTGCGAGAGAGCAGAGAGGCAGGTGAGGCGACATGGGAAGGAAGGGGGGGGGGGTGGAAGTGGTTGCTTCCCTTCAACTTTCTCTGCTCTCTCACACCACCACACTCTCTCGCCTCTTGCCTTTTATTTCAACGGCAAAATGACGACACTTAAAGTTGATTTTCTCGAATTTCGCGGGAGCAAATTGGCTGAAATTTTTTCTATGTGGTCATGAAGTCATCACGGTAGCTGAGAGGACACGGTAGTTGAGAGGATACGGTAGTTGAGAGGATACGGTAGATGAGAGGATACGGTAGTTGAGAGGATACGGTAGATGAGAGGATACGGTAGTTGAGAGGATATGGTAGTTGAGAAGATGCGGCAGTTGAAGGGATACGGTAGTTGTGAGGATACGGTAGCTGAGAGGATACGGTAGTTGAGAGGATACGGTAGATGAGAGGATACGGTAGTTGAGAGGATACGGTAGATGAGAGGATACGGTAGTTGAGAGGATATGGTAGTTGAGAAGATGCGGCAGTTGAAGGGATACGGTAGTTGTGAGGATACGGTAGCTGAGAGGATACGGTAGTTGAGAGGATACGGTAGTTGAGAGGATACGGTAGATGAGAGGATACGGTAGTTGAGAGGATACGGTAGATGAGAGGATTCGGTAGTTGAGAGGATATGGTAGTTGAGAAGATGCGGCAGTTGAGGGGATACGGTAGTTGTGAGGATACGGTAGCTGAGAGGATACGGTAGTTGAGAGGATATGGTAGCTGATTTGGCAGAAGTGTGTTAGATTTACTGTCCCAATCGGGCGAGGGCTGCCATGGCCGAACTGTTTGCTGCACATATTATGCAATCTGAGGCCGTATCCAGGAACGATGGCAAATCGTTCGTCTACAAATGCGACGTCACGGGTGTAGGGGAGGAGTTTTGGCTAACGCCTCCACCTACGATTGTGACGTCACGTTTGCCGGCCAAAGATTTACCACCGTTATCATGGATACCTATACAGAAACAGCAAATCAAGTGGGCAAACGCAATAGAGGTTATTCTCGCTAAATCATTCAGTTTTTTTGTTTTCCAGGTTGTATTTGGATCCCGCGACGAATTCGCAGCGATGCGTGTGCGTGAAGAACTTTGGCGAGGTATACGGTAGCTTTCTATTTATTTGTCAATCAATAATTGCTATTCCTTATTCAGGGTCTTTCGGTGCACGCACTTGCAAGCGGTGGCAATAGAGGCGACCTGGATCATCCCGCGCTTGAGGTGGGTTACGGTAGCTGGATAATGTATATATGTTTATTATGGTATAAAATCATTGTGTGATTGGGTTGTTATAGGACTAGTTTCCCTGACCCCGTTTAACGTGATAAGAAGTTCTGATTCACTATTATTGACCGTATAAAATACACTTGTTTATTTAGGACGAGAGTAGCCAACCACTGCCACAATGATTTCCTATGTTTAGAGAGAGAGAGAGCACCGGTGAGAGAGTAGGTAGATCAGAGAGAGCGAGGAAGGAAAGGAGGAAAGAGTGGGAGTTAATCGATAGTTCTTACTCTGTTTAGCAGCAGTAGCAATGCAATTATGCAAGTATATTTTATACGGACAATAAATGATTTGGTAGGATAATTGTAATTGGTTCATTAATGCTGTACAGTAGAAAGTTGCCAATAAAGTTGTATCTAGCAGTAGTAAATATGCTTGTTCAGGAGTATCCCAACTGCAATGAGACCGCAAACAGTTGTAAAATCGATTACAAAATGAAATGATTTTTGTGGGACTAAAAGAGCATCGATCAGCATCATATTATTGAGATAGTCATCTGTCGTGAATTGTCATGGCTTTAAACGCTGAAAACCATCGCACCTAATCTTACTGTTCAATAATTCAACAATATTTTTCAAATTCAACATTTTTCGTAGAGCAAAAATTCAAAGATCAAAACATATTTATCACTTTTCTGGCCAGACAATTCACAGACGCCAACATTCGAAACATTTACAGTGTATAAAACTAGCTTTGAAGAGTATCGGATACCCGTAATACATTAGGGGAAAATTTGACGGAAAAAATTGTCGATTGAGGGTTACGGTATGTCATAAGGTAGTACGGTAGGAGTTAGTAGGCCTTATTGTAATATATTTGAGGTTGGACGCTTTTAATCAATCACACAGATCAAGCTTCTGGTATATTTCCTAAAAGCATCATTCTCCCATAGAACATCCCGATTTTTGAATAAACTCCACACAATTTGTGCCCCTAAATTGTCAATCCCTTGTATTAAAGGGAGACTGCCATTCAAAAATTTCTCTTCAATATCATTTAATTTAGGCTAATTAGACAATGTAAAGCCAAAAAAAAAATTTTTTTTGAATTAAACGTCGCCTAATTGTTTTCCCTGATCTTTCGAATAAACTAGGTGTTGCTGTCCCAAATTTGTAAACCCCGTCCCATCTTCCCGGTCGACTTGATCTTTGATCTCTCCCTCCCTGCTCACTCAGAGATCCAACACGATATAAATTGGATTTGCGGCAGCTCCACTGCACAAGAGGCTCCTCCCCTCTTTACTCTTCCTGACTGTAGCAGAAGGCGTGATCAATTGATCTCTCACCTTCTCCCTCATCCCCATCCACCTCTCTTTTAATAATTTTATTCTTACACATTTTTTTTTGCACTCGAACACTTTGTACTTGTTTGAAATAAATAAAAAAATTTTTTCAGTCTTTTCGTGTTTTTATGGTGTTACCGCCCCATTTGACCATCGTTGGTCACATCTGGCCTCCCTTCATCCATTCCCCCCACACTGTCACACCCACTGATTTATTGTTTCACGCATCGGCCATAAGCGAACAATAGATCATGAAAGTTGATTATCCAAATTCACTACCCGAAACAAATGCAACACTCATAAGCCTAAGAAAGACCTTGGTTATAGATTATTGATTTTTTAAAATATTTCCCGTGTTTCTGTGATTGAACACATCCAGACAAAATCTCAATCTCATATCATCTACCTGCAACTTCGAATCAATGTGACAATGGACTCTTTTTATTATGACAAGCACAGTGACTGCAAATAGGCATCTGCAGTATGCCAACTCATCGGGAAGTGGCTTTCCAGTATATTTCACCGAATAGCTCGTTTGGATCAAAAGTTTCAGAGCTTTTCACCGGATAATCCTCCAGGCGTGCACGTTCTTGACCAGTTACCATCACCCAATGTTACTAAAAGTTGGATATGCCCCCCCCCCCCACGGAAGAATTTGATGAAGCTTTGTCTAATTTAATTTCCATGAAAAAATTCTGAAATTTTCTAGAATGGAAATTTTCTTAAAGGCCAAAGTGTATATCGCTATCAAATTCTGCCCTTAGTCGACTTAGCCCTTAGCCCTTAGCCCTTAATCGCGAGAGCGGCCCGATAGCACGCTTGGTTCACAAAATATCGCAAAAACAAAAAGTTGGCACTGACTTTCCGGCGCTACTGTAAATGGGCACCTGCAGCATATCACGCCTGTCACGAGAGAATTGAGCTAAATTTACAATTTATGGGAATAGCTCTCTATCCTTTCTCTCTCTCTCTCTCCCTTCCAACAATTCCATCTATCCCTCATCGTCTCCTCATATCTCATCTTGGTCACATCTGATATCCCCTCCCTCTCCTCATCCATTTCCACACCCGCTGATTCAGTGTTTCACACATCGGACATAAGCGAAGAACGATAAATGGAAGGTTGATGTGCAAAGACCTTGATGGGTTAGGTGAAATTAGCTAATTCCTCGGAGCGATATGCAAGCAAGGTGGTTAATAGCTTAAAGCGTTCTCCGATAGTTCTTCGTTCCTCATAAAAAATTGGACTAATAGAAAAAATCTACCTGAGAATAAACCTATTTTTCCGATCGCACCTCGGCATTTCAAGAATGATGAAATCATTTCATCATCATAGGTAATAATCAATAACATACAAATTGTCTCCATCGGTTACACTATTTAATAAAACAAACCGGGGGCCGATCGATCAAGTACGAAGAAAGTTATTGCGATTCAAATTTTGGGGCCGGACTTTTGCACGGTACTGTATATAGCATGAGGGGTTAATATTACGTTGAAAATTCCGAAGATCAAAGATCAACCTACGGATCCAATTTTTTGGCTGAAGTGTATCCCACCCCTAGGCACTCTGCCCTGAAAGTTTGAGAGAAATCGGACCATTTTGAAAATACTGTGCCACCCCCTCCGACGTTCTTACAGAGACCGCATTTTAAATTTAGATCGGGGATTTTTATCATTATTTATTATTATTATTTTAAACTTATCATCGTGCTCATTGTCAGCTGCATCGACATCTACTCTCATATAAACTACGTGAAACGTCGAATCACCAGGGTCATACTGATCACCTCATTTATCGTCAATAATCATTATTACTATGTCAATTATTGTAATTCTTATTACTATTTCAACATTATTGCAAAATCGAACCCGCTCTAACGTGACCTACGAGTACTCCTGGTCATTTTAAAATGTCTCGAAAATGTTCATATCAGCATTGACGTATCATACACGCCTCAGGATACAACCAACCTGGAGTAGAGGAAGATTGAGAGCTAGAGGGGAGAGCTAGAGGGGAGAGGGAGAGGGGGGGGGGGGTGGTGAGAGGGGAGAGAGACAGAGGAGAGAGAGGAGAGGGAGATGGAGAAAAGGGAGAAGGAGGGAGAGACAGAGGGAGGAAGAAGTGCGCGAAGTAGGTGTCTTGTGTCTCTCACTAGGATGACTACCCTTCCAATTAATCTTCATCCAATGTACTACATCACAACAGAAAGTCTCTATATGGTCTCTATATCTCTTCCTCTCTTTCCATTTCCACACTCTTTCCATTTGATTTAGTGTTTCACACATCATCCATAAGCAAATGAACGACAATGGAAAGTTGTTAGACCAAATCTAAGAAATCAGATATAGCACCAATAAAGCCAAGAACGACCTTGATTATAAATTATTGAGTATTTAATATTTCTCGTGTTGCTGTGATATAACACATCTCATATCAACTACCTACAACTTCAATTCACCGGGACAAGTGACTCTCTCTTTGTGGTCTACTATAAGCGAAAAATCGTTCGAAGAAGTGCATTGAGTCTTTGGAACCGATGTGCCTGGAAATATATATTTATTTATTTGATTATTTAATAGAGTATTGAAACACGAAGGTACAGGGTTAAAGGGAGAGTAACTTCTCTCAATGGCCTCTTCATTACGCACACTATTTCTTCTGTTCTCTAACAAAGAGAGCGTAGTCTGGAGAAGAGAACGTTGACAAAGGTTTCAGTCCCTTTACGGCTACAGGGTTCAAGGTTATTCGTTCAAAAAATTGTACCTTCAGAGGATATCGTAAGTACTACACCTATGCAGAATTTGGGCCCGATCGGTTCCTATCACTTTTTGGCCAAGTGCCAAGAGAATGTCACTTGAGCCAGATAGTCTCTCATAAACAAGTGTATTTTATACGGTCAATACTCCGTCGCTATGCGTCATCGGGACGTGGCCATGCATCCTTTACAAAGAGAGAGAGAGAGAGAGAGAGAGAGAGAGAGAGACAAGTGCGCGAAGTAGGTTTCATGTAGTAGTACATCACAACAGAAAATCTCCATGACTCTCTCCCTCTCCAGAATTCTGTGACCTGCAGAGCCTACTGGGACATAGTAAGGGAATATATTTTTTCCATAAATTGTTACCATTGTTACCAGTAGGACTGTACGGTATAGGGCTCAGTTACCGTATCCTCTCAACTACCGTATCATCTCAACTACCGTATCCTCTCAACTACCGTATCATCTCAACTACCGTAACATCTCAACTACCGTATCCTCTCAACTACCGTATCCTCTCACTCACCTCGGCAGTCCGCTCCACTCACTTTCGATGCCTCCATTTCGTTTCGTTCACCAGAGTCATGTGAAATGGCCAAGATGACTGGCTCTTCTCTGTTTTTATGCCCAGGCAATTTTGAACACTCTTCGCACGCTCCCAATTTGCAGTCATTATCCTTTTCCCGTTGGTCAATCACTATTAAAAAGAGTGTATATTTAAGAGGCCTGTTCCCTAATGCACTGTTACATTTGCCTTACGTGCCTACGCCGTAACCCCCTCCGTCGCGTCGGACAGTCGGCGGAGGGGGTTACGGCGTAGACACGTAAGGCAAATGTAACAGTGCATAAGACTCGATCATATTCGACCACCCCCGGACACGTGCGCTAGCAATGAGAACTGGAAGTCCATACTTGGGTGTTAGGAGTGCCCCCGGCCCTTATTACACAAAACGGCCGAAATTTCCTGTTTGTGCCCTCAGGCTATTAGAAAAATTTTTTTTTAAACTTTAAAAAATCATAATTTCTCAAATTATTGCGATGAAGTCTAAATACCATCTGCGATGCGCCTTGAGTACACAGTGCTTGCTAATTCACTATTAGCATCGAATGTGTGTTGATTCCTAAACCACTTTTTTGACTCAAAATTTTGTTTTTTCGGACAAATCATCCCTTGTTTTAGTGAGTGCCCAAAATATCCGACCAGGTATTGTAGCCTAAGCAATTCTGCATTGATTTAACTTAAAACTGGGTTCTTCCCGATCGACCATTTTGTCGAATTTTTTGCTCGAACTTCCGTCATCGATGCTTTTCCCGAACAAATGCTGTATTTTCCAAACGATTGGTGAGGAATTGTGGTCTACTCAAAGTTTAGAGGTGAGACGAGTAAAATGGCACAAGAATCCCATCACTTGGATCAATTTGAAAATTTCGATTTTCATGACCCGGGGGTCATGGTCCGAAAATTTCAAAATTTCTTAAGTTTGAAATGTTTTCATTTATGTGGCTTATTGTGAAGTACTAATGATGTGAATAATATTCATCCAATGCTCAATGGCTGATCTCTCCTTTCAACCATTTTTCGAAAATTTTCATTCTGATTGGGTGCGAAAAATCAGAATTGTGTTTGAATCAGTTTCCAACTTGCTTTCTATAACATTCTGTCATAGTACTTTACAATGTACATAATCAATATGAAAATCGCTAATTTTCGAAAATTAATTCTTTTTCACCATGACCCCGGTGTCATGGAAATCGATTTTTGAAAAGTGACCCGAATGCCGGGATTTCAGTTCTACTATGTTTACTCATAATGAAACTTCACATTGTCATTGTCATTTGCTCATTGTCGCAGCATTCGAGTCGAAAAACTGCAATATTATAGAAATTTGCCATGAAAGTAGGCACTCAAATTGAATTTTTTGAATTTTCGAAAATTAACGATTTTCATATTGATTATGTACATTGCAAAGTACTTAGATAGAATGTTACAGAAAGTATGTTGGAAACTGATTCAAGCACAATTCTGACTTTTTCGCACGCATTCAACATGAAAATTTTCGAAAAATGATTGAAAGGAGAGACCAGCCATTGAGCATTGGCTGAATATTATTCACATCATTAGTACTTCACAATAAGCAACATAAATGAAAACATTTCAAACTTGAGAAATTTTGAAATTTTCGGATCATGACCCCGGGTCATGAAAATCGAAATTTTCAAATTGATCCAAGTGATGGGATTCTTGTGCCATTTTACTCGTCTCACCTCTAAACTTTGAGTGGACCACAATTCCTCACCAATCGTTTGGAAAATACAGCATTTGTTCGGGAAAACCATCGATGACGGAAGTTCGAGCAAAAAATTCGACAAAATGGTCGATCGGGAAGAACCCAGTTTTAAGTTAAATCAATGCAGAATTGCTTAGGCTACAATACCTGGTCGGAAATTTTGGGCACTCACTAAAACAAGGGATGATTTGTCCAAAAAGCCAACATTTTAAGTAAAAAAAGTGGTTTAGGAAACAACGCGCATTCGATGCTAATAGTGAATTAGCAAGGTATGTGATTAGCAAGGTACCGCAAATGATATTTAGACTTTATCTCAACAATTTGAAAAATTATGAGTTTTAAACGTTTTCGCACTTAAATTTATTTTTCTAATAGCCTGAGGGCACACACAGGAAATTTCTACTGTTTTGTGTAATAAGGGCCTGGGGCACTCCTAACACCCAATTATGGACTTCCAGTTCTCATTGCTAGCTCACGTGTCCGGGGGGTGGTCGAGTCTTAACGGCCATCTCTCTTAAATTGCAAAATAGCCTGGTGCAAAAAAAACAGAGAAGTTCCAGATGCCTACTCTCTTATCATGCCCTATGCTCGATAAGGACCTCCTAACGCACGATAACCATGAACTTATCATTTTAAATTTTCGATATCCGTTATTCTCATCAACTTTCTGAACACGTCCATCTTGACATACAAATGATAAAGAAACGCCGATTCACCTGGTCCGGAAAAGAAATATGTCGATCGAGAGAAAGAATGAGAAAGAAAGAATGTGTAAAGAAAATTTATATCGAGGACTTTTATGAGTATTTTTTTGTTTCAAAAAAATGGCGCATACTTCATAGGACCATATTTAATATTATACATTAGTTGTGACAAGGAACTGTTGAAAACCTCATTTATCGTCAAAATCATTATTACTATTCTAATTATTATAATTATTCTTATTACTATTTAAAACGCATTCTCCCTTACAGCGGAGGGGAGGCGTCGGGGGCATGGCACAATGTTTCAAAATCATCCCAGGTGACTCATATTTTATGGTTAGAGTCCCTAGGGGCGGGATACACTTCAGCCGAAAAAATGACCCGAATTATCGATTTTTGATCTTCCAAAAGTCGAAAAATCGAATTGTGATTTCCAAGACATGTTATATACCATTCGATAGAGGATCAAAAGTTATATAAGAATGCCACGTTTCAGAAGTTTTCATAACCCCGTGTTCGAGAAATATCCGATTTTCCAATTTTTTAGCTGATTTTTTTGTTTTGATCTCATGGCTTACTATGTTACCAATATTTCCAGGGGCTGGATTTTTGATATGTTATGTAAAAATAGATGGGCTATCAGAATATCACACTTATTTGGACCAACTCGGTGCCATTCATAGTGATATCATGCAAAGTTAACGCCCGAACGTCGACGCAGGTTCGAATCCGGGCACAGACAAGAATTTTTGCAACTTTTTTTTCCGGCCCAAATTTAACTTTAAATTATATTTCCATCTGTTTTATCGTGTTCTTACCATTTTGTTGTGCAACAGAACCATTAACATTATCAGAGATACAAAAAATCGTATAACAGGTATAGTATCGGCAAAAAGTCATGGGACGGGTCGAAAATAACGGTTTTTAGTTTGCTACGAGTCTGAAAGTAATCATAACCAAGTCAAACTCAGCGAAATCATTATTTCATATTTTGAAAAACTGTCTGCGGAAGAACCATAATTTCAGAATACCCTTTTTTATACAAAATAAATACCCAAAAATGTTTTTTTTTATGTCCTGAGGGTGAATGAAGAGCTATGACTACAATAACCTGAACATAAACATCACTAGCTTCTAGCATCACGCTGGTACTTAGAACAGTTCGTTAACGCATCTAGAAGAAGAATTTTTAATTTTGAGGAAAACAAATTGCAGTCCCGCTAGAGCTTGTAATCGAAGTCAGACACATTCCGATTTTTTTACTTTTGCAACCCTAGTAGAGGCCTCCACTCTCACAATGTTCCAGAAGAACATCATTTTTCACTAAGAAACTATAGATGTTTAAAAAGTGTACTTCGATTGTGTCATCATTACGCAACAGTGAACAAATTTAACCAAAGCATAATGGTTGTATTCTTTGATGAGCTGCTTGCGTAGAATCAAAAGATGAGCTTGATTGCTTTCCTGAATCAAAATTCGTAAAAAAATTAAAATTTGTCCCATGATTTTTTCTCTCGCTCGCAGTGCTCCCGTCCCTACGATGAAATCTCTTGTTTTCATAGCTCCGATATATGTTGAAAATATTCGCAAAAATCAGAGACCAAGTTCAGCAATAATTTTTACTCTATTTCTGAACTTTGGTCTCTGAACTTTGTACTTTGATCTTTGATCTTTGTCAACAATTTTTCAAACAATTTACGAGAACCGAGATTTGAAGAGTTAAAGTGTAGATTTATCTTCTTTTATCAGAAAATAGCAAACATTGTATTTTAAAGAAATGGCACTGTCGAAAAACCGTTATTTTCGCCCGTCCCATGACTTTTTTCGATGCTATATCAGTTATACGATTTTTTAGTATTTCTGATAATGTTGATGGTTATTTCGTACAATACATTAATGTAAACAAGGTAAAACACATGAAACTATAATTTAAAGTCACATTTGAGCCGGAAAAAAATTTGCAAAAATTCATGTCTGTGCCCGGATTCGAACCTGCGTCGGTGTTTGGGCGTTAGAATTCACCACTACGACTCGCGATATCACTATGAATGGCACCGAGTTGGTCCAAATAAGTGTGATATTCGGATAGCCCATCCATTTTTACATAACATATCAAAAATCCAGCCCCTGGAAATAATGGTAACATAGTAAGCCATGAGATCAAAACAAAAAAATCAGGTAAAAAATTGGAAAATCAGATATTTCTCGAACACGGAGTTATGAAAACTTCTGAAACTTGGCATTATTATATAACTTTTGATCCTCTATCGAATGGTATATAACATGTCTTGGAAATCACAATTCGATTTTTCGCCTTTGGTAGATCAAAAATCGATAATTCGGGTCAATTTTTCGGCTGAAGTGTATCCCGCCCCTAGGGACTCTAACCATCAAATATGAGTCACCTAGGATGATTTTGAAACATTGTGCCATGCCCCCGACGCCTCCCCTCCGCTAAGGGAGAATGCGTTTTAATGAACCATACCTCATGTAAAATAATCAAGGACATGTGAGAGGTACTGCAGAGAAGCCTGAAGGGCATAAAGGCCAAGAATACGGGCCAGAAGATGGTTCAACTGGAGGGAGGGTGGGACGCCACCAGGCAATCGACAGGACTCAAGTTGATCGACTCCATGGTAAGAATATGTGAGTGAGTTATCAAGACCAAGGGCTCAGTCACTCGATACTGATATACTCTCTACAATTCCGTACTATTTGGGTTTACGTCCTTTGTCTATCTATTTTTTTATTTGATTTATTTTTTGACATATCTGAAAATCGCAAATTTCGCTAAAATACTTTTTTTTAAATATAAATTCGCAATATCGATTTGACATGAGGTATAGTTCATTAAGAAGGTTAATATTGGTTGCTAAATCCAACAGAAAAGAATACATAGAGATATCACATGTGGAACAAAAATTATCATCGAAAAACGTGAATGTGACATCTTTTTGTCCGCTACTGTATGTTCGAGACATTTTAAAATGACCAGGAGTACGCGTAGGTTACGTAAGAGCTGGCTCATTTTGCAATAATGTTTAAATAGTAATAAGAATAATTATAATAATTAGAATAGTAATAATGATTTTGACGATAAATGAGGTGATCAGTATGACCCTTGTGATTCGACGTTTGACGTAGTTTATCTGAGAGTAGATGTCGATGAAGGTGACAATGTCAATGAAGGATTGATTATCTTTTCCAATACCAATTTCAATAGTTCCTGGTCAGAACTACTGTACAATATTAAATATGGAAGTATGATTATTTTTGAAAATTTAATAACAGTAAAGTCCCCGAACTTTCTTTCGATAGTTATGCTAATTTATGACGATAGATGTCTTTTCTGAACCAGATGATCCGGCGTTTCGTATCATTTATATGTCAGGAGGGGTTTGCTCAGAAAGTTGATACGGATGATGCATACGATGCATATCGATAAATTTAAGATAATATGTTCCCCTTTCAAAATTTCAATGTAATTCACATCTCATTCTTTCTCTAGATCGTTGTAATTATTTATGAAGATTGATTTCACGCACCGTAGATCGTAATAGTCTTCTCCTACCGTACTACCCTATGATATACGGTAACCCCAATCGATAACAACACCTACCGTACTACCCTATGATATACGGTAAATCCAATCGATAACAACACCTACCGTACTACCCTATGATATACGGTAACCCCAATCGATAACAACACCTACCGTACTACCCTATGATATACGGTAACCCCAATCGATAACAACACCTACCGTACTACCCTATGATATACGGTAACCCCAATCGATAACAACACCTACCGTACTACCCTATGATATACGGTAACCCCAATCGATAACAACACCTACCGTACTACCCTATGATATACGGTAACCCCAATCGATAACAACACCTACCGTACTACCCTATGATATACGGTAACCCCAATCGATAACAACACCTACCGTACTACCCTATGATATACGGTAACCCCAATCGATAACAACACCTACCGTACTACCCTATGATATACGGTAACCCCAATCGATAACAACGCCTACCGTACTACCCTATGATATACGGTAACCCCAATCGATAACAACTCCTACCGTACTACCCTATGATATACGGTAACCCCAATCGATAACAACTCCTACCGTACTACCCTATGATATACGGTAACCCCAATCGATAACAACTCCTACCGTACTACCCTATGATATACGGTAACCCCAATCGATAACAACGCCTACCGTACTACCCTATGATATACGGTAACCCCAATCGATAACAACGCCTACCGTACTACCCTATGATATACGGTAACCCCAATCGATAACAACTCCTACCGTACTACCCTATGATATACGGTAACCCCAATCGATAACAACTCCTACCGTACTACCCTATGATATACGGTAACCCCAATCGATAACAACTCCTACCGTACTACCCTATGATATACGGTAACCCTAATCGATAACAACTCCTACCGTACTACCCTATGATATACGGTAACCCCAATCGATAACAACTCCTACCGTACTACCCTATGATATACGGTAACCCCAATCGATCAAATATCATATTTCAAAGACGTAGCTCTGTCGAAAAACCGTTATTTTCGCCCGTCCCATGACTTTTTGCCGATACTATACCAGTTATAAGACTTTTAGTATTTCTGATAATGTTGATGGTTATTTTGCACAACAAAATGGTATGAACACGATAAAACAGATGAAAATATGATTTAAAGTTAAATTTGGACCGAATAAAAAGTTGCTAAAAATCATGTCTGTGGCCGGATTCGAACCTGCGTCGGTGTTCGGGCGCTAGAATACACCACTATGACTCGCGATATCACTATGAATGGCACCGAGTTGGTCCAAATAAGCGTGATATTTGGATAGCCCATCCATTTTTACATAACATATCAAAAATTCAGTCCCTGGAAATAATAGTAACATAGTAAGCCATGAGATCAAAACAAAATAATCAGGTCAAAATTCGGAAAATCGGATATTTCTCGAACACGGAGTTATGAAAACTTCTGAAACTTGGTATTCTTATATAACTTTTGATCCTCTATCGAATGGTATATAACATGACTTCGAAATCACACTTCGATTTTTCGACTTTTGGTAGATCAAAAATCGATAATTCGGGTCAATTTTTTGGCTGAAGTGTATCCCGCCCCTAGTGACTCCAACCATCAAATATGAGTCACCTAGGATGATTTTGAAACATTGTACCATGCCACCGCCGCACTTATGGAGAACGCGTTTTAAATTCCATTTTAAAATTCGACTGTGGGGAAGGGCGGGAGATGTATACGTAAAATTACAAATTATATTTTTATTGTGCGTATAAAATGTACTTGCATAAGAAAATGACAAACGGTGCTAAGGAACGGAAGTCGCTCAAAGGCTACATCTCGCCCCGCCTCTCGATTGTCTCTCCGCTGCCTCTGTCTAACCCGGCTGACCTTCGCCGCGCGCTATATGATACATAAAAGAGATCGGTATAGTTTCTGAACCATGCAAAACAAGAAAGTCTCTTTTACAAATAAAACAAGTGATTTTTATACGCTCAATAACACAACATATTGCAACTACCGCACGATGAACTATAAAAATAAATAATAAATGTGAAACGTATTTGAAATGAATAACTCGGGGAGAGAACATCGTACACTCGTGTTCCTCAGATGCTCAAAGATATCGGAAAGATTATTCAAATGTCCGAGTCTCTAAGCGACTTTTATCCAATAATCCATAATCGACATCAATCAATAATCAGGCCAAGATCGAGACTCATCACGATAAGATCATCGATCATTTCAAGGAATATACGAGAGAGCGTAAGCTTGATATGTATGCCGCGGGAGACGCCTGTACCGATGCATTATGGAGCATAAGGCTTGATAAGAGGTGTTATATATTGAGGTCGTCCCCGTTGTCGTGTATTGTAGTGTGAGTGCACAAGGGTTTACTACTTAGGCTTTATTAGCAGACGAGGGAAATTACAGAATATACAAGGCTAGAGAAGGGCACATCTCGTGCGAGGATCAAGGGAGAACTGATCTAGACTGATTGGGAATCTAGATATAAGAGTGGGCGGGGCCAGACACGAGAGAGCATTAGAGATAGAGGTAGAGCGGCGAGAGAGTGTGTGGATCAGAGAGAGTGTAGTCAAGAAACTACAAATCAAGTGGGCAGCTAATTCATTTGTTATTTCCCGTTTTCCAGATTGTATATGGATCCCGCGACGAATTCGCAGCGATGCGTGTGCGTGAAGAACTTTGGCGAGGTATACGGTAGCTTTTGATCGATCTGTCAATCAATAATTGCTATTCTTTATTCAGGTTCTTTCGGTGCACGCACTGGCAAGCGGAGGCAATCGAGGCGACTTAGATCATCCCGCGCTTGAGGTGGGTTACGGTAGCTGGATACTGTTTATTCGTTTATTATTGTATATCACGGATCTCCTGTAAGAATGAAAGAAGCCAACCGACAGTTTTTAAATTTATCTCACCGATTTGGATGACATTTATATGATTGACCATGTACTGTATCTCATTTCGTGATTGGGCAGATTTATTACTGTTATTGATTTATGTATGTAGCAATCAGTAAATTTTCCGTTCAGGAGTATCCCAACTGCAAGGAGACCGCGAATATCTGTAAAATCGATAACGGTTGATTCTTGGAAAGTTGCCAAGAATCGTCGTCAACATCGTTGTATTCCCATATCAATAGATCGATCATGCCTAGTATAGCTCGTTCTTGTTCTGTTATACCGTACTAGCTAATGATTTTACAATATGCCCTACTAACTCCTACCGTACTACAATATGATATACCGTAACCCTCAATCGATAATACCGTAACCCTCAATCGATAATAACTCCTAACCATTGTGCCCCTACTGCCGTATGTACCGTATACCATTCTGTCCCACACAAATCCAATGTAACGCTGTGATTATCTAGAAAACACTGAAATTATTGATTTATTGATTATCGTTTATTGATTGATTGATCTGATTTAACACCTTTCCCATCACCTTTTCCCCCAATCTATTACGGGTATCCGATACTCTTCACAAGCTAGTTTTATACACTGTAAATGTTGGCATATTTGAATTGTTTGACCAGAAAAGTGATAAATATGTTTTGATCTTTGAATTTTTGTTCTACGGAACATGTTAAATCCCTTTTCCTCCCTCTTCTCCTCCCCCTCTCTGTGCCCTCCAGCTTACCCTCTCCCTAGCGTCAGGTTGTGATGTATTCTGACAATGAGGCGAGTATGACAGTGTACAATAAAGGGAGAGGCAGAGAGAAGAGGAGAGGGAGAGGGGATACAATGGGCAATTTGTTATTGTTGCAAAGGAGACACAAAGTTACTACACGTGCAGGCTTAGTGAGAAGGAGTTTGGGCTTAGTTCAAAAAGCTGCGAAAAGCCAAGGAAAGTAGAGGAAACTCCCCGTTTTGCATACTATTCTTCATACATTTTCGGTACCCTCGCCGTCTATTTTTATATAGTGGGTCAATTCTCGAAATAAGGTGGGTTTATTCACAAAATTCGTTATTTTCGCTTAAAAATCGTCATTTTTATCTTCCTTTTTTATCAAGTGGCCTAAAATGGGCCTTATATAGTGGGTCAATCCTCGCACTGCAAGGGTATGGCAATGTATGACTATTCTTCATTTATTTTTGTGACTTTTGAACAGCTTCTGAGCTTGAGCAAACTATTCGTTCATTAAAATTTCCTGGTCGTTGATAATTGTCATAGGTCGAAAAGTAGGTGACAAGTAACCGAAAAAAAGATATTTCGTGCCACCATAATTATTCACCAAGCCGTATATTATATTGTCAGTTTTCAGACATCAAGGACACGCTCATGAGGTAAAATAAACTGGTATACTAACTAGTATACTGGTATAATAAACTGAACTGGTATAAACTGCTATAGGCATACTGATATAGAAATCGATTCATGATGCGATCTATTTCGATAGGTGCTTTATTTATCTGTTCACTTGGATGTTATTCACTCAGTCATATAGTCATAAGGTCAATGACAATTATTATCGCAGAGTACGAGGCTAATCGATAATTGACTTTATATGACAGCAGATCGCGTCCATCTACGATAGAGGTTGAGGAGTGCCCCAATCCGTAGGTTGATCCTGAAAAGATCAAAGATCAAAGCCAAAGATCAAAGATCAATTACGTCAATAGTTTCATCGTCTTTCCGCTCTCTAACTTTGCCATTGTTGATGGCTTGATTCCATTCCTCGACCTCCTTCTTCTTCTTCTCTTCAATTCTGAAATAAGGAAAACTATTGATAATTGATCTTTGATCTTTGATCTCCGTATGATCGTTTCACTCACTCTTTATCCGTGGCTGATGTTGGTCTGGCGGATTTGGTGCAGCTTTTGGGCGCTCCCTTAATACAAGATTGTGGTAATGAGATACTAAAGGCACATCCCAAGCTAATTTTATTCTCCTCGTTGGCAATACTCTCTCGTAGACAAAGAAAGCGAGAGGGTGTGGCCAGAGCGGAGATTTTCAAATTAGCCAGGCGTGTCGCTTTAATTTGTCTTTTACAACCTCTGCCTTCGGTGCTCCCTTCTTCTTGCCTCCGCAATTGGTAATGAGGTACACTGTAAAAATCGATTGCAATAAGCTAATACTAGACGAGATGCATTGCAGTGTTATACACCACATGCAGTAAACTAACGTCTAACTAGAAGTAGACTTGCAGGTCTACTTCAATTTGGAATAAAAAGTAACTACTAGTTTTGAAATACCGGACAGTATATCAATATATGCGTGATACTCACCGATAATGAAGAATAGATTGATGAGTGTTAGGATCATTGAGGGAGAAGACACACAAATGACCGACTGGGATAGATTGAATGATTGAAAATGAAGAGATGAAACTGGATCGAAATAATTTAATTGCCATGTGCATATTGTGATGGGAGGAAAATGAAATGAAATGAAATTATTCAGCACATGAGCTGCGAAATTTACATATCTTGAATTCGAAATCTGATTCTGCCATGCTGGCTTATGTTTCGCTCTCTGCTCAAATGTTTTGGGAGCAATATCGTAGAGCTCTTGAGATCCGATCAGTTGATTTACCCAATGGTGCTAAAATTTGCAGAATATCTTACCGGGAAGAATCTGAAAGCGATCACGGTTATCTAATTTATTTTACATAAAAATTCTGAAATTTTCAAAAAACGGAAATTCTCTTAAAGGCAAAAGCGTATTTTCCGAGATACATAGATCGGACCGGAATGGCTTCAGAACCCCATATAAAAAAATTTTGGCCAAAACCAAATACGCACGAAATTTTCGAGAAAATCAACTTTTAGTGTTGTGATTTAGTGAAGTTAATGCAAGAGGCGAGATTGTGTGCTATTGCGAGAGAGCAAAGAGGCAGGTGAGGCGATCAGGAAGGGAGAACGGGATTGCCCCTCTCACACCACCACACTCTCTCGCATCTTGCCTCAACAGTAAAATGAGCTTATTTTATCGAACGTTTCGGGCGAAAATTGGCTGAAATTTTTTGTATGGGTCCTCATGAAATTTCGGTCCGATCTATGTATCTCGCGAAATACACTTTTGCCTTCGAGCGAATTTTCATTTTTGAAAATTTCAGAAACTTTTTTTCATGAAATAAAAAAATTCCCTCCAAGTAAGCTCTGCAGGTACAGTTTTTTGAACGAATAAGAACCCTGTACCTTCGTGTTTCAATATTCTATTAAATAACCAAATAAACAAATAATATTTCCAATCACACAGGTCCTAACGACTGAATGCATTTCGTCGAACGATTTTCCACTTATTGTAAACTACAAAGAGAGAGTCAGTTGTCCCGCTGAATCGAAGCTGTAGGTATTTGATATGAGAATGAGATTTATCTGGACTTGTTCATGAATAGTACTCGTAGTAACATTAAGCATACCAATAATCAAGGTCTTTATTGGCATAATGCGTTCTATATCTGTATACGATGCACATCAACTTTCCATTTATCGTTCTTCGCTTATGGCCGATGTGTGAAACACGACATCAGTGGGTGTGGAAATGGATGAGGAGAGGGAGGGGATATCAGATGTGACCAAGATGAGATATGTGGAGACGATGAGGGATAGAGGGAATTATTGGAAGAGGGAGAGGGAGAGAGGAGGAGAGAGAGATAGGGAGAGGGAGAGAGTGAGGAGGGGGGGGAGAGTTATAGAGTCTTTCTGTTGGGATGTAGTCTCTAGCGCGAACTCGATTATCTACGTCAAAGCTGATCTGAATATTTACGAGATATTTTAAAGTGACCTGGAGTTTTCGTAGAGCGAGTTCGCTTTTGCAAAATTTTTGAAACAGTAATAATAATTATAATAATGTAATGTATACAATGGCCGGGTTCTTAAACTTGTGGTTAACGCACCAAGACTCGAGATTACAATCTAAGCTTTATCTCCAACTTCAACCACAATTAAAGAATATTTGGTGACGGGAGACTTACTTAAAAGGGAGGTGTGAGTGATGGGAAGAAATAGGACGAGGAGAGAAGAGCAGGGAAGACCAAATGAAAGAGGCATAAAGCCTCTATTTATATGCAATACTAATTAAATTAAAAGAGTAAGACAGATAAAGGAATGCTAAGACAAAGAAAGTACAATAAGATGCAAAAATCATTCTAACATAAGGGCAATGGGTTTAGGGGTCGAAGAGGGGAAAGGGGAATAGGGGAGGCGGTTAGCCTGGGGTATATGGAGATAGGGAGTATCCCTAACATCTCCCTCCTCCTGCGAAAATGAGCCTCCTGGCTCATAGACGAGTCTTCTCATTCTTCTAGTCGATCTTCTAACGAATCCAGCAGTTCTTCGGAATTCCACAGTCTTATTTCTTCCTTTGAATCCTTGATATGAAGATATAATTTCATTACGTAATCTTACCGTATCTTGATCGATACCATCATTCTTCAATGGATATCCACAATTATTATCCATACCAGAAGGACAGATGCACATGGCGCAATCTTCTTCACGACCCCTGTCAATCACCGTACCCTTACAGTATTTCAGGTTATTCTTCACAATATATCCTCTCCACATAAAACTTCTACATCCATTAACATCTCCTCTTTCCTGACCATAATAAGGTTTCAGTCTACCACGGAATCTTCCCCATTCCGTACGATTCCAACAACCGTATCGCGACACACCAGTGTATTGATTACCATCGTTACCGCAATCCTTGTGATATTGATCTACACATTGACCTACAACGTTACTTACCTCGTCAGTTCTTGCAGAATGATGACAAATCTTAATCAAATCTTCATTTTCTTCAGATTTAATGTTTACAGAAGTCCTTCTATCAAATGACTCCGCGTGTTCAACCATACACAATTTCTTATCGATTTGATCATTTTCTTCTTCTTTTTCACAATATTGATTAACCACATTACTTCCATCATCTTCATCTTTCATCTCCTTATCACTCCGATAATCTACCTTACCTTTATCCATTTCGTCCTTACTCCTCTTAATCTCATTTACAGAAGTCTGATTCTCTACCACTTTGTCTAATTCCCTCAACCACTTATTGGAATCTTGCAAAGGCACCATTGGTACTGCATCTTCCTTATTCTTATTCACGAAGACATTATTCTCATGGTTATTGCACATAATACTCCTGCCATGCATACAGTGATCACGATTTTCATTAAATTCATACTCATGAAATAAGTGAAACAGTTCATTCGTATCACAATCAATACCTTTAGCCTCTATTCTTCCTCCTTTAACTTCATTATCACTAATAACACTACTGACACCAAATGCACACAAATCATTCTTCCCAATTACAGGTTGATTATCAAGCTTACTATTACTACAAGTCACAAAATTCTTCAAATCACAATTATTATCGTCAGTCCTATTCGACGGTTTCACTCTTTGTTCACTTCTACCGTATCGCCTCTGATTACCGTAACCTTGACTTTTACGCTTCATTCCATAACCATAATAACCATAATACACCATAGATGGACATCCATTGGCAGCATGACCTTTTCCACCACAATTCGAACAAATATCGTTATGCAAATCATCTTTCATGTCTCTCTTTCTTGGTAAACTTTGATCGATCATAATATTATTTGATCTACAGTTTCCAGTTAGATAGTCATTATTACGCCTACATACATTATCAACATAATACTTATCAACCCATCTTCCATCATCCTTTGAATGATTTAGACTACCATTCACTCTGTACACATGTTCCTTATTATAACCAACGACATCATCTACCCGAGCATCATATGTTCCATCTAGTTTATCCTCAAACCAGCCTATTATCTCTCCATAATTCTCTCTCCTTTGTATAGTACTTGGCATAGTTTTCCAGATATCACTAGCTCTTCCTCTCAAGAATGATTCAAAACAAGAAATGCGTGAATGATCATCTAAATGTTTGAAACGCAAAGTAAATTGCCTCTTGAACATATCAAATCTCTCATCTTTATTGGCATGAAAATTATCCAAAGGCGGTAGCATAGATAGTCTCGCTTGTTCATTATTCTTTCTCAATGCTGACTCCATTGCCTTCACAAACATATCCACATTCGACATTTGTTTATAGTCGGTCTGTTGAAACATATCCTCCCTATCACACAAAAGAAATTTCAATCAATATCACCACACGATAACTAATCACAATACTTTACTATAGCACCTCAACTACTCAATATTTCAGTGCCTTAACACCTTAAGACCACAAGATCTTCACGTCTCCAGACTCCACGAGACTCCAAACTCTCACCAAACCTCCAAACTTCAAGACCTCAACAGGCCTTAACACCTTCACACCTTCAGGCCTCGACACGCCTTCAAGATCACCACACCTCGAGATCTCCACACCACCACGGACTTCCAAGTCTCACCAGACTTCCTAGTCTCAGATCTCTACAACACGGGCTTCCAAGTCACCGTGGACTTCCTAGCCTCAGATCTCTCCAACACTGGCTTCCAAGTCACTGGGACTTCCTAGCCTCAGATCTCTACAACACTGGCTTCCAAGTCACTGGGACTTCCTAGCCTCAGATCTCAACAACACTGGCTTTCTAGTCTCGCTGGACTTCTTAGCCTCAAGATCTTAACAACACTGGCTTTCTAGTCTCGCTGGACTTCTTAGCCTCAAGATCTTAACAACACTGGCTTTCTAGTCTCGCTGGACTTCTTAGCCTCAAGATCTTAACAACACTGGCTTTCTAGTCTCGCTGGACTTCTTAGCCTCAAGATCTTAACACCTCAAGATCACACCACGTTCACCAAACGGGTTTAGTATCAATCGACCGGGATCACCTAGCTGGTTAGGCTCGATGCGTCGGTAACGATGATAGGTCCAATCGATCTCAATACAGTATCCTCTCCTCGGATACACTTCACTCCTGAATCAACTCACAAGATAGAAGTAATCAAGAATCTTAGTACCTAACACACAAGAGTCGGTTCGGCCCCCATGTAATGTATACAATGGCCGGGTTCTTAAACTTGTGGTTAACGCACCAAGACTCGAGATTACAATCTAAGCTTTATCTCCAACTTCAACCACAATTAAAGAATATTTGGTGACGGGAGACTTACTTAAAAGGGAGGTGTGAGTGATGGGAAGAAATAGGACGAGGAGAGAAGAGCAGGGAAGACCAAATGAAAGAGGCATAAAGCCTCTATTTATATGCAATACTAATTAAATTAAAAGAGTAAGACAGATAAAGGAATGCTAAGACAAAGAAAGTACAATAAGATGCAAAAATCATTCTAACATAAGGGCAATGGGTTTAGGGGTCGAAGAGGGGAAAGGGGAATAGGGGAGGCGGTTAGCCTGGGGTATATGGAGATAGGGAGTATCCCTAACATAATTGGAATAGTAATAATGATTTTTGACGACGATAAATGAGGTGATCAGTAGAGCACAGTATTCTGGTCCAAGCCATTTTTCTTCCAAAGCAAGACAAAGGAGAGACCATTGTATTCGAGAGAGTTTGTATGTTGAGCGGTCGTTCTTGCTTTGAAAGTCATGAGAACGCTGTGAGAGACCGCCAAACAGCGATATACCATAGACGAATGAGAAAATGAGAGGAGTGAGTTTTCCTTTTCGAGAGACGGTTGACCGAACTATGGTATATCGTGATATACGAATGACTTCAAGAGACGGCTACATATACCTTCCAAGATACGTTTGGCCAAAAGTATCTTGACAAATGAATTGTCCGTGGCTAAAGAGCGAACACATAGACTTTCGGGATGAAACATAAGCCATTCGATAGGTCTCCAAAGATAAGAAGTTTTTCTATTGATCATTTTTTCCTGGCGACTCCTGGGCGAAGAGATATTTGCATATATCTCGACCCCAAGAGTCGCCCAAGAGTAGATGGCAACAGGGATACGAGGGAAGACGATCAAGAGGGAGAGGGAGAGGGAGAGGGAGAGGGAGAGGGAGAGGGAGAGGGAGCGGGAGAGGATATTAGATATTCAAAAAAATGTTACTCTTATTTTGTTGTCAAGAAATTTTTGATTTCATGCTTTGAAAAAATAGCAAAAAAAGAAATCATCTTGAGAGAATTGAACATACGAGCAAAAGATTTTGAGATAAGACTCCTACCCCTCGGCCACCACTTCTCTATTCTTTTGCTCTTCGAAAGAGCAAAGAGACCGGTTGTTGTTACAACACGAGAAAAAAATTAAATAGGAATGAAAGAGGAAAGACCATTTATTGTAAGAGAGAATGAGAGAGCAGCCGATTGAACTTATGGCAAGAAATGAAAATGAAAAGTATAACAAAGGAGAGGTGATTGGCCAATTGCCTCCCTCATTTAAATATCACTTTCTCTAGTCATTTGGAGGTCTCTAGTGATCAGTTTGACCCTTGTGATTCAACGTTTCACATAGTTTATATGAGAGTAGATTTGGATGCTGCTGAATTCGAGGAAGCCTTGGTTATTATTTTTTTCCCAATACCAATATCAATAGTTCCTTGTCAGAACTAATGCACAATATTAAATATAGTCCTGTGGAGAATGCGTCATATTTTAAAATAATAATAATGTTGTGTAGAGACCCTATTCCTATGTATATTGATCACCTCTATTCCTTATGCAGTATGCTAATGTAACTATGCTAATATACGTCGAGTGATTAGAATGCATTTCCCTATGTCTATGATTGCACCAATCACCGTTCCCCACGTTCTGTCTAGACCAATCATCGTTCACCACGTTAGGTCCTGAATTGTATATAGGAGATGTGTTGTCTCTGTAGTCAGCCCATGCAGTTCATCTAGTCTTCCTATTCTCTACTCTATATTTCTCGTCTCTGTTAATAAAGCCGTAGTATTCACCCTTGCTCATCACGCTCACTACATTACACGTCAACGGGACGACCTCAATATATAACAAATAATAATAATAATAATAATAATAATAATAATAATAATAATAATAATAATAATAATAATAATAATAATAATAATAATAATAATAATAATAATAATAATAATAATAATAATAATAATAATAATAATAATAATAATAATAATAATAATAATAATAATAATAATAATAATCAGCGATAAATCTTTAAAACTCATTCTTTCTTTCGATCGACATATTTCTTTTCTGGACCAGATGATTCGACGTTTCGACATTTATATGTCAACATGGGCGTGTTCAGAAAGTTGATGCGGATGATGCAATAAATGAGGTGATCAGTTCTACCCTGGTGATTCGGCGATTCGCTTAGTACATATGAGAGTAGACGTCGATACAACTGAGGTCTTATCATACCAAATAACGATCAATAACGATATCAATAGTTCCTAGTCAGAATTAATGTGCAATATTATTTATGGTCCTGTGAAGTATGAGTATTTTGTGAAAATATTATACCAATGAAAGTCTTAATTTAAAACGCATTTTCTTTCGGTAAGTAATAAATTATCATTATGGCAATAGATGTCTTTTCTGGACCATCAACGTCTATTTTTTCTTATTCTTTCTATTCTTTCTTAGGTGTCTTTTCTTTTCTGGATCTTTTCTTGACACTGCTCCAAAGTTGGCAAGGTTGCATGTCTTATTAGTAGTAGAATTGTAATCATCGCTCGCGATATCTGTGATATATCACGGATCTCCTGTAAAAGCCCTCACGCTACTGGGTCCCCAGGCGAGACACTTTAAGTAGGCTTACGTTTCACTTGAAGTAGACTTGCAAGTCTACTTACAGTGTAAGTATACTTCAAGTTTTGTAATACCAGAGTAGCCCGTTATTGATCAATCACTCATTCCAACCCAATCCTCCTGTGTTAACTTGTATATTAATAAAAAAATTTAAAATAAATCTAATCTGAACCAGTCTAATATGAACCTTTACATGACACAGTCTCAAATAGTCATTCACAAAACATGAAAATATCCAAATATTCTAAAATAAAATCTATTGCTTATGTATCGTATTGTATTCTTTATATGCAAATGCAACACACAACGACATGAAACGGCTTTATATATGATATAATGACGATTATATTTATGACAAATATTTATTCAAATGGAATAATCAGCCTGAGTATTTTCTTCCGCAAATGAGGTTTCCGATTGAGTCTGGCACTCCTCAACTTTGCCTCCGTCCTTCGCTTGTCCAGCGATATTGTCGTCCATCTGCGCTCCGGACATCGTCGTGATATTCCCATCGATCTGTCGCTCTGACTCCTCTCCTCGCACTGTCACATCGTCTTCCACATCAGTCTTACGATCCTTCTCCGCCTCAGTGGCATCCGACTCATCTTCTTCATCTGGCCATACGATGGGACGGAGGCGCTTGTAATCTGCAGGATCTGGAAAGAAATCAATAAAGCCAATAATGGTACTTAGAGGAGAATAGATATAGTGTGGTGTATTGAGTTCATAACAACACAAAATTAATAGAAATATTCATTTTCACATCGTCGTCTCGCTTGGTTTTTGTCTTGCGTTCACAAAAGCTGCGAAGTGAAAGAGCACCGCGTATAAATATCTATGTTCAAGCACTTTGCTTACAATTAGCGATTGCGCTCTTTTCTCAATTAAATTACATTTTTTTGTTTCGTTTGAAACGGCTGTAAAACTTTTTTCACCGCCTTTTCCCGGTTCTTTCTCTTTTCTTTTCTGTGCTTTTTGATGAACACATTGAACATACCAATGAATGAGGGCCCAAATTTGCTGAAAAAATCTTCGCAGGCTCTGCGTCCCATATAAATGACTCCTGCGGAATCCAACTTCGCAAACCGCCGCGACTAAACAATAGTATGAATCAAAAGAATCACCACAATAAGTAATCATATAAGTAATAATAATAGTAATTAGTACAATAATAAGTACAATAAGTAATAAGTAATAATAAGTACTACAAGTAATAAGTAATAATAAGTAAGTAATAAGTAGTTGTCAGAAAGTTGGACACACACTATGTCGACTCTCCCTTCTCCTTTTTATTATGTGAAGAAGTATTTGTATTTGGACCAAAAATTACCTTTGCGTCAATGAGACTGGAGTCCTTAGGTAGAAGAGAAGAACAAGAGAAGAGGGTGCAGACTCGGTCAAAGCAGTCAAATCTGATGGCCGGTAGTTGAGCTTGCTGAATAAAACATTAAATAAATAAATAAACAATAATAATGATAATAATGCACCTATTTAGTAGTAAAATAAATAATAATAATAATAATAATAATAATAATAATATAATATTTTATTCCTTCAAATGAACTATAAGTTACCTCATGTCCTCTTATTATCATGTCCACTTGAAGAGCCTTGCACGCGTCCTCAACATTCTTGGCGGAGAACAGATGGCCCCATCCGCGTCTCTGATTCTCTGCCCAACTAAATACGCATGGATGATACATTTGTTTTCAATATATTCAATTAGAGTTTCTGTCACAATTTTAGACACCTATACTGATCGTAAAGGAAGAATCAGGGAAAAATGGTGAACTATGTAGATTCGAGTCGGACACAGTGCAATTCATTCGGTAGCAGACGCTCTGGTATTTCAAAAGTTAAAGTCTACTTAAGGCACACCCCAAGCTAATTTTACACTCCGCATTGGTGATAAGACGTTTCAGAAATTTCACTTCGGAAAAGGACACTTCAGAAACTAATTTTCAGAAAAGGACGTTTCAGAAATTTCGCTTCAGAAAATGCCATTTCGGAAAATCTTTTCCAGAAAAGGACGTTTCAGAAATTTTCATTTCAGAAATTCCAACTCAGAAAAGGACGTTTCAGAAATTGACACTTCACAAATTCCAACTCAGAAAAGGACGTTTCAGAATTTTTTTTTCAGAAATATCAACTCAGAAAAGGACGTTTCAGAAAGAGAAGATCATTTAGAATAAATTTAGTAGCATTCAATTACAACGGGAAAATTTTCTCAAACGTCCTTTTCTGAGTTGGAATTTCTGAAGTGCCAATTTCTGAAACGTCCTTTTTTGAGTTGGAATTTCTGAAGTGGCAATTTCTGAAACGTCCTTTTCTGAGTTGGAATTTCAGAAAAAAAATTTCTGAAACGTCCTTTTCTGGAAAATCATATCTGAAGTGGAAATTTCTGAAACGTCCTTTTCTGAAGAGGATTTTCTCAAATAGCACTTTCTGAAGTGAAATTTCTGAAACGTCTTATCACCCTCCGCATTGGCAATACTCTCTCGTAGACAAAGAAAGCGAGAGTGTGGCCAGAGCGGAGAGTTTCAAATTAGCTCGGGGTATTCCTGTAAAGTCTGCCACAGCGTTCTCATGACTTTCAAAGCAAGAACGACCGCTCAACATACAAACTCTCTCGAATACAATGGTCTCTCCTTTGTCTTGCTTTCGAAGAAGAATGGCTTGGACCAGAATACTGTGCTGCACTTGAAGTAGACTTGTAAGTCTACTTCAAGTAAAACGTAAGTTTACTAGAAGTGGTGTATTATACGGTAATGCATTTCGTCGAATGTTATTTCACTAGTTGTTAACTAACAGTAAACTTCTAGTCTGTGACGTAACGTAAGTAAACTACTAGTTTGGAAATACCAGAGTCGTTCGAACCCTCGCTTGCTAAATTCTTATTCCTTCGGATTTCATAGTAAAAATTCGCATTTGTACCCAATGTGAACTAAAGCAGGGGGAGGGGGGGGGCTAATGTTCTACTTCTTTAATGACACAAAAACATTTGCTTTGCCTGCCACATCGAATCATTAAATTAACAATATTATAATAATAGATATATGACAAATATATGTTTGCATGCATGTAAAATGCAAATTATTTTAAAGAAATGTGTAGGTTAGTTATATTAGACGTAGCGGCCGAAACACCATAGGGCACATTGCTAGTTAACTTATTTAATCAAAAAATTTATATTTAAAGTGCATGTATACTTATTCTAGTACATCTATTAATAATATTAATTTAATAGTGTGTCTTATGGTGTTTCGGCCGCATACCAGCAAACGATTACAATTTACCTGGGGCAGTTTGGCTCCATGTTTCTTGGATGAGGGTCCGACCATGTTAGATCAATGGTGAGAGGATGGTCACCAATATACTGTATAGTGCTTGGAAGCTGCAATCGATTTCAAATATTTAGATGATGACAGCCAAGAATGATCTGTCGGGGGTCTCCACTTTTTTTCAAAAATGTCACCTTAATGTAATTTTTTAATTCTGAAAATTTTCGCAAAACCGTAATTTTACAGTGCGGGCACCCCTCTATCGGCGCCCATGTATGGCTTCCACTGCTCTCTGTCGTACTTCTGATTTTTTCATCACCATTGAGCTCTTGCATGATATATTGCTGTATTCAAAAGCAACGAAAAGAACAGAAGAAGTTGTTTTCGGAAGAAAAGTAACATTTTTGAAGTTTATAAGAAAATGACATTCGTACGTTCAAAACGCTGTCACGACTCTTGTGGTGAGAGCTTACGCCTCCGTGGCACACGAATATCTTGTCTCCTGAGATAAATAAATTAGTACGATCACAAAGAGGGCCCATATTATGATTGTCTTGAATTTTGGAAAATCACAAACTTTATTAACAAACTTAGGTACATTTTTATTAATTCTTAATTTATAATTCTTGATCTTTAAAATGATTGTGAATTCTATTGTGAGACATTCTAATTATCGGAATCTCAATAAAAAAACTAACAATCACGTTTAGATAACACAAAGTTTTCGAATTCTGGTAAACCTTCGTCACATTTTTTTTCATAAGTCGGCACAAATATTTCACTTTGTTTTCGTTTTGACGTTAAGAAGATTTTTTTAAATTCTAACCTATGACAGCAGCTAGGGGCATCTCCCAGTATACGTTGTTGATATAATGAAATAGGAGTTCTCCTTCTGGCCGCTATAAATATCGATTAATTTGGCAGAAAAGTTGAGATAAACAAATGATTATGACTTATTAGATTCAAAAAAAAAATCAAAAAAAAACGCTTTTAGCCTGTCACCAACCTCGACGGTAACATTCGCATCTTTTGGGTTACTGGTTGCCTTGTAGCGATCTTTACATTCTCGCCTTAAACCGTACCGTTTTCCTGCCCAAACGGTCTCGTGATTACCGCGCAGCAGGAGAAACTGGAAAAAAATTTAAACAAAAATAAAACGTAAAAAAAATTAAAAATTAAAACCGAGCTGAATGTTAAAATTAAAATTCGTTTATCATATCAGTCTTACAGGGAGCGTGACCTCTCTCAATGGCCTCTTCATCGCGCCCACTATTTCTCTGTTCTCTAACATCGAGAAAGCATTGCGTGTCGAAGAGGCCATTGAGTGAGGTTACGCTCCCTTTAAGTCAGATTAGCTGAATGTGAATGGTGCTGTTTTCTGTCGTTTATATAAGCGTAACGTTTGCAGGGAAAAGATATTTCCGACTTTTTTTGCGTGTGATAAAAATCAAACAATAAGGTTGCGTTTTGCCTATTTTCTCCAAAATTTCAACATTTGATTGCGTCCGAATTATGGTGTAAAAGAGAGTATGCCTGGTTTGGATAGTAGATCTTTAGAGTAAGAAGTGTGGAGATGACCTCTATTTGATGAACGCCTCTGAACGTGAATATATTGATAAATAAAGCAATAACGCATGTATAGAGCGTGTGGCGCCATCATAATTATGTTTTCGTTAATTTGGGTTCCTTTTTTCAGGGAGAACTACACAAACTCTCTCGCCTCCTCCTCCTCTCTTTTCGTGACTTTTGAGTACAACATACCTGTCAGCGTAGTCTCCAGACAGGACATATCTCTGTTTTAGCCATCCTCCAGGAGCCCTCTTCTCAACTTCTTGGAAGATGCGCACCAAATCGTTGAACTAAACTCTCGAAATCTTCATTCTCAATCACTTTTAAATCATAATCAGATCAATTAAAAATAATGGAAAGTTGCATCACTTACATTCCCATGTAAATCTCCGAGAAATACACAGGGAAACGGAGCGAAGATCAGTTTACGCTCGTTGGAGAAGCAAAGCTTAGCGCTCACGAGCAGAGTGGTCATATCGTCAAAGGATACATTAAACTGTAAAGGCATTATGAGATATTATTATTATTATTATTATTATTATTATGATTATTATTATTATTATTATTATTATTATTATTATTATTATTATTATTATTATTATTATTATTATTATTATTATTATTATTATTATTATTATTATTATTATTATTATTATTATTATTATTATTATTATTATTATTATTATTATTATTATTATTATGAGAAAAAACGGGTAAAACGTGATCTGCCCCGCCCTTTTCAGACAACTCTCAACATATTTTATCAGAACACTTGGTGTCAAGATTCAGGAAATTTTCGTGCCAATATCGCGAATTTAAATCAAATATATTTGGGCAAATATATCTAATTAGAAAACTTTTCGAATCATATCACGCACCAACAGCGATATGTAGCTCATTGCCTCATATTTTCCAATTCAAGTTACTCAAATGTGAGACAATCTCGGCGAATTTGCTTTGAAGTAATGGTTAGCTACATAATTTTCCCCGAATATGGGAGAGTGATTGTCTCATATTTGAGAAACTTGAATTGGCAAGAAGAGACAATGAGCTGAGTAGATCACCTCATAAAGTAGCTCACCTCATTCCTTTTTTTGAACGTAATCTTTCTTTCTCCCGACACATATTGCTTTATTATGGAGAGATATTTTGGAGCGGCTATTTTAAGTCTGAAATGAAATATATACTCTTTGTAAAATCGATTTGCCACGTAAAAAATGTATCTAATGTCTAAGAAGGCGTCTGTTATCGATGGATTTCCATTGAAATGCACATTTCCCAGACCGTAACCTCACTCAATGGTCTCTTCGACGCGCCATGCTCTCTCGTTGTTAGAGAACAGAGAAATAGTGTGCGCAATGAAGAGACCATTGAGAGAGGTAATGCTCCCTTTAAGATTAAGATCTAATGGATACATGGGGGGGGGAGATCGTAGGGATTCACTGGACAAGATATTTCATTAATTAATTAATTAGATAATTAATATTTATGTAGTTATTTATTTATTTCTATTTATTTATTTAATTAATTAACTTTATTTATTTATTCATTTAATCTATATGCGACCGTCGCCGAAAATCTTCACATATTCATTTCTTTAAAAAAAAGTCTGTTTTTATATCTATTTCGAAAAGCCGAACGTTTTCGGGGGTGGGATGCACATGCATGCTGTCGATTTTCAAGTTAAAGATTTAGTACCTTTTGGAGAAGGTGTAGGTATCCAGCAGCAAGGGTGATACAATGTCCTCGCTAGTAAGTGTAGATCCGCGTGGGATAGGCTTAAATTTGGCTGCAAATAAAGAATTAGCCTACATTATCTGCGAATAATTTGTCTACACTGAATTCGCACTTACTAGTTAACTAGTACTAGTTATGTAGCTAGTTAGTTAACGGCGCTACTGCACAACACCGGATCAGAAGTCCAAATCAGTCCGAAAGGGGAAAATACAATAAACACGAATGAAAGGCCTTCTACTCTTAGACTTATATGATATACTTCTGGGATGATCCGGTTTTCAAAAGTAGTGCCGAAGTAACATCAGAAATATTCGTAAAAAACACAAACGTTTTGCAGCATTTAGCAGCAAGGAAGCTTATCAGTAAGTATTCAGATGCATAGAGAAATAAGGATACTTTTTCAATGATTTAAATATTTCTCATTCATGTTATATATAAAAAGATACCTAAAATCTCCTCTTCAGTAAGTGGTATTGGAGGTAGAGGTGGAGGTGGATTCGGAGGAGGTGGGGGAGGTGGAGGAGGCGGAGGAGGTGGAAGTGAACGTCCGTTTATCTCTATCTCCTTGGTTGTAGACTCCTTGCGCTTAGACTCCTTGCGCTTAGACTCCTTGCGACTAGACTCCTTGCGACTAGACTCCTTGCGACTAGACTCCTTGCGACTAGACTCCTTGCGACTAGACTCCTTGCGACTAGACTCCTTGCGACTAGACTCCTTGCGACTAGACTCCTTGCGCGTAGACTCCTTGCGCTTTGACTTCTTGGATTTAGAGTCCTGTGATTTTGACTCTTTCGCTTTAGTCTTCTTTGGCTTCGTCATTTTGGCTTTCGCATCCTTGCGTTTTGCCTCAATGACCTTCACCTCCTCCTGCTTTACCTCCTCCAGTTGGGAGAGTCCAGGCATATCTTCTTTATCTTCTTTGCGCTTCTTGCCATTCTGCCGGTTTTCTTCGTTCACCACTGTTATTTGTGTTGTAATAGATGTTTTGCCCGTGTTTTCCGTCTCCGCTCTCTTCTAAATGAATATCATTTATTAGGAATCATCTTCTGATGTCAGGCACGCCTTCAAACCATTCGCCCACAAACGTGACGCCATTAGCGTTGGTGGAGGCGGTATTTTTGGCAACCCCCTTCGCCTACGTCACGTTTGAGGGCCGCCTTCACGAATATCTCTACTATTTTTTAAAGAAAGAAATGAGATTTGAAAAAAAAATTAAAAAGTCATCGCACTCTAAGCTGTCAGAGCTACCTATCAAATATGATGACATTAAATGATCTCGCTATCGGAAAAGCGCCATCATTGTAATGGTTATGAACAGTTCTTCGAGAGTTGATTACAATTTTTTTTTATTTTGCCAAGTTTTCGACTATCACTGATAGCCCATTACAGAGAGCACACAGCTACTAAAACTACCTGTGGCTACCAAAAACTACAAATGACTTAGATTAGTGTACTTTAGTATTACTGTCTGGACGATTGTAAGATCATAAAATTTGCGAACTTCGTCTGTATTTTTGGAGTCGGATTCCATGGCGGTTGGAGTCAACTCCGTTGCCTTATTCTTGTTCTTCTTTCTACAGCATATGAAAAGACCGACCGCAACAATGACAACTATCTGAAACAGATTTAAATTGCCTGCGCTGCAAAAATTCTGACAAATACAGGAGTTATCATGATTCTTGAACACCCCCTTGATATTATAGTTGTATTGATTTTGAGCTCTTCTTCACCCTCAATTCACACAAAAATATCTACGAAATGGCAAGGATTCATTTGAAATTAGGGCGTGAAAGGTATTTGCGAATGGGTGAGGGCAACGAAGAATCTTGGGAAAATGGCATATTGCTTACAGTCAAAAAAATGCCGGCTGCAATTATCACAATAGATAGCGTGTCCAGGCCGGGTGCTTCAGTGGTAGATTGATCCTGAAAGCAAACAAAACTAGCAAAAATTAACACAAAAGAAAATGATAAAGGGAACGTAACCTCTCCCAATGGTCTCTTCGACGCGCAACGCTTTCTCGTTGTTAGAGAACAAAGAAATAGTGTGCGCAATGTAGAGACCATTGAGAGAGGTAACGCTCCCTTTAAACATACAATTGTAGTCTCCGCTACTTGTGATAAACATTTGACTTTCAATGCAGTCTGTGGAGGAGAGACTCCTCGGCCTTGCCTATCCATTATCGCCCATATTCCAGTGTCAAAGTTACAATATACTTGAGAGACGAGTAGGTCCTGAGAGGAAATTATTGATTAGGTATACGGTATGAATGAAGATTATCGATTAGGCATACGGTATGAATGAACATTATCGATAAGGTATACGGTATGAATGAACATTATCGATTATGCATACGGTATGAATGAACCAACCTTGCTAGTAGATTCATCAACAATTGCCATGTTATGAGAAGAATCACATGATGACACCAAGTCGGCAGAGATAGAAGGCTGTAAATTGTAAATTGCATTTTTAAATTTCAGACACATTTTCTGGCCCTCTGGCTTGTTAGTACACATATGTAAGTAGATTCGAGAAGAAAACATTAATATTAATAGCTTTATGTGGGTTTCAGAAAAGAATAACAAAGAATACAGAATAAATACATTAGGGATACATACTCTACACTATTCCACAACAACGTAGTAAGGTTAAATTAACATTCCCCTATTTTGCATATGTAGGCCGTATTTTTGAATCTCTAACTTTGTGCATACGTACGGACCATTTGAATAGATCATAGATTTTTGTGTACCTGAGTGAACTTGGTGGTTTCCGTCTCTCCTGGTGCAGTATCCAATTTCACGAACTTTCTACAGTCGTCTGAAACCATAGGGAATAATGTTAAAATATTAAACAAAAATGTAGGCAAAAATGTGGATAGTTTCTACATTTTATTTATTTTTCGATTATGCGTTTGCCTATTCGTTGTGAATAATTTATTCAATAAAATATTTTAGGACTACTTTAAAACACTGCACACTAATTTAAAAAAAAAAACTTCTTGTAAATACTCACATTTCTCGACACATTCGATACTTTTGATAGCAATCTGAGTGCTCTCAATCTTCCATTTCGCATCGGAACAAACGACATCAGACTTCGAATGTGTGATGTTTCCATTGATTATCATACGAGAAGTATTACACTGAAATCAGAAAATCTCGCTATTTGCTTGTAGACTTTGTTGCCAATTTGTGAGTGATCAGCTTTCAATGAGTCAGTATTGGAAAAACGCCGAGCGATTCGGGAATAGCACATAATTGTAAAATGATATCGATAACTTTGTGGAATCTTACATGAAGATGCGCGCATTGGTCGTATTGAGTAGGCATCACGAATTCGGCGGCAGAAGTCATGGGATCTTTACATTGACGGCACTCTATAAGAACACATTTTTTCAACAAAACCATTTAAAAATATATATAAATTAATTGAAAAAGTCGCTTTTCCGGGTTTAACTGGTAGATCTTTCGTAATGTGGTGTTACATTTTCAAAACAGGCGCACGGCGTGCGCACGTTTCAAAATGTAACACCGTATAGAAAAATGCACGCCGTGCATTTCAAATCGTTCGCACGCCGTGCGCACGTTTTGAAAATGTAACACCACATAAAGCAAATGTATTCTCAACTTCATGCATTTTCACGGTGAGAAATTGTTACTATTTATTAGTGTTTGCTACAACAAGATCAAGATTGAGATTGATTGATGAAAATTAATTTGAAATCATTCTCCAGAAATGTTATTCTAAAACTTACTTTTCTGCACACACTTCAATTTGATACCATGATCGGGGACAAATTCTTTGGTTGGATATGACTGGAAATGTCCGGTAGTACATTTTAGTTGGCTAGATACATTCCAGTCGGTTGTGTCGGTCTTATACCTCAATGAATAAAAATATTATACACATATTATATAATGCAATATAATATAATGATCGTGAATACATTTTTCGTTGGTAATAGGACACTTACAATAGCGTGTGAGATGATGGGCAGTAGTAATGACCACCAGGGACATGATCCAGACAGACCTCATCTGATGCGCACGATGAATCGTAAGTTATATCGGGGCATTTGACTGAAATATTGATTGAATGAAATTTTAAAAAAATTCTCCTACGTATTTTTGTGATTGCAGCATATGATAGTCCCAAGGTAAATTCAGGTGCTGCTACATTGTCCTGCATGAAAGTGAGAGAATCTGCGACAGGCAGAATGTCCGTGAACGTTTTCTGAATATCAGTGAATTATGCATGTTTTTGCATTGAACAAAATACTTTTCAACAGAGCAAAAAACTGCTGCAACAGACTGTTTTTTGCTCAGGTACACTATCATTTGTCGATAAAATTTAAATTATGAGAAAAAGCACAAACCGTTTTGTCAGTAAGACTGATATTGAACAAACATTGGACACCTGGACCTTTGACACTGGCATCCGATACAATTACTGCAATTTTAATTTTGACAATATCGAAATACGTTAGTGAGCCACAACGAGCTAGTTTTACACTCTCCGCTATCGCCCCATTCTCTCGCTTTTTTGTTTGCGAGAGTGTTGCCAATGTGGTGAGTATATGTAATTAGTTTGGGTTATACCTTTGATGAATTTCTAACAATAAAAACTTACGTTCTTTGATATCCGAAGAAACTTTATCGTTTTTGCACTTGAAAACTGCCAGACTACCGTCTGATATTTTAATCCCTTCAGCAATGGTTGCCATATCATCGTTCATGGAAACCTCCCACATAGAATCATTGACAGGCCTGAAATATTGGCAAACATGCGATAGACGCGAGTTATCAGAATTTCACATATATGTAGGGTGGGATTAATTATTGTCACACAGTAAAAACGGAATATCTTTTTTTCAAAACAATCGAGTTCCGTTCAAATATTTACCAGATATTCTTCTATCATCTGGGAATACAATTTAGAAATACAGCAGAAATATGTTTCGTGGCGAGTGCCTACACCACATGTGGTGCCATTTTCCAGGGAAGGTTAACCTACTATATTTGACAATTGTTACTCTCCCTTTAAGGCGTGGTGAAACGAACAGTTTTCCGAATTCATTCGAGGAGATTAGTGGCTGCCTGCTCGCCCGATGCCAGCCCCCGGTCTACTCGAAAAAGTATTCCCAGATGATTGACGATTAACTGGTAAATATTTGAACGAAACTCGATTAATAAAAAGATATTCCGTTTTTACAGTGTGACAATAATTAATCCACACCCAGTAAGTTTCTAAGATCGTTTCCAAGAAGGGAATGGACTAATGGAATCGAAAAAAATCGAATTTTGCGATTTAAATTATCGATTTTCTCTATGCTCAAACATTCGAGATGTTTTATCAATTGTGTCTTATCAGAATCACTGATTTGAATGGTTTATTCCGCTTGTCATAACTCTGTTAGTGGCTATTACTTTTGTGTAGTGATCCGAACATAGTACGCTCTAATCTCGCCCGGTGCAAATCAAAGTGTTTTTACGTGTCTTGCACAAAAAAATACCCCGGATGTTTTTGTACGGTATATTTTATTTCGATTTTATTAAAATTCAGAAAATGAGATTTTCGATTTCTTCGTATTCTTCAGATTTTTTGCACTTATTTTGCTAGCAATGTGTTGTATCGATTTAAAAGCATGACACGGATTCTTGGGAGCAAGAATCTACCGAGATCCGAGCTAGAATCCATTCGTCGTGGACGTCAGATGGGACTGTCACTGGCACTCTGTCGCAGCAGTTCCGAGATCAATAAATATAAGCTTTATCTACACTGACTAAGACGAACACAATCCAAGAACAACTACTACACAACCTCACTCTACAACGACATGAGTCCCAGACTAAAGATATTACAACGAAAGAAACGACATCAACTTACAATTATGGTAATGGACCATAATTGATTACAATGCAAAATAAAGGAGACATAGAAAGAAATGCCAAAGTAATATAATTTGAATAATGCTTCACGGTTCTCAGTTGGTACTTCACATCCAATCTAGTGCCAACCAGACGACGAACATGATATATTCCCACCTTAGCAATCATCAGAAAATTGCTTTCGTCTGAAAATACGGCCTAATTCTAATGTTAGGGGGTCCAATACCAGTGCTCTTTTGCCCATGTGATCCATGCTTTGCGATTCTTTTCGGAGAGCAGCGGTTTCTTGATATGTCGACGTTCGAAGAGACCCGAAGCAAGAAGACGTTGTACATTGTTTACGAACACCTCAAACATCTTTTCAGCCATGTTTAGAAGCCCTAGTCACCTCATATTAGCGAATCTCCGCTAGTGCTCGCTTGATGCCCATTGTAGTGAGCCTCAGTTTCTCCTTCGAGATGTAGGTAATCAGACGATCCGATATCGTGGTCGACTTGCGAGGTCGTACATTAACCTTCTTCATTGTTTGAGCACGGATTGAAGTTTTGATGACCATCAGGGTAGTCGAAACAGTCACTCGGAACTGCTGTTACAGAGTGCCAGTGACAGTCCCATCTGGCGTCCACGACGATAGGATTCTCGCTCGGATCTCGGTAGATTCTTGCTCCCAAGAATCCGTCTCATGCTTTTAAATCGATACAACACACATTGCTAGCAAAATGTGTGCAAAAAATCCGAAGAATGCGAAGAAAACGAAAATCTCATTCCATGAATTTTAATAAAATCGAAATAAAATTTACCGTACAAGATCAACCGGGGTGTTTTTTTTTGTGAAAGACACGTAAAAACACTCAAAATTATCCCTGAAAATCTGGACTCGATCGGTTGAGTTTGAAAAAAAGTGATGACGAAAAAACCAAATGTTATTCACTTTTGGCCACTACTGTAAATCCCATAGAACCCTCTTCATCAAGACCCTGAAAAACAATAAAAATAGGAATCTTGTTAAGTTTTGTCAAATGTGCGATGTGTTCAATCTGCGAAAAAAGTTGAAACAAAGTTCGCAACTTTGTTCGCAACTTTTTTTACAGATTGAACACACCCGTGGTCACAATTTTTCACAAATGTTTCTCTTTTTTTGTTTTGACTATACTTTTTTACATTTAATTTTTTTTAAATAATTAAAATTTTTAAAAAAATTGATTTTAAAAAATTCGAAAAAGCAAAAAAAATTCGAATAATCCCAGCCCTGACAGGGATTTCCCTCCAATGAACCTCCGTGGGACGCTTCTTGGAAAACGATAACACACAAAATACACATCTATTTGAGGTGGGTTGAAAAGTTAAAACAAGAGAAAACTAACAAGGGAACTATTTAACCTTACCACAAAATTCTCTAATTTTGACACCCTGGCGTAAATCTACATGGAAAAAGGTTTCTAAAAAGTTAAATCAAAAATTCCACATTCGCGTTTTAAGTCCTTTTTTCGGGCCTCTGAAAATGCACTGGATTTGCCCAAAAAGATTCCAAAAAATACTAAAAGGCGCAGAAAGCCAAAAATGTTCACAAATGGCCATAAATAGACAAAAAGTAGACCCAAAGAGAGTCAAAAAGGCAAAAAAATGTCCAAACAGGCCCAAAATAGCCTAAAAATGCTCTTTTCAGAGGCCCGGAACAGGACTTAAAACGCGAATGTGGAACTTTTGACCTAACTTTTTAGAAACCTTTTTCAATGTAGATGTACGCCAGGGTATCAAAATTAGAGAATTTTGTGGTAAGGTTAAATAGTTCCCTTGTAAGTAATGAGAAATATTTTACCTAATGGCGAGATAATGCAGGCAGCTGCGATTCATATTGTCCAAATAGAGTTGTGTAATCCTGCGAAACTCGAGCTAAAAATTATATTTTTATTGTACATCTGGTGAAATGAAATTAAGACGAGTCACCCTCCATAAACATACCTCCTGCTCGTTTACACAACGTGTGCCCACATAACAAGCCTGATAAATAGCAAAATAAATAAATATTATATAAATATATAATTAATATACCGTTAAAACGAAAGAAAATGACAAAAATAAGAGATTGTACGGAATTGTAGAAGTTTTCTATATTTTTTTCAATTTTCAACTTTCTGCGTCGATGTTCATGGGAATTGTCATTGGAGTTTTATTATTCAGAGGTGGCTCACGAATCCCATTACGAAAGAATAAACACATTTTTAATTCTTGAAAGGTTGGATTTTCCCATATATAATCTCCTTCTTGTGTCGTTTTCTCTCGTATTGGCGGTGATTGGAAACTCTGTTTGTTCAATTATATATATATATATATATATATATATATATATATATATATATATAAATAAATATATATATAAACGCATCGGAGGAGGCGCTAATATTATTTTCATAATAATATAGGTAATACGAACCATTGAAGAGAGACAGTCGGCCCAATTGATATTCGCATCAAGTGTTGGCAACATAACGAGAATGAAGATCAGAGAGATGAAAGTACGCATGCTGAACAGTTTTTTTAAAAATTTTTTTAACGATTTCAACATATTTATCTAGAGGTCAAAGGATGAGAGCTCTGATATCTGAACTCTGCCCTGATATATCTGGTCTGATGTATGCTCTCTATATCTCTGATATATGGGATCTGAACGGGGAATTAAAGGGAGAGTGCCCTCACTCAATGGCCTCTTCATTGCGCGCACTATTTATCTGTTCTATAACAACGAGAGAGCGTAAAGCGTTGAAGAGACCGTTGACAAAGGTGTCAGCCCCTTTAATAAAGAACGGGGCGATTCTTTCGTGTGGGATTTGTTAAGACAGTCAGAGAGTAGTTTGGATATAGAAAAGACACATGCAAAACGAATGAGCAGTGCTATCCATTTACAATAATGGTAATTTAATTGTTATACTTCGGACCGGAGCACATCACAGAGACAAAAAGCTTACAGAATACACATAAGGGATAATTAGCACTATTCTTTAGAACACAAATATCACGTTCTTTTTCGATTCAGTGTTAGCGAGATCTTATGACGTGAGTCGATTTCACCCGTGTTGGTTTTAAGGTGTGATGTGGCTAAATATTTCCCCAATTCATGAATCCCGATATCTCCTCTATCATACGATGGTCGCGATGTTATCAAGCACCATGTTGTTTAGTTTAATCATACGGTCAAAGAGTCAGGAAAATTTTAACACAAAAAGATCAAAGATCAAATAGTGGACCGCTTCAGACAAGCATTCAATTTCCTATTACTGACCTTGGAGAATGAGAGGAGAGACCACTCCGTGATGAAAAAAACGGATGAAATGAAATGAAGAATGAATAGTTTGTAATTTTCGATGAATGAATTAAAAAATTTATTCAAATAATAGATGATTATGAATGTGGTTAGACTAATATGTGTCGAAATGATAATAATATATTTATCTTTAACGATAAACAGAGAGGTGAAAGTGAAAATCAATAAAATTATGAAATGAGGTGAGATTAAACAATGATTTAACACGGATCTCCTGTAAGAATGAAAGAAGCCAACCGACAGTTTTTAAACTTTTCTCACCGATTTGGATGAGATTTATATGATTGACCATAGTGAGGTAAAGGAGAAGGCATAGGCACTTGATTTCGCCAAATTTGCATTTTTATCGATTTTTTGATCTTCCACTTCTGGCAGCCATATCTCACTCAATTTTTGACCTACAACAAAAGTTTTTTTCCAATCGATTCGAAATGAACTAATCTAGATGATACTCAAGAAAGGATACGTACAAAAATACGATCTTCTACCTGTTTTCTTCAAAAAATGATTTTTTGAGTACAAAATGCTAATTTTCTCAAAACATTTCCACAAAGGATACGATTTTTATTCGCGAGTCTGATTCCCCATCCTCGAATTGAGGTACGTACATATTTCTTCAGTCATAACTCACGACAAGCCATATCGATCCTCAGAGAGAGCCGGACTTAGCGTTATTTTCATTCAAAAATACATTTCTTATCTCACCTCTCCTCATTTTCATGCAAATTCTCAAGCATAGTATACCAATCGAAAGCTCACGACGAGCTCTACAAAAATGACTTAGTAGTACAAGTCATGAAATTTTACCGTATTCAAGATATTCAAGAAAATCCGTTTTTTTCACTGGCAATTGTTGTGCAATGTAATCGATTCACAACGAAACATTGTTCTTTGCGTTTTCCAATGTGTGTTTTTCTTTAAATTATTTGTTAATAATGTTAAAGGAAGGAACAATAAATAAAATTGCAAAAAGGTTTATCTGAGATATTCATCATTGAAAAATAAACTTTCTGAAATACGAAACTATTCATCGATATTTCCGATATCGGAATCGGAATGATCGAAAAAACTATCCGGATCATTGAAATACTCATTGAGATCGGTGTGAACGAAATCATAGATAGCCTCAGCAGTGATCTCTCTATCATCCTCTTCCACATCGACATCCTCCTCGATCTGAATCTCTTCGTCCTCCAAATCCATGAGCATATCATTCAGAAGTGATCTTCTTCTTTTGCTCCTCACTCCCTCACTCTCGAGTTGTTTCTTCTTCGCTGCGACGAGAGTTCTGATGAGGTTCTTGATTTGTTCGTGGGTCATTCTCTTAGCGGGAAGGATGTCCACTTTTTCTTTCATTCTTTTCTCGACCTCCTCCGCTCTGCAATTTTAGGGGGGCCAATAAATTGGTCGAACAATTTTGGGTGCCTAAAATTTGGCTACCAGACAAGCCCCACTTTTAAAGTTGAGTCAATAATTTGGTTTAGCTAAAATTTTAGCCAAAGTTTGGCTAAAATTTTGGCCAAAATTTGGCTAAAATTTTGGACTAAAATAACAACCCCACTTCGAACCAAATTATTGGCTCAACCACCAAATTATTGACTCAACTTTAAAAGTGGGGCTTGTCTGGTAGCCAAATTTTAGGATCTACTTTTACGGTCCACCAAATTATTGACCCCACTTCGACCAAATTATTGGCCTCCCTAAAATTGCGGAGCGCACGCAGCTTCTTGCCATCATTGTAGTACTCGTTGAAAAGTGCAGTGACCAGATCCTTCGCCTTCTGGTTGTACTTCCCTCCCTTCTTCGTAGTCCTTAGTGCCCATCCAATCGGCTTGGGATGATCAGCAGCCTGCTGGTACTCCTTCAAAGACTCAACGACTCCTTGCTGCACTTCGTCGAGCATTCGCTTGTAGAGACCGAGGGCGAAATCGTACTGAGATCTTCTCCTGTCTGATAGTGTGTTGTCCCTTGTCATGTGCTGGAGGAGATTCGAGTGTCGAATAAAGCTGGAAGAGCATCGACTGCATGCGAAGAGAGGGGAAGAGGGTGTCAGTCTCATGACAGGGCAGGATTGGAGAACGCAAAGAGCAATGTTTCGTTGTGAATCGATTACATTGCACAACAATTGCCAGTGAAAAAACGGATTTTCTTGAATATCTTGAATACGGTAAAATTTCATGACTTGTACTACTAAGTCATTTTTGTAGAGCTCGTCGAGAGCTTTCGATTGGTATACTATGCTTGAGAATTTGCATGAAAATGAGGAGAGGTGAGATAAGAAATGTATTTTTGAATGAAAATAACGCTAAGTCAGGCTCTCTCTGAGGATCGATATGGCTTGTCGTGAGTTATGACTGAAGAAATATGTACGTACCTCAATTCGAGGATGGGGAATCAGACTCGCGAATAAAAATCGTATCCTTTGTGGAAATGTTTTGAGAAAATTAGCATTTTGTACTCAAAAAATCATTTTTTGAAGAAAACAGGTAGAAGATCGCATTTTTGTACGTATCCTTTCTTGAGTATCATCTAGATTAGTTCATTTCGAATCGATTGGAAAAAAATTTTTTGTTGTAGGTCAAAAATTGAGTGAGATATGGCTGCCAGAAGTGGAAGATCAAAAAATCGATAAAAATGCAAATTTGGCGAAATCAAGTGCCTATGCCTTCTCCTTTACCTCACTATGGTCAATCATATAAATCTCATCCAAATCGGTGAGAAAAGTTTAAAAACTGTCGGGAAAAGGTCTCATTTTCCTACATTTTTTACAGGAGACCCGTGTTAAGGGTTCTTGAAATGATTTAAATTTAAAGTTATAACACTTTTATCAAGAGTTCGGTTGGACGAGAATTTTGGTGAATTTTATTGGTTTCTATTAGCAAGTTAGCTCCAACTGTATTCCCAAAAAAAACCTTGACTCGTTATGATACTACAAGGGTTTGCGCATATACATGGGGAATCACAATGGTGAAATCAGGGTAATTAAATCCGGGTAATTATTGCGCACCCTGTAATATTAGCAAGTCAGCTCCAACTGTATTCCCAAAGAGATCTACTCCTTTACTGCTCCTTCGTGGAAACGATTCGATCGCAGATCGGCTCCCCTTCCAGCACTCGAGCGCTGACGCACCAGACCCATTTTCACTTCGAAGAAAATCATGAACCAGAGCCCCCCGCAACCGCTCACCAGTTACATTATAATCAACGTTATATCATGATGATGATAATCTTAAACTATTTTTTATTACCCAAGTAATCCAAGTAGAGACGCAGTGTAGTGGTATGCATATGGCGCGCACCGCCATTCCAACTCTTCTGGGTTTTTCGTTTCACCGCCTCCGCCCCATCAAGGCGCCCGAAAGGGGGGGGGGGTGGCAATTCGGCAACGTCGATTTCGGCAACGAATCATAAAAGGGTTGGGAGATAGTCTTAGGCGACCAAAAGTTGTGCCATTTTTTTCAGTAGAAGTGTACGGTAGTGTGCAACCGTAACCGACAGGAATCGCGAACTGATTTTTTTCCAGCCCGCCCATGACCCGGAGTTCATGGTTGAAAATAGCCAAGTCGAAAAATCATGATGGCTCGAGATCAAATATTAATTACCATTATATCAACATTGAGATCTGTCTGAAAACCGTAATCCGAACTACAGTAATCTAGCTAAAGCGCACTATGAATCATAAGTTATATTGCGTCATTTGACTGACAATGAAATATTGATTAGACGTAGCGGCCGAAATACCATAAGGCACATTATTAACTAATCTATTGCTTTTATAATTTATTTTTAACGTGCAAGTAAAACCAATAACAGTACATCTAATTACATTACTAATTTTATTGAATGAAAAGTCGACAAATTTTTTCCTACGTATGTGTGTGATTATGATAGTCCCCAAGATAAACTGAACAGCTTCGTCGTTGTTCTGCATAATCTTGAGAGAATCCGCGTCAGGCAGAATCTCCTTTAAAGGAAGCGTGACCTCTCTCAACGGTCTCTTCATTGCGCACACTATTTATCTGTTCTCTAACAACGAGAGAGCGTAGAGCGCTGCAGAGACCGTTGACAAAGGTGTCAGCCTCTTTAACTTTCTCTGAATATCAGTGAATTTTCATGTTTTTACAATGAACAAACTATTAGGTTTGCGCGAAACACTTTGTCCTCTTTTTCAAAACTTTACTTTTCGAAGAAACAATATCACGTGATCAAATATACTTGCCATCTTCATTGACAACTTATGCCCAATATTCCTGTAATTTATGGATCCCGTCCCTGTGGAACCGAGCTAAGCGCAACTCAAAGTATTGATTGAGTACAGACTCGACACTTCCACAGGAATTGAACGTTTTGAATTCTTTCAATAACGATTGCAACATAATTTATCGGTTCATAGATCGGCACATACAAATCGATAGTAACTAAGTTATATGAGGTATTACTATAGTATATCACACACGCTAATGAGGTAGTGTTGTGCATATGGTTATCTTCTACGGTATTAAGGAGGTGTCATAATAATCATAATAATAAATTATTATTAATATTAATATTATTAATATTAATAATTACAATAATATTAATATAAATAATAATAATATTATTATTATTAATATTATTATTAATATTATCAGGTTGGTTAGAAAGTCCGGTACATTTTTTTTGTTTTTGCTGCGATGTCGCTGTTCGTGTAAGCATCTGATCTAATTCCCCTTAGGTGGGTTAGAGAGTGTGAACATCTCTTATTCTTTTTCACTAGGCCCACAAGACAACAGCATTGTTCTCGAGCAATGGCGGTTGTTTTACTTCCGTCAGTTTTTCACTTTGGTCATGACCTCATATTCTCGTAATTCTCAATGCTAAAAGAGAAGGGTGGGGAAAACCAAATCAACACCGCGTACGGTGAGAAGACCATCATCCATCACATGCTGAGCAAATGGTACCAATTGTTCAATAAGAAGGAGTGCGACCTCGAAGACCAGCCGAGTTCGGGTCGTCCCCTTTATCTGTATGTGGACCTTTTCCGGAGAACGTTGGAGAAGAGCCCATACCAGACCACCCGCGATGTGGAGCAGGTACTTGGGGCCTCCCATGCTACTATTGTCTTCGAACTGGAATAAGTTGGGAAGACTAAAAAGTTTAGAAGAAGGCTACTCCATACCCTGACCGATTTCGACCGTCAGAGGAGGGTCGACACGTTGTTTAAACTCCTCACCTCCCATCGCCGGTTCAAATGACTCGATCGAATCATGACTGGCGATGAGAAGTGGGTGATGTATTCTAACGTTGAACCCAAGGGCGGGTAGCTCAGTTCCGACGCAACCCCAGACCCCGTCCTTCATGCAGAAATTTATGGCAAAAAAGAGGTGTGGTTGTGGTGGTCTGTCCGTGGCATTGAGTATTGGGAGCTGCTCAAGCCTGGTAGCACCATCGACGCCGATGTATACATTCATCAACTACGTAGCCTGAAATTCCATTTCGATTCCGCCTGGGGACGTACAGCACAAATATCATTTCTGCATGACATCGCCAGATCAGACACCGCGAAAAAGAGCAAGAACGAGCTATCGTTGTATGGATGGTCCTTCCTACCCCACCCACCCTACAGCATGTACCTGGCTCCTTATGATTACCACCTATTCTCCGACCTTCAACGCCATCTCGATGAGCACGACTTCCAGAATGAGACCGAACTCAATCGCGGCAACGACCACTACTTTGGCTCTAAGTCCTCGGAGTGGTAGGCAAGTGGGGCCCTGGCCCTGCAGGGGAGATCGACGAAGGTCATCGCTGTTGATGGCCAATATCGATGATCATTCGCTTGTCTATTATTGAGATGCACGATAAACAAGTTTGACCAAAAATGTACCGGACTTTCTAACCAACCTAATAAAATTATTATTAATATTAATATTGTTAATATTATTCTCCTCTAGTCCACTTATCCATGCCAGCCCATGAAGTCGGTGCTGTAGCCGGTCAAGATCATCAATCTGCATTTACAATTTTTCATTTCATTGATCCCACACGGAAAGTCTAGGTGCCCTAGGTTACGGTAGCTATTGATTGATGGCTACAGTAACCTAAGGAATCGATAATTGCCGCTCACCTTCCAAAATATTCGGCATTGAGGTCGTTAATGTATTCAGTTTGCTTGTCCCTGCACAGATTCCTCCAGGGACAAGCAAACTGAATACATTAACGACCTCAATGCCGAATATAGTTAGTTAGAAAAATGTGCAAAAAAAAGATAAATGTCAATAATATTTAAATTAATAATATTAATAGATTTATCCGTATGGTATGCATGTGTGGATAAAATTCAAAAATATATATTGTATATTAATAATAATCGAAGGCCATCAAAAGCAAGAATAAATATTAAGTGCATGAATGACTAGAAAAAAAGCGATTACTAGAAAAATAATCGATGATTCTAATCAGTCTATGCGCTATACCTAAGAAGAAGAAAAGAACAAATCGCATTTGGCCAGACCACATCCCTCGTTTCCTCGTTTACTATTTCTCATAACTTTGCATTTATCACATATATTATATATGTAATGGTAGAAAGGGGAAATTAAAAGAGGAATAGGAAGGTTAAAGAAGTAATCACGGGATATATGTGATATTTCATTCTAGTTGCTTGTTCTTTGATGTGTGATCAAATAGTGCAAACACTTCCTAGTCAGCACAGACGACTACAGAAAATTATGTGCACTCAAAAAATTATGATAAGGTTTTTTTTTGTGTACATCAAAATTCTTTAGCCGCCTGCCTATCAATCAATAACTCGATATTTATCAGGTTCACACTGTGGTGTGCTGGGATATGGTTGTTAGCCATTGGGAGTAGGACATCTGCCGATGAAAGAGCCTATTTTCGGATAAAAGAGCCTACAGAACTTGTTGAAGCACCCGGTACAAAGAGAAAAAGTGTTAAATGAAACTACAGCTGAAGGAGTAATAGTGTTTTAATTTAGTGTTTTAATATTTATAAATGCAACACCGCCGCACGTCATCTGCTCTGTGTTTAACAGCAAGAGTGGTGGTGTTTTTTAGGGATTATTTGCATAATGAGAGTGTAGTTAGTGCTAGATAAAGTCAATGATGTAGGAGGGTTTACCTCGAAGAAAATGCTGAGAGACAATCTCACAGAACGGGAAAACCTCTTATTTTTCAATAATTTCCGAAAAAAATAATCAGTTTTATATCCTTGACCGTTATTCCAAATACTGCATGAAGATTCTACACTACTACTAAGTACTACTAATGCTAATTATTTCACTACTAATTATATATAATTATACTAATTACATATAATAATACGCTACTAATTATTTCATTTTTGTGTCTGAACCATTGAAAGATCTACCGTACCAAATCTTCTCAATCCTTGCCACCATCTTTCCTCCTCCCGGGGTTATCGTACAATCATTCAGATTCTCCGTCCACTTCAGGAAAGTGTCCATCTGGTCTGCATCATCCTGAAAAATATCATACCGTATATCATGACATACCGTAATCGTTGGACACCATAACTCTAGAGCACCGTTATCATTGGATACCCTTCAGTACTGTAACCCTTGGTTACTGTAATTCCTCATGAGCAAAGTAACCCATGAATACTGTAACTCTTGAACACCCCAATATTTGGATACTGTAACTCTTGAGCACCGTAATTTTCGGATACTTTAGCTCTAGAGCACAGTGATCCTCGGATACTGTATTTAGTAAGTACCGCAATCTTTGGATACTGTAACTCAACAGTATCGTAATCCTTAGGTACTGTAAGTATGGTACCTCATTAGTATGTCTTGCGGCACGAGAGCGCGGCTTGTCTGATGTCATCACTATGATGTTTATGCTGATGAGCCGAGACTAGGGCAAGGATAATCAGAATGATGAGGGAAGCTCGATCAAGCATAGTCACAGACTGGAAGATACTCAACCAAAGGATTTAAGCTCCTCAACCTCCCCTTTTATCGGAGGAGTTCAGTGGGCGGAGTCTCTCTGGTATTTCAAAACTTTTTTTTCACTTGAAGCGGACTTGTGAGTATACTTCAAGTTGGGTGGTGTATATACTGTAATGCATTCCGTCAATTTTTCTTCAACTTTATGTGGATTTAAAGTAAACTTCAGTGTCAGTGACGTATTTTAAGTAACTTTCAATTTTGAAATACCAGTGTTCATGTGCCAATATTTGTTGATCTTGACATTGACATAGAAATCAGCTTTGAATGGGTTTCAATGCTTTTAATTTGTTCGTAATTGGCAAAAAATCTATCAAGACTTTTGTGCAATAATTCCCTTTTTGGCTTAATTCCCCAATTTTGGGGTAATCAAAACATCACTGATGATGGAGAAACAGTCTATATTAATAATCCGAACCGTCTGAGTAAAAACTTGTCTCTTCATAATATCTGGCCTCACAAAGGAAGTATAAGCAATATCTTTAGTATAAATAGTATAATAAGAAAACAGAAATAGCTATTTTTTGGGTTCCATCCATATATTGCCTATACCTATCCCTGAAAAATAGTCTCGTTCAAAAGTCTAAAAGATATTTCTTATACTTGCCTTGTCAGACAGTTTGGTCATTTTGGTCAATTTAATCGAAGAATAGCCAGCCTTAAGCCTGATCAGCGCAATTATGCGACCCCTGATTATAATGTTATTACGTCACACAGTTTGGACAAAACTAAATATCATTTGTTTTATTTACAATCATTGGAGGGGGATTCCTCATTGTAATTTCTTCTCAACGCTCTTCAGGAATCGCTCGTACTTGTATTTCCCAAACACCTCCTCCAACGTGAGAAGTCCACCGGGGGAAGGGACGACTGGATCCTAAATGAAGAGCGTTCATTACAAATGTGATGTTCGACACTAGGTCGAATGAGAACCGATGAATAATAGCAATTTGCATATGAGAACTATATATTGTGGGTATGAAATGTACTTGCATAAGAAAATGACAAACGGGCTCTAAGGAACGGAAGTCGCTCAAAGGCTAGATCTCGCCCAACTCTCGATTGTCTCTCCGCTGCCTCTCACCTAACCCGGCTGACCTTCGCCGCACGCTATTTGATATATAAAAGAGATCGGCATAGTTTCTGAACCATACAAAACAAGAAATAGTCTCTTCTACAAATGAATCAAGTGATTTTTATACGCTCAATAATGAATAGACAAAGTATGCAAATGGTTATCATCCAGTCGGGTATTATTCATCGGTTCTCATAGTGTCCAAATTTTTTTCGCCTTACTTTTCGCAATTTTTGAACATATATGATCAATGACACTGTAATCAACTATGATCATTACTTCGAGATTTCAAAGAGAGAAAGAGATAGAGCAAAAGGAAAGTTTATTCAAAATGCTCCCATAGTTCCACAAGTTGGCAAGTTTCAAAAATGGGAAGATAATAATTCAGAAGATTCAGAATATTTCAGAATTGATGCAAAAATGTGCTACCAACCTGTTCTGCATTGGCTCGTGCCTCCTCCTGTCTCCCATCCCTGATCTCCTTTATAAATTCCAAAATTTCGGTGACCGTGAACCAGAGCGCAATCTGTAACAGATTTGATTCGTTTTAGACTTATCATAGTTGTTTTTTTCATAAAAGTTTCTAACACAACCCATTTTTTAGTATCTATCTTTCTTTGTCTATAATTACTTTATGCAATGCCTCCGGTATATGTGATTTTGTTAATTCAACGGTACGGCATTAATCTTATTACAATCATGGAAAAAAGAATCGGCAGCGATTTTTTATAAATAGTAATAAATATAATTTAACATAAATGCAAAATAATACATTAAGTGGAAGAAATATCTGTTAGACTTTTGAACGAGAGTATTTATCCTCGATAGATAGGATAAATGTTTTGGTTCCGACCATATTTTGCCTGTACCTATCACGGAAAATACTCGTTCAAAAGTCGAATAGATATTTCTTCCGCTTCACTTGTTAGAAAAAGCTTAGCTAGACAATACTAATGGTTATGAGTAGGAATCATGACAGTACATGAAATGAAAACGCTCTTGCTATCGGAAAAAAAGCTAAAGTTTCTGTAATGTGTATATTGCCTACCAATACAACAATTCCCATTGCGACGACGGCGATAATATACCAGAAATCTGATTCGGTTTGTTCCCTTCTTCTCTTCGGTGTTGCAGTGGTTGGCTGAACACAAACAAAATTAACTAAAAACATGAAAACAAAAAAAAGAGGTTCAACGTACTTCCCCGAGGTACTCTTCCGGGGGGAAACATTTCACTCTCATTTCCATCTTCGGTGGCACAATCGTCTTGTTTGCCATATCCTTTACTATCCATACTCCACTATCAGAATCACAAGAGATTCGAGAGACGGGCAGATCCTGAGATGAAATTATTGATTAGGTATACGGTATGGGTATACGGTAGTCAACCTTTCCCGTCGACTCGTCAACAAATGTCATATCGTATTCTTCTTCACAAGTTATATCGAGGTCTGCTGAGACGGAAGGCTGCAAACAAGAAGAACATTACATATTATGCATGGACGCCGACATGGGGTGCCCCCTGTAAAATTAGGGATTTTCGAAAATTTGTGGAAAGCCCCCTGTAAAAAGTTACGTTTAGGTGAAATTTTTGAAAAAAAGTGAAGGTACCCTGTAAAATTAACCATTTTTCGTTCGGATGCCCCATGTAGAATCGAGCTCCAGGTACCCCGCCCATGTATGTTACATAATAAGATGTGCACAGTCATCAATAAGTACCTGATCATATTGATTAGTCTCCGAATTGTTCGCCAAAGGAACAATCTTTCCACAATCATCTGAAATGACTTTTCAGCATCAGAAAAACATTCAAAACAATTTATTCAAAGATTAATATATTCAAATATATTCAAATATTACAAAAATATTCAAAACAATTTCACATTCACTGTTCCAAACCCATAACCACTTTAAAACACATTAAACGATGGTTAAAGCTCGCTTTGGGGAACGTGAACAGTGAAAAGGATAAAATATAATGGTTGCACTTACATTTCTCAACACATTCGATACTTTTGACCTCAATTTCAGCATTATCAATCTTCCATTTCGAATCGGAACACGTGATATTAGACTTCGAATATGTGATGTTTCCATTGATTAGCATTCGAGAAGTGTTACACTGAAATGAGACAATATACCACGTTTTACAAATTTTCATAACACCGTACTCGAGATATATCCGAGTTTCCGATTTTTGACCAGCTTTTTTTTTGTTTTGATCTCATGGCTTACTATGTTACTATTATTTCCCATTCCTGGATCTTTGATATGTAAAAACGGACGGGCTATCCGAATATCACACTTATTTGGACCTGCTAGGTTCATAGTAATATCATGTGAATTTTAACCTTATTCTAACATCCAAACACCGACTCAGGTTCGAATCCGGGCCCAGACATAATTTTTTGCATATTTTTTTTCGCCTCAAATTTGACTTTAAATTATATTTTCATGCGAATTTCCGTCTTTTCCCTAATTTATTGTACGAAATAACAACAGACATTATCAATACACTATAAATAAAGCAGAATAGTGATGGCGTTTGTTCAGACCATCACTTTTCTCTCTCTTTCAATGTAGTGCTCGGCATACATCGGACGGGTTTGGTGCGCGATGGAACTGATCAACGGTGGGCGGGGCTTAGTCGGTTCCAAGCCATACCAAGTTAGCTAATAAGTCAAGTCGTCATTACTTAAGTTATAAGTCAGGGATTAAGTTAGGTAAGAAATAAGTTAAGTACAGTTAAGTAAACAAAGTGAAATCAAGTCATGTTAACGTAAATTAAGTTAAGGCAAGGTAAGTTAACATTAGTGTTATACGTCATGGTACATATTACTGTAACACATTAAGCACATCACCGAATACGGTAGCATCACACATCGTACATCAAGGATAAGGAATATGATTATTAGCTACCGTAACCCGGTTCGGTGGGTCAGAATAAGTACCGATGGTCAGCTTTGAGTAAAAATTGTCGTACTAAGCATTATTCGAGTTAAATGATTATGCCTATTGTGGACTACCGTAACCCGGTTCGGTGGGTCAGAATGAGTACGAATGGTCAGATTTGAGTAAAATTCTGTGAAGTCATCGTCAAGTCTCATCCACCTCAGATAAATTTAAAAAATACGAAGAAATTCTCAAAAAAGGCGCGACTAGTCACAATGCAGTCGATAACGCGCGCCGGAGGCGCGCGCGACTGGCTGGTCAGAAATAATAAAAAAACTTATAACTGATAAAATATCGGAAAAAGACATGGGACGAGCGAAAATTACGGTTTTTCGACCGTTATACTTCTTTAAATAGGCCGTTTGTGTAAGAGTCGGACAAATCTGGGGGTGGGGTGGCAAAGGCCATAAATTTTAACTCCCTCAAAACTTGTGTATAGGGGTTATCGACCTCGCTGATGAAGATCTGCATAGTCATTTTGGCTCCAGTGGTCCCGCAACGCCTGGTCGGGAATACGGTAAAATTACGCTTTCAAGCCGTTCTCGATCCGTGGTTGAGCTAGAGGTATGAAAATTGGGCTCCTGGGACAGAATTCGATGGCGATGGCTGTCTACTTCATTTGTTATGAAAATTTTCCAAAAGGTCGACCATTGGAAATCTTGATTGAGACGGTTGCGAACCTAGCGAGTATGCCATTTCGAACCGGCGTGAAGAGAGGATTCCAACGATATATTTTGAACCGTTATCTCCGTCGAGAAAGCTTTCATTGGCTCGATATAATGATCTGCGTCAGCATCAGGAGTTGTTTACGTCTCAATGCCGCGCGCTCCCTAGCCACTCTCTCATTTCCGCACGTTCTCTCGCCACTTTCGAGAGTGCGAGATAGCGTGCGGAATTGAGAGAGTCCTCTTGCAAGGCGCACATCATTATATCGAGCCAATGAAAGCTTTCGCGACGGAGATAAGAGCTCAAAATACATCGTTGGAATCCTCTCGTCACGCCGGTTCGAAATGGCTCGCAAAAAGTCTACAATTGGAAAAATCTCAATCAAAATTTCCAATTGTAGACTTTTTGGAAAATTTTCAAAACGAATGAAGTAGAGAGTCATCATCGCCATCGAAATCTGTCCCAGGAGCCCAATTTTCATACCTCTAGCTCTACCATCAACCGAGAACGGCCTGAAAACGTGATTATACCGTAATCACGCCCAGACGTTGCGGGACCACTAGAGCCAAAATGAGTATGCACATCTTCATCAGCGAGGCCGATAACCCCTGTACACAAGTTTTGATGGTATTAAAATTTTTGGCCTGTGCCAACCCTTGCGCCACTCTTACGCAAACGGCCTCTAAAATGTATTTTTTGCTATTTTCTGTTAGAAGAAGATTAATATGCAATGAAACTCTTAACATCTCGGATGTCGCAAATTGTTAGAAAAATTTTAGACAAAGATTAAAGATCAAAGTACAAACATCAGAGATCAAAGTTCAACAATAAAGTAAAAACTTTTGTGGACATCATTTTTCGGCACTATTGCAGAAGCCCAGTCAGAGCTAAAAGAGCCCACAACCAGATTCGCTCATGTTATCGATAGGCTTATCCATGAACCCGATCGCTCAAGTCCAGATCCAAAAGGGTGAATTATATGAAGACAACAGTCCGGGTAATTTTGGCACACCCTGTAGGAAAGTTTTCGAATATACAGCCACTTCATTGTGTGATGTAGATAAAGTTATATCAATTTGCAATTTTATCGTTTTGAGTCCTTTGAATAAGGATGAAAATTCGAGACATTTCGAATCCTTTCTCAAATCGATAAGTAATTTTAATTAATGATCATTTCAACATACATTCTTGATTGTCACATACTACTGTCCAAATCACATGTATAATCATGTATAATTTGTATAATTTCGATATGATAATTGGTACAAATTAGTCATCGAGAGTCGACCATTCATTCTCCATTTTATTTCATCAATCTCGACGACGCTGACTGGTCTCCTCTCTCGTTATCCAAGGTTAGTCTAAGGAAGTTGGATGCCTGCCTGGCACCTTGATACTCCAATGTTTGATCCTTGATCTTCTGATCTTTGATCTTTTGCTCTAAATTTTCTGAATCTGCTGCCTTATGAACAAGTGGTTCGTCGTTGGTTACATATCGTGGCCTGTTATCGGGGTGTCACGGATTACGGAGATTATTTGCCACATACTGAGCACCTTAAGCCTACGAAACTACAGAAGACGCCCAGAGAGGAACAACTCTAATTATGGATTGATTAGGACAGTATTCTGGCACATTCATAAGGGTTATCGTCCGGACCGTCATCGTTAATTTATCACATTTATGTTGGAAACTTTCGCTTAGAGCCAGCGGTCATGAGCATGCTATGCGCCTGTGATGTGTTTGGTGTTTTGCTCTAGTCCGCTCTGCACTCTTACTGAATTATGCACTAATTTGTAAAATGTGTTTATTTTATTTTCATCAATCTTGAAGACTCAAAGCGGTCGTTTTGGTTCCTCTGCTAGGCCATCCAGCATAAGGCAATTTTTGAAATCGTGTCCGTTTCATAATGTGCTTGTCTACTTGATCTTTCATCCTATGGCAATTGATCTTTGATTTTTGGCTAAACTATTTTCTGAGCAGATGATCAAACTAAACACATGGACCTCGCTTGGAAACATATCGAGGAGAGCATCTAACAAAGCACATATAATAAAATAGAGATCCGCATTTTGCACGACCGGTTCGACAATGTTAAAATGATGAAGAGTAATTCTGCGCGATTTTGATAAATAATATCGTGCAAAGTGCAAGCATGCAAAGCAAGCGCATTTTTGGCATCATTTCAAACCATTCTCTAGCTTTATATCGGTTGTTTTTACCGCAACTTCAATGGAAATCAGAATAAATAAGAGTGCATGAAATTGCACCAATTGTTTCTTAATTATCATATTAAAATCGTGTGCAAGAATTCTCATGTATTAATTATTGAAAAAATCATTTTGCTTGACCGCACGATTGCGGATCTCTATTCTATTTCGTTGTGAAAAGTCTTGTCTAGAGTTACCAGAAGAAGTTGGTATTCATTGATTGACCAAGGCAACCCTATCCGACGTGGCATGGATTCTTGATGTTCAGAACAAAATGAGCAGGCGACCACTGAGGAAGACTGAGACTTGCGGCGAACAAAAACAATAAAACAACATCAATACAAGCTTGATACAAGCCATGTTCCAATGCTTCACGATACTTGCAATTCCATTAGTAAAGAATTCTCGAGGATCAGGGTCCCATGCGAAGAAATTCTTTACTCGAATTCGGTCTGCAGATAACTAGAGGGCACTACTCTAGAAGCCCGAACCAGGGAGCAGAGCCTGCCTATAAGGGGTTCGTGCTTACGGTCATTCAGATTCGAGAGCCATTTAAAGATGGAGACCCACGAGTTTTTTCGTAATAAGACTGTTCGGATAGTGTGATAGAGATTCATCACATGAATCGAAAGACATATCTGATATTGATTCCCGATATGTTTAAAGCACACTAGGCGCATTGAACGTACAACTTTCAAGGCATGTAGAGAGTGCCCATCCGATTTGCATACTTGCTCTCTTATTTTCTCATTATCCCTTACGCCAATTACCATATAATATAAACAATAGCCAACATGCTTATCGTGGCGGGAGTCAGTCATGCCAACTCATGGGTCCCCTTCTTTAAAGGAGCACACTAAGTGTATACCGTAATAATAATAATAATAATAATAATAATAATAATAATAATAATAATAATAATAATAATAATAATAATAATAATATCTACCACATTTCGCACATTGGTGCGGTGGGTCATGCAGGGGATCCTTCATAGATCAATGGGTCTCCGTTCATCTATACATCGATTAATCTTACAATATCTCATCTCTCTTGATGGTCCTTCACTATCTGCTCTTGCGACGAAATAGAATCGAGAAAATATTCCATTAAACATTGAAGAAAATAACCCACTTAGTAATTAGAGCTTCGTCCGTTGATTCTGCATGAAAAGGGAAATATACATCCCGGCTTTCCAAACACCTTCTGGGAGGGGATTCAACTGGGTTTCTTATCTGTAGATTGAATAGACGAGGGAAGGGATAGATGACAAAGGTCACATGGACAACAATGCCTGACCTACCGCATGCTAGACAGAAAAAAACAGAAGAATACCGTGATTCAATCTAAACAATTTACAAATTACTGATATTTGACGTAACTGCGTTCTGGTTTGCATTCCTCGCTCCAGATTCCTCGTCGATCTGCCTTTTTTTCTAATTATTATAGAGATTTATTGGGCCCTTCTCTTTTTGTCAAGAGTGCACATATCAGATATCGATTATTTTTGTTCCAATTCTTCTTAAATAGAAAACATATCTTTTCTCTATTTATTGATTTTTTAAAGTTAAACCATCATTTCAGAATGCGTGCTGTCATCCTGCTGATCTTCATTCTGGTGATGTCACCTGGAGTGTATGCCGATTTCGATTGGAATGAGTGTATCGATACAATGGTTCGTATTTCCTATAATTAATTAATTAATTAATCTTTATCACATCTGCACATTGGTGCGGTGGGTCATGACAGGGGGGTTCTTCATAGATTAATGGGTTTCAATTCTTTCTTCTATTCATCGGTTCATTGTTCGTGTTCAACATCTGCGCTTACTACGAAGTAGAATCCAGAAAAAAATCCATTAGAAAAAGAAGTGAACAACCCACGTAGCAGTAGATGCTCCGTCCGAAGTGGCTGCATAATTATGCATTCTGAACTCTGAACTAGTAAAGATCTGCCAGAATTGTCAGCGGGGGTTTATGAGCTTAATCTTAACACACTACCGTGGAGATATGACTAGTGACATATACGATTCGAATCACTATCCTATTCTGATAAGACACCGTCGATATTAAATCTCAAATATTTATGAGCTTCGAGAAAATCGTTATTAGTCATTAGTAGGATTTTTTCATTCCGTGGAAGGAATACCTTTGCAGCGAAAAACTTGCGCTAATTCGGAAAAATGTTATTGCAGAGATAGGCAACCAGTCCTTGAAAATATGAATTAAATCGTTTCGAAACACGTTATACCTCCTTACATAGTTTTAATCTAGTGAAATATTTTCAATAAAAATAAATAACTATCTGTGGTCGTATGCATGAACAACGGAAAACAGTTTTCCGGGAAAATGTCACGTCATTAGCGTAGGCGGAGGATTTTTGGAAAACGCCTCTGTCTACGCTAATGACGTCACATTTTCCCATAAAACTGTTCATTCATACGGCCACTGATGAAAATCAGTAGCCATACTGAAGTGTTGAAGTTAGCATCATTGCATTTTAGGTTTGTTTTGTGAATTCCTCATGTCAGGGAGAGACAACTAAGGTACGTTCAAGGGTCTGTTTACCGAATATTTGGAAAACTGGAACAATCTTTCACAAGGGAATCACCAAACTATAAGGAGGAGACTGACCGCTCTATCTCTCAACATGTGCGCGAAATATATTTCGGAAAGCCGAAAAATATTTCGACATGTGCCGAAATTGACGAAAGTATATTATAGAATTAAAAATGTCCGAACAATACAAATTCCGATATTTGCCGCGCAATACTCAGACTCCGCCCACTTCTTCGCGCGACATACCTTTTTCTCTTATTTTATCGAATTTTATGGCGTTTCTTCATCATTTCACAGGACTTTCAATAAAAATAAAATTATATGCATTGAAAAAACGTTCGAAAAAACCTTCCGAAAATTTGGAGTGCGTTTTTCTCAACGGTGGAGAAGTTTACTATATTCGGCATTTGGCGCGGTGTGTGCAAAACTTTTGTAATTCTATAATACCACCCATGGTAGATTATCCTAGCAAGTTTTGAAACAACCTCACCTATCTGTACATTCGCATATGCGTAGATTTCAGAATCTCTTCCGTAAAGTTTGGTGCTTCCTTTGTTAGCTAACGTTCGCTATTTCGTTGATCGTTAGAATCAATCGTCTGGTTAGTGTTAGTGTTGTTTGGTTAGTTTAGTGTTCTGTAACTGTTCTGTAATATTTTTGCTGCCACTCTGTTTTCAAACACAAAAAAATTCGCGGATCTCTTTAGAGCTTTTTCGAATTTATTGCATGTCGAATATGAATTCTTTTAAGATTAGAATGATTCATATTGACACGGAACTTACTGTCGAAAATAATGATCCTGACTGTGCCAAATTTGTTGCCATCAGGTATGTTTTTCCCGGAACTTCTTCATATAACAGTTGCATTCAATCCGAAATTAATGGAAAAATATTACGTATAGATTACATATACGTATTACGCATAGATCAAAAAGAGATGAACTTTTTGCAATGACATCTGCCCGAGATCCGGATCTTGTACGACTAGTGTGATTAGGTTGGCTTCGACTGTGAAGCTATCTGAAGAAGAACAAAACTGCAGCCTAACTGATCAATATTTTAGGCCATATAATGGCAGAAAATGGGAGATAACCATGAGCGATGTAAATGCAAACCCAAATACTGGATTGAGAATAGTAGATAATAATGACGAGAAGATTTTTCAATGCAAAGGCAAAGGTGCGTCTGCAGCTCCTGGAGGTAAGCTTTATGAATATTATACACATATATTAATATTATATATTGAACTATAAAGTAAGGCGTACGAAAAGTTAAAGTAAAGGTGTATGAAAAGTTTAAATGTTGCGATAATTTAATTTTTCTTTCTTTTCTGCCACATCGTTTTTCGTTCATTTTATTTTCTTTTCGCTATTTTTGAGCTCCAAAATAACATATGTGATTATTTCAGTTATCGTCTCAGAAACAGAAACAAACGGGCCAAGTGTTCAATGTTCCTTCAATGCGAGTGTCGCCGACGGAAAAGTAAGGACATCTAATACTTCATTTTTTTGCCATGCAATAACGGATAGAATAAAAAAAGACAATAAATGTTTGTAAAAGATAGTGATACATAAATTTCACTATATTGCAGAGATCTTTCATAGAAGTTTTTCCGAAAATAGATGAGTTCCGTTATACAAGTGACCAAACTAATGGAATACTATTGGAATTGGAATATAAAAAGATCACGAAGAAAAGTAAAGATCATTTTTATTTACTATAAAACATTTAGTCGTTTCCAGTCAATTGTACTTCCACAATTTCATACGATGCTTCATCGTGTAAAGAAGCTGGTGAATCGTGTGAGCAACCTCTATACACCGACCAGTACGCATGTTCTGATCCTCAATTCAAATTACAGTAAGCGTTTTATTTTAACTATTTTTTTCTGCAAAACTAATGATTTAGATATCAGTACGGTAAGACACCCTGGACTCTGACTAAGAACATTAAGTGCAAAGTGGGAGAATATGTAGCTTATGATGGAAAAGACCATCGTATAGAGGACGATAATATTCGGATGAAGTGTGCTCGAAAAAGTAAGTCTGTAAATGCTTTTGTGGCACAATGTATGATATAATTGTCCTGTATAACACCTTTGCGCAATAACGCCGGTCACCATGTCTCCAATAAAGTTAGGCAGGAACTGGCCGTATATAGATGAATGATTCTCCCCCGCATTCTCCTGATTTGGCCCCGTCGGAATACTGGCTTTTCGCAGACCTGACCCATGCCCTTGGAGATGGATCCTTTAATTCCTATGGAAATGTCGAGGCTGTACTCTCAAGGAAAACTTTGCTTCGCGCAGGGCGGATTCTACAGGGACGGGATTCGGCACTACTCTAGAACACCGGACGATAAAAATGAAATAAACACGAAGAATAGTCATTTATTCTTGACTATTCTACACTTTTATGTTATACTATTGGACTACTCCGGTGTTCTAGAGTAGTGCCCGGGATTCTTAAATTGAAGGAATATTGGACATAAGGGTGGCATGTATAATCGATCTCGTGCTATTGCTTCCTCGAAGAAATTAAGTTTTGTAAAACATAATATCCGCCAACATAATATCTACAAAATCGAATGCAAAATCTTAAAATATGTAGCACCTTGTCCATTACCCCACAAGGATCGGTGAGCAGGGAATTCAGTTCATCTCAAATGCCTTCGAAATTGTCGATTTTCTCGAAATCGAAACCAAAGTACAAACTTCTGGCAGCTTTAATTAACGGTTTTCTGATCAGAGTCATGGTGATTTGAATGGTATATGCCACTGTCATAACTCTACGGCAATTTTGACCATTTTTTATTTTTATTTTGACCGCTTTAGTGTGTTTTGGGGTATACTATACTGTTAACAATAAGTTGATCCAGTAACTAGGCTTCAAATACTCGCCAAACAACACTCTTTCACTCTTATTAGCATCCCACGAGATTCATGGCGTTCTGTAATTTAACATCTCACTTATGAATGAATGCATAGATTATTTTTTCCTCATTCCACTGTCCCGTTCATGCGTGAGCATGTGATAAATAAAAATATAATATGAATATATTAAAGCATATTCTTATTATAGAGTGTCGTCAGTGCACTGATCCCAACGTTGCTGCTAAATTCGTGGAAACAAATCAATATGATGAATGCTTCCACCTCCAAGTAAGATTATTTTTATATTTATTTTTATATTTTTAATATTTGAATATATTTTCCATATTCAGTCTAGTCTCTTTTAATAAAAAAGAGAGTGCGAGAGAATAGACTTAAAGGGAGCGCAACCTCACTCAATGGTCTCTTCGACGCGCAATGCTCTCTCATTGCTAGAGAACAGAGAAATAGTGTGCGCAATGAAGAGACCATTGAGTGAGGTAACCCTCCCTTTAAAGATTCACATATGTTTTGTTAACTGTAACATTGTGGCCGTAAACCGCACCCAAGCGATATTATTTTCGCATACACTGGCTATTATCTAAGATTTTACACAGTAAAACCTCATTCTTTTGTGATAAATAATGGAAAATATGCGTGTTCCGCATCATTTTGTCCGATTTCAGTGCAACACCTCTCAAATGCTAATCAATGGCAACATCACGTATCCGAAGTCGAATCTCACTTGTGCTGACGCAAAATGGAAGGTTGAGAATACTGAGATTGGTATAAAACGTATCGAATGCATCGAGGAATGTAAGTATTTACCAGTATGCAAGAACAACAGGAAAACCGTATTCAAGGAAAACGTGACGTCATTAGCGTCGGCGGAGAATTTTTGGAAAATGCCTCCGCCTACGCTAATGATGTCACATTTTCCCGAAAAACGGTTCTTGCATACGGCCACAGAAAAAAATCATAAATGGTGTACATTATTTTAATAATAAATAAATCGTTAATAATACTCTATACTATCAGCATATCATATGCAGCGGGTTCAAATTGAAATAGATATAGATGATAAACATGAAAAAGTACTCGTGGAATTAGATATCAGTGATTCGAAAGTAGTTATCAGCAGCGGCTAGATTCACGGTTTCGGCCGTTTGGTACAGGACAGCGAATCTCTACTCAAACGCAGTGGGGAATCCTCATATTCACAAGTTCTATCCTTCAAGAGGCCTTTGTCACACCTTTGTCAAGACACCTTTGTCAACAGCCTCTTCAACGCTCTACGCTCTTTCGTTGCTAGAGAACAGAGAAATAGTGTGCGCAATGAAGAGGCCAATGAGTGAGGTCACTCTCCCTTTCAGTGTCTGAAAGAATTTTTGTCCGTTCAAGATAACGTTCGCATATCAAAATTGATATGAAATGTCAAATAACCCACCAAAACGCTGTTCGTTCAATTTGGTCTGTTTTATTTCAAAACTGAAATTAATACGAAGATTGATTATTTCAAGGACGATGAATATTTAAGACGAATTAGACGAACTATCATTGTTTTAATGCTATAATATAATAATAATAATAATAATAAATATTTATCGCATCATTCAATTTGATGACAAATGTTGCTTCTTTTATAGCAAAATATTAGCCATGAATAAGCAAATGCACAACTTGTTGTTTTCAGCCAAATGTCCTTCCACAATTTCATACGATAATTCATCGTGTGAAGCTGCCGGTGAATCGTGTGAAGAACCTATCTACACATACAATTATAAATGTGCTAATAAGAGATCAAAGTTACTGTAAGCGTTCCAATTATTTCTTTGTCGCAAAACTATGATGACGATTCATTTAGATATAAGTACGGTGACACACCTTGGACATGGGCTTACAATATACTGTGCAAAGTGGGAGAATATGTGGCCTATAATGGAACTGATCATAGTTTAAAGTATGCCAATATACGTATGAAATGTGCCCAAAAAAGTACGTGTTCAACGCCTTCGATCGTATTGAGATACCGGCTCGGTAAGACTCGAGCATGGTCCGGACATTCGCCAAGACTTTCGATCTGGCCCTCAATACGTTCATCATAGACACATACCGGGGGGAGACCGATGAAAGCTATAGTGAAAATGCCCTTAGGCTCAAACCCGGCTCACATATGTCACATTAATTACAAAATTGAAAAATTCATCACTTTTCAATCGTTTTATTTCTTTTTATTGGTGAATAACATGTCATGCACCCTTATAAACACAGCTGAGCAGTAATATCATATCGTTCTGAATATGTTTTTTCGTGTCCTGTTTTCAGATTTTTGCTCTTCTATCCTCGTTGAAGAGAGACGGCAAGCATTGACATAGTGCATATTGTAGCCCCGACAATTATGTAGATGATGGTCACATTCCCTTAAAAATCCAGCTTCTCTATAGCATCGAGAATTGCAACTGAATGTGAGATATGTGTAATTTTCAAAAATCGAAAATAAAATTTCTTGTAAATGGCAAGAGTAGTAGGTAGTAGTAGTAGTATCTTTATTATGTCATTTTACTCGCACTGAGCTGAAAGATGCTTAATAGTAAGCATACGTATTGCTACCTCAGCCGGATAAGATAGCGATATGCTTACATATAAGCATGCGTTAATGCTTATTATTGAGTTGAACGTATGCTTACATTTAAGCATAGGCAAACGCTTACAGGGTTGCTTACATTAAAGAAATAACCCGGCAAAAGTTGTGTCACAGACTGGGAGCCGAACTTACCATCCTCCGGTCATGAGGAAGAGGCGCTTACCACTACGCCACCAGAGCACACGGCAGTGCATTGTATAACTCAAAGTCTATTCCAGGAGTCGGGTGCGCGCCTCTTCCCATGTAAGCATATGGAATGCTTAAATATAAGCATCTCCCCTCTAAGCATACCATATGCTTAACTATAAGCGACCGTATCGCTAAGCAAATGCGTAAGCAACGCATTTGCTAAGCATCTTTCAGCTCAGTGCGTAATGATGCGCGTATACAGAAAAAATACGCAAATAGACTCAGACTACATTTTTTTAAAATTGAGAAAAATAATTATTTTATTATCAACAGTGAGCCAACTTATTTTTATGGATCTTTTTTCGATTTACAAGAAATTTAATTTCCGATTTTTGAAAATTAAACATATCTCACATTCAGTTGCAATTCTCGATGCTTCAGAAAAGTTGAATTTTTTAGGGAATATGACCATAATCTACATAATTGTCAGGGCTACAATATGAACTATGTCAATGCTTGCCGTCTCTCTTCAACGAGGATAGAAGAGGAAAAATCTGAAAATCACGAAAAAAACATATTCAGAACGATATGACATCAGCTGTGTTCATAAGGGTGCATGACATGTTATTCACCAATAAAAAGAAATAAAAGTGCTAGCTATCACGATTGAAAAGTTATGAATTTTTCAATCTTTTACTTAACACATGTGAGCCGGGTTTGAGCCTAAGGGCATTTTCACTATAACTTTCATCGGTCTCCCCCGCTATATGTCTATGATGAAAGTATTGAGGGCCAGATCGAAAGTCCTCGCGAATGTCCGGACCATGCTCGAGTCTTACCGAGCCGGTCTCTTAAAAAGGATATAAAGCACCTAACTAATTGCAAATATAACTATGAATGCATTGTAGAATGTCGTCAGTGCACAGATCCTAATGCTTCTGCTCGATTCGTGGAGCCTAGTGAGTACAATGAATGCGTGAATCTACAGGTAAACCCTCCATAATTATTGAGCTTATCTCATTATTGATCATATAATTGTATAATTGACCGCTTCGTGTATTTCTTGGTTAATGACTTACGAATAGCAAGACAGGTTTGATCCTGTCGTTGAGGTAATCGAGTGATGACAGATGTAAAACGAAAAGGGTGAACAAATAACTGATGTCAGGTTCAGGGAACAGACGAAGTAGTTATCGAAAAATGTGTTTAAAAAATTATGTAAAAATGTTCAAAAGTAACAAAAAGATAAAAATAGACCAGAGAGAGTGCCTAAAAGGGCAAGAGATTAAAAAAAAGCTTTTCTTTGAACTTTTGATTAGATTATTATTTATGTGTCTCATTCCAGTGTAACACCTCTCGAATGATAATCAACGGAAACATCGCTCACGCACACTCTAATCTCACTTGTTCCGATGCCAAATGGAAGGTTAACAATGCTGAGATTGACGTAAAAAGTATCGAATGCGTTGAGAAATGTAAGCGTTTCTGTTGGTATCCATGTGGCCAAATAGGAGAATTGGTAGAAAATAAGCGAATAATGACAAAGAGACGTGTTTTGGGTTTGGAATGATTTTACGTTTTACGATTTTACGAATTTTAACATTTTACGACTTTTTTTCATAAAATTTTTACCTGGTAAAATTTTACGAAAAGTTAAAAATTAAAGAAATGAAAAAATGACAAAAAAAGAAAAAATTATTTTCAAGAATTGTCGGAAAATCACACTTTGGGATATTCTGTAAATATTACCAAAATTTTTAGCTGAACTTCTTGCTTGTCGCTTGTCCATTTCATAAGTGAATCATTACGTGTATGTATGAACATTCGCGGGTTTCTTATCTTTTGTCATATACATTTTGGACAATAGTTTTAAAATTTTTAGACGCGATTTTTTAACGAATTTTACGAATTTTAAGAGAGAGAAAAGTCGTAAAATTACGTTTTACGAAAATTTTGCGACAATTATTTACTCACCGCCCTGATTTGGAATAGTAAACCGTTAAAGAGTTCATTGATGTCGAAAGATTATTTCAGACGACTGCAGAAAGATTCTTCCTTTGGCGGACAAACCGAAACCTGCTCAATACAAGCAGGTACTGATTTATGATTCTTATGTTGTAATGTTAGTGTTATTTGCAGCCGTCTCTCTCTGCCGACCTAGTTTTATCTTGTGATCCGAAATACCAGATGGCAATTGTGGACCAGTCGACGAACAAAGTTGACTACCATACCGTATATCTGATCAATCATTTCCTCTCAGGATATGTTCGTTTATCAAATCGCGTGCGATTCTGGTACTGGAGTATGGTTAATAAATGATATGGGAAACAGAGATATCGCTCCTCCAACGACTATAATGAATGTTAAATGTTTACCTCCGAAAGTGGAAGTGGTGCATAAACTCGTTCACGTATGTTAAACCATTTTTTGTTGTTGTAAATATTGTTCGCGTTCAGGCCACCGATGACACTGGATACATTGTGGCTGTCGCAGTGATGGCCATTATTGTATTGGTAGGCAATATATTCACTAACATTTCACTAACATGCGTTTTTTTTTCCCGATAACAAGATCGTTTTCCTTTCACGTTCCGTCATGATCCCTATTCATCTCAAATGTCTAGCTAGTCTTTTTCTAACAAGAGATGTCGAAAAAATATCTGTCAGTCTTTTGAACGAGAGTATTTTTCCTCGATAGGTATAGACAAAATATGGTCTTAACCAAAAAAATCTATCCTATTCTATACCTGTCGAGGATCAATACTATCGTTCAAAAGTCTAACTCTCATCCTCTTCTCTTGAAGAATGAGGGCGCTTTCGGAAAAAGTGCATATGACCAAATATTTATAAACTAATATTAATATATTATTTTGTATTTGTATTATATAATATTTATTATTATATATCAAAAAAACGCAGCCGATTCATTTTTTCATGATTGAAATGAGATTTACTGTTGAATTAACAAAATCGCTATAGACCGGAGGCATGACATAATATGAAAGGGAGAGAATAAAGAGTTGGTTGTGTTACAAACCTTTAAAGAAAAAACACAACTATGATTAGTCTAAAACGATCCAGTCTTTCGGGCGTGGTCCTATATCCTATATAATATTTAATTCAAATCTGTTACAGATTGCGCTCTGGTTCACGGTCTCCGAAATTTTGGAATTTATAAAGGAGATCCGGAATGACAGACAGGAGGAGGCACGAGTCAATGCAGAACAGGTTGGTAGCACAGTATCAATTCTGAAATCTCTGAAGAACAAAAATAAAAGAAAAATCTTGAAAAAATTGAGTATCTTCCCAATTTTATAACTTGCAAACTTGAAAATATGGGAATATTTTGAAGAAGGAAATATGGGAATATTTTGAATAAGCTTTCCATGGCTTTTGCTCTCCCTCGTTTATCTATTTTGAATCTCGAACTACTGATCATAGTTGATTACAAAGTCACTGATCATAATTGTTCAAAAGTTTGCGAAAAGAAAGGTAAATCAGATAAAACCTCTCTTTTCGTGAATTTGAACACCATGAGAACCGATGAATAATAACCGACTGGATTATATCCATTTGCGTAATTTGTCTATCCATTAGCTTTCATATGCAAAGGGTTATCACCCAGTCGGGCTATTATTCATCGGTTCTCATTCGACATAGTGTCGAACATCACATTTGTAATGAACGCTCTTCATTTAGAATCCAGTCGTCCCTTCCCCCGGTGGACTTCTCACGTTGGAGGAGGTCTTTGGGAAATACAAGTACGAGCGATTCACGGCGGTTCACTGGAGGGAAATCCCTACATTTAACTTTGTCTTGAAGCCTCCCGCACTACGAAAAATCGGCAAAGTTGTTTTGCACCTGGTGGGATTCGAACCCACGAGGTTCGGATCGCCAGACAAAAGTTCTAACCACTAAGCCATCTCGGCATGCTAAATAACTCGTAGAACTCGATGATGAACGCATGTGGGGTGAGGGACCGCAGCGCGTCGTTGAGCGCGTCGCGTCGCTCCCTCCCCTTACGCTAACTATTACCGTATATAATAATGAACTTTCGTGGTAAGACATTTGTTGAACAATTTATCCTGATTTTTAAAAACTGCGAGTCGCTCTTAACTACTGTCCTTGAACCGCCGTGCGATTCCTGAAGAGCGTTGAGAAGAAATTACAATGAGGAATCCCCCATCCATTAATTGTGAAGATATAAATTATATTTATATATTGTTCAGTATTGTTCAAAGAGTGCGACGTAATAACACAATTTATCATGGGTCGCAATATTTGCACAAAGTTGAACCTTCTTTTTTGGTTAAAAAATATATTCACGCCCATTGTTTCAATGTCCTGACTGGTATTTCAAAATTTAAAGTCTACATAACACTGAAGTTTACTTTCAATCCACATCAAGTAGAAAAAAAATTCACGGAATCAATTACAAAATATACATGAGGTAGACCTAACTTGAAGTATACTTACAAGTCTGCCACAAGTGAAAATGATAAATTGTGAAATACCAGAAAAATACTGTGAATATTTTATAAGGATTGGAGGGGCACAGTTTCTTTAACAAAGAATGATACTGCAATGAAAATTTTACAAAATGCCAAAAAGTACGGTATGACTGTACAATGATGTACTCTCATCGTCTCTCATCGTCTGCGCCTTCTCATTTATGAAATTCTCTTAAATATAGGTTTGTCTTACTGTTCAGCTATAGTACCGTGCAAAAGTTTGGACGCAAAAAAGTATAAACATTGGAGAAAATTTTGACGGTATCGATTATTACCCACGTTGATGAAATGATTTCATCATACTGGTGGTTCTTATTGTTAGGTAGATGTTTTCTGTGACTCCAATTTTCTGTGATGATTGAACAACAATCAGGAAACATTTTAATCCATTAATCACGTTGATTGCATACCGCAATAAAGAACCGCAATAGAGAATTATCTAAATTCGCCCGACCCATAAAATTTTCGTAAAATTGCCATAACTCAGTCTGCAGTTGCGCTACAGGCCTCTGATTCAAGGAGTATTATCATGCCAATTTCGGAAGTTTTCCGGTCCTCGAAGAGAAAATTCGAAAGAATTTCATTCCATATTTTTTGCTTACAGTATTTCCCAGCCATTTTTTCTAAAAATTTTAAAATTTGAAGTGCCTAAACATCTACCTAACACATCTACAAAGTGGCGAGATTACAGCAATTCAATTACGACTTTGCCCATAAAAATAACATTGGAAGTCAAATTGGAATTTATTGATCTAAGATATAAAACCCGCGAATATTCTAATATTCTAATATACGACTATTGAATAATATAAAACACTATCTGAGAAAATTCAACAAGTGGGATATTTTTTGGTATCGATGAAAAATGGATTTTTCTGTTTTATGTGTGATATTTACAGGCTCCATGAGTGAAGTACACTGATACTTGGAAATTGCTTCCAATTGAAAATTCGCTTCAGGGACCACAGAACGATTTGGCGCCTTATCCTAAAAAAGTTTATTTCGAATCCAATCGATGCGTGAGTGGGCTCAATCGAACCCTTAGCTAGTTCTAAGAAACTATTGTCAAGGTGAGTTTTTTTCATCAACGGTCAATGAAAGCTGGAATTGTGAATTTTCGGAAAAAAATTCACATTTAATTAATTTTCACTATTTCATCATAACAAGCCTACAACTTTTTATTTGTTCAATCGCTTCTAAATATTATAACACATCTTCAGTTTGAAAATTATAATTTTTAAAAAATACATATTATGCGAAAAAATCGTTTTTATAACGAAAATCGTAATTATGGTGTGCACCTACAGTAATCCCTAATCGGTCAATTTGGAAATTTGGTAGTTTTAAGCATATTTCACTGCTGTTCTTGACATGACTGAGGTATATAACTTCTCCTCGTCTTCGGAGTGCACCTATTCCCAGGTGCTGATTTCGCTGAAAAATCACATTTTTCGTAAATTGATCACTATTTCGTTGTTTGCTATCCATTATCCAAAAAAAATTGGATAACTATACCATGGTATGATCGATACAAACATACTAAAAAATGAAGAGAAACGGTTGACTGGGAAGAAAGTTATTGCTGAAAAACCAAAACATCATAGAATATTGATCCGCACTGCACCGTGCAGGTGCACTCCGAAGACAAGGAGTATGTTATATACCTTAGTCATGTCAAGAACAGCAGTGAAATATGTTTAAAACTACCAAATTTCCAAATTGACCGATTAGGGACACCATAATTACGATTTTCGTTCTTACTTTTGCACGGTACTGTATGTCGATTTTCTAAGATAGCGTGATATATAAGGAATAAATATTATTATTTATTATTATTATTATTTATTATTATTATTATTATTTATTATTATTATTATTATTATTATTATTATTATTATTATTATTATTATTATTATTATTATTATTATTATTATTATTATTATTATTATTATTATTATTATTATTATTATTATTATTATTATTATTATTATTATTATTATTATTATTATTATTATTATTATTATTATTATTATTATTATTATTATTATTATTATTCATAAAGAAAGGACTCTCTCATAAAAAGGATAGACAAGGCAAGGCAATTATGTGTGCATCCCCAAAGATTGATTTTCCGCAAAATCTTGAAAATTATTTCACCAATCATTCAGTTTTTGCCATTTCATAAAATTTTACGAAAGAAGCCGTAAAATCGTAAAATTCGTAAAATCGTAAAACGTAAAATGCACAACCCTGTTATTGTCCGTATAAAATGTACTTGCATAATTGCATTGCTACTGCTGCTAAACAGAGGAAGAACTATCGATTAACTCCCCATTCTTTCCTCCTTTCATTCCTCGATCTCTCTGATCTACCTACTCTCTCACCGGTGCTCTCTCTCTAAACATAGAAATTCATTGTGGTAGTGGTTGGCTACTCTCGTACCAAATAAACAAGTGTATTTTATACGGTCAATATCTAACATATACTTCATTAGTAGCGGGATACTCTATTTGTTTATTGTATGAATGTTGTCAATCAATCAATTTTATCAGATCAGTAGATGATCAGATGAGATGAATGTTGTATCCAGCAATCAGTACATATTCTCGTTCAGGAATTTCCCAAATGCAAATGCATGATGCCATGGGCTTCAACATTGAAGGGCCGCGACTACTACAGTCTCGTATATGATATATACGGCATATCTGTTTTGTTTTATATATCTCGTTGCTCGTTTTGTTTTTGAGAAGAGCATATTAGATTGTATAATAATATATCATCCTAACCCTCATGTGATAACTTGAATATCAATAAAAAGTATAATCTAAACTAGTATAAACCAGTAAGATGTGCTGAGTCGATTGAAAAACTTTTTTTTAAATACCGCTAGTTATTTTTTTCCGAATTTTGGATCGACCGTTAGAAACATTTAAAAAAAAATATTATTTTTTCATTTCAATCGGCTCATAGTCAGCGCATCTCAAAACCCCAATATATTCAAGACGACTGTTTTAAAGCGAGTACACAACCTTTTTAGACAGTTTAGACCAGGGATGTGTGATGAGATGAGGATGTGTGTAAAAAAATTTTTCGTAGAATTTTCGTAAAACGTAATTTTACGACTTTTTTCCTCTTAAAATTCGTAAAATTCCTAAAATTTCTAAAGTGCCAAATTATAAAAAATTGCTTAAAATTTCATTCTTGGTGAAGAGATCCGCGACTGTCCATGAAAATATCTAACTACTCTCTTATCACGCATGTCATCTAAGGATTGACCAAAATCGTCTGCTTTACTACACACTTTTGAGTTGACCCCCTCTTTTCTCCACGGTTTTCGATGGTCCTTGGGTAGGACATCCCTGAGCCAGAGTAGCTAGGTTGGTAGATCAATCGTCTCTCCAGGAGCTCACGTCAAAGTTCGTCGTTGAGGTTCCTTCCGATGCGATTTTCTCGGCTCACAGGAGAGCTAGACAAAAGTGATCAACAGATGAAATGTATAATTTCTCGAGTACTTTCAGATAAAAATGTGAAAATCCAGCTTATTGATTTTGTATTCCATAAGGAATTGATTTTGTTCCACAGTTCCGGGACCTATTTTGTTTTGGGCTCAATCGATAGAGCTCGTCAATAGCTTTCATTTAAGCCCTTGGGAGTCGATTTAAGTTGGCATTTGGCTGAATAACAGCCGAAAACTGCATTTGAATGCTGGTAGATCACTAATGAAAGCCGCGCGTTGCTTTGATCTACTCGCCATTGTCGGCTAATAGTCAAGACTGTCCTGTAATATAGTGGAGAATGGGATGACGACAAATCTGACGTCGAGTCGCTCATCAAAGTTCGTTTTGTTCTCGCAGCAGCTAAACCAGCGAAATTGGTCCATTCCGATGGTTCCTTACGGATTGACCGATGAATACTGTAGATAGGAGAGAAAGTTCCATTTAGAGCTCTCTGGATCTCTGGCCAAGTGATCTATGTTTCTCGAAGAATTCCCGAGTGAGTTTTTGCTGGACTGAATCGACGTAGCCATCTTGGAAGCCCATCCACTGGGCGGAACTGGAACTTTCTCTCATATCTACAGTATTCATAGGTCAATCCGTACCAGGAACCTTCGGAATGGACCAATTTCGCTGGTTTAGCTGCAGCGAGAACATAACAAACTTGGGTGAGCGACTCGACGTCAGATTGGTCGTCAGCCCATTCTCCCGTATATTACAGGACAATCTTGACAATTAGCCGACAATGGCGAGTAGATCAAAGCAACGCGCGGCTTTCATTAGTGATCTACCAGCATTCAAATGCAGTTTTTCGGCCGTCATTCAGCCAAATGCCAAGAATCATGAAAATATCTAACTACTCTCTTATGTAAGGGACAAATGACAAGCCAGACGTTACAACTCATGAAAATATTCGCGGGATTCCATTCCAAAGAATGATTTTTTTCCGGCATTGTTTTCAAATTAATCTCATATACGAAAATTTTACGAAAAAAATTTACGGACATCCCTGGTCTAAACTGTCTTTAAAATGGTGTGTATTCGCTTAAAGGTGGAGTCCGAGCAATATTTTCGTGAACAAACTGTTAAGACAGAAATATAAGTTATTCTACATGCCATACATAAATTATTTTATGCTAATTCAGCTTATTGATCGTTTTGCGTTCCAATCATAAAAACAGCAGTTGTTCTTTCTCTAACATGCAGAATCTGGTTTTGTCTCTTTTGAAGGGGGCGCCCATATCGGCAACGGATAATAAATCGATTTGGAGGTGGCCTATGACAATAAAAGTTGTAAAGTTGTACCATTGTTATCAGTAGGAGTGTACGGTATTATGCTACCGTAATCGTCAGGAATCACAGACTGTTTTTTTCTTCAGTCGACCCATGACATGTTCATGGCCGGTCCGGGGTTGATGGTTGAGAATGATCGAAGTCGAAAAATTCATGATGGACCGAGATCAAATACTAAAATAGTTGCCATTATATGAACAGTGAACCAACTTTTATTTATACGCATTCATGAATATATAATGAAACGCGTACGATGAAAGAAAAACAAACGAAATGAATACCATAACCCGAACTACCGTAATTTCACAGGGTTTTTTGTGAATTTCTCTACAATATTATAGGGTACGGTAGCTAGATTACGGTGTTTCGGGTTACGGAATCCAAAACAATAAAAGTTGGCTCACGGTTTATATAATGGCAACTAGTACTTGATCTCGGGCCATTCTCAACCAAGAACCCAGGATCATGGTCGACTGAAAAAAATCAGTTTGCGATTCCGGACGGTTACGGTAGCATAATACGTTACACTCCTACTGATTACAATGGTACAACTTTTATTGCCATAGGCCACCTCCCGTTGCCGAAACGCCCCCCCCTTTTTTTGAAATAATAAAACATAACCAAAATGTGTTGCTGAGTGGACCTTCAAGATCTCAGACAAGGTCTGCAAGGTCTCTCTGCGTTGCTGAATTTGCGAATCGGCCTATACGTGATGTGTCATGTGTTATGTGCATTGTATGATGTGGTGAAAGTTATATCAATTTGCAAGTATGAATAATGATAAAAATTCGAGACATATCACATCTCTGGATCGTTGGCAAATTGAGTTAATTTTGCATCTCAAATCGAAATTTAAATTTAATTAATGATCATTTCAAGATACATTCTTGATTGTCACATACTAGTCCGAAACACGTGTATAATCATGTATAATTTGTATAATTTCGATATGATAATTGGTACAAATTAGTCATCGAGAGTCGACCATTCATTCTCCATTTTATTTCATCAATCTCGACGACGCTGACTGGTCTCCTCTCTCGTTATCCAAGGTTAGTCTAAGGAAGTTGGATGCCTGCCTGGCACCTTGATACTCCAATGTTTGATCCTTGATCTTCTGATCTTTGATCTTTTGCTCTAAATTTTCTGAATCTGCTGCCTTATGAACAAGTGGTTCGTCGTTGGTTACATATCGTGGCCTGTTATCGGGGTGTCACGGATTACGGAGATTATTTGCCACATACTGAGCACCTTAAGCCTACGAAACTACAGAAGACGCCCAGAGAGGAACAACTCTAATTATGGATTGATTAGGACAGTATTCTGGCACATTCATAAGGGTTATCGTCCGGACCGTCATCGTTAATTTATCACATTTATGTTGGAAACTTTCGCTTAGAGCCAGCGGTCATGAGCATGCTATGCGCCTGTGATGTGTTTGGTGTTTTGCTCTAGTCCGCTCTGCACTCTTACTGAATTATGCACTAATTTGTAAAATGTGTTTATTTTATTTTCATCAATCTTGAAGACTCAAAGCGGTCGTTTTGGTTCCTCTGCTAGGCCATCCAGCATAAGGCAATTTTTGAAATCGTGTCCGTTTCATAATGTGCTTGTCTACTTGATCTTTCATCCTATGGCAATTGATCTTTGATTTTTGGCTAAACTATTTTCTGAGCAGATGATCAAACTAAACACATGGACCTCGCTTGGAAACATATCGAGGAGAGCATCTAACAAAGCACATATAATAAAATAGAGATCCGCATTTTGCACGACCGGTTCGACAATGTTAAAATGATGAAGAGTAATTCTGCGCGATTTTGATAAATAATATCGTGCAAAGTGCAAGCATGCAAAGCAAGCGCATTTTTGGCATCATTTCAAACCATTCTCTAGCTTTATATCGGTTGTTTTTACCGCAACTTCAATGGAAATCAGAATAAATAAGAGTGCATGAAATTGCACCAATTGTTTCTTAATTATCATATTAAAATCGTGTGCAAGAATTCTCATGTATTAATTATTGAAAAAATCATTTTGCTTGACCGCACGATTGCGGATCTCTATTCTATTTCGTTGTGAAAAGTCTTGTCTAGAGTTACCAGAAGAAGTTGGTATTCATTGATTGACCAAGGCAACCCTATCCGACGTGGCATGGATTCTTGATGTTCAGAACAAAATGAGCAGGCGACCACTGAGGAAGACTGAGACTTGCGGCGAACAAAAACAATAAAACAACATCAATACAAGCTTGATACAAGCCATGTTCCAATGCTTCACGATACTTGCAATTCCATTAGTAAAGAATTCTCGAGGATCAGGGTCCCATGCGAAGAAATTCTTTACTCGAATTCGGTCTGCAGATAACTAGAGGGCACTACTCTAGAAGCCCGAACCAGGGAGCAGAGCCTGCCTATAAGGGGTTCGTGCTTACGGTCATTCAGATTCGAGAGCCATTTAAAGATGGAGACCCACGAGTTTTTTCGTAATAAGACTGTTCGGATAGTGTGATAGAGATTCATCACATGAATCGAAAGACATATCTGATATTGATTCCCGATATGTTTAAAGCACACTAGGCGCATTGAACGTACAACTTTCAAGGCATGTAGAGAGTGCCCATCCGATTTGCATACTTGCTCTCTTATTTTCTCATTATCCCTTACGCCAATTACCATATAATATAAACAATAGCCAACATGCTTATCGTGGCGGGAGTCAGTCATGCCAACTCATGGGTCCCCTTCTTTAAAGGAGCACACTAAGTGTATACCGTAATAATAATAATAATAATAATAATAATAATAATAATAATAATAATAATAATAATAATAATAATAATAATAATATCTACCACATTTCGCACATTGGTGCGGTGGGTCATGCAGGGGATCCTTCATAGATCAATGGGTCTCCGTTCATCTATACATCGATTAATCTTACAATATCTCATCTCTCTTGATGGTCCTTCACTATCTGCTCTTGCGACGAAATAGAATCGAGAAAATATTCCATTAAACATTGAAGAAAATAACCCACTTAGTAATTAGAGCTTCGTCCGTTGATTCTGCATGAAAAGGGAAATATACATCCCGGCTTTCCAAACACCTTCTGGGAGGGGATTCAACTGGGTTTCTTATCTGTAGATTGAATAGACGAGGGAAGGGATAGATGACAAAGGTCACATGGACAACAATGCCTGACCTACCGCATGCTAGACAGAAAAAAACAGAAGAATACCGTGATTCAATCTAAACAATTTACAAATTACTGATATTTGACGTAACTGCGTTCTGGTTTGCATTCCTCGCTCCAGATTCCTCGTCGATCTGCCTTTTTTTCTAATTATTATAGAGATTTATTGGGCCCTTCTCTTTTTGTCAAGAGTGCACATATCAGATATCGATTATTTTTGTTCCAATTCTTCTTAAATAGAAAACATATCTTTTCTCTATTTATTGATTTTTTAAAGTTAAACCATCATTTCAGAATGCGTGCTGTCATCCTGCTGATCTTCATTCTGGTGATGTCACCTGGAGTGTATGCCGATTTCGATTGGAATGAGTGTATCGATACAATGGTTCGTATTTCCTATAATTAATTAATTAATTAATCTTTATCACATCTGCACATTGGTGCGGTGGGTCATGACAGGGGGGTTCTTCATAGATTAATGGGTTTCAATTCTTTCTTCTATTCATCGGTTCATTGTTCGTGTTCAACATCTGCGCTTACTACGAAGTAGAATCCAGAAAAAAATCCATTAGAAAAAGAAGTGAACAACCCACGTAGCAGTAGATGCTCCGTCCGAAGTGGCTGCATAATTATGCATTCTGAACTCTGAACTAGTAAAGATCTGCCAGAATTGTCAGCGGGGGTTTATGAGCTTAATCTTAACACACTACCGTGGAGATATGACTAGTGACATATACGATTCGAATCACTATCCTATTCTGATAAGACACCGTCGATATTAAATCTCAAATATTTATGAGCTTCGAGAAAATCGTTATTAGTCATTAGTAGGATTTTTTCATTCCGTGGAAGGAATACCTTTGCAGCGAAAAACTTGCGCTAATTCGGAAAAATGTTATTGCAGAGATAGGCAACCAGTCCTTGAAAATATGAATTAAATCGTTTCGAAACACGTTATACCTCCTTACATAGTTTTAATCTAGTGAAATATTTTCAATAAAAATAAATAACTATCTGTGGTCGTATGCATGAACAACGGAAAACAGTTTTCCGGGAAAATGTCACGTCATTAGCGTAGGCGGAGGATTTTTGGAAAACGCCTCTGTCTACGCTAATGACGTCACATTTTCCCATAAAACTGTTCATTCATACGGCCACTGATGAAAATCAGTAGCCATACTGAAGTGTTGAAGTTAGCATCATTGCATTTTAGGTTTGTTTTGTGAATTCCTCATGTCAGGGAGAGACAACTAAGGTACGTTCAAGGGTCTGTTTACCGAATATTTGGAAAACTGGAACAATCTTTCACAAGGGAATCACCAAACTATAAGGAGGAGACTGACCGCTCTATCTCTCAACATGTGCGCGAAATATATTTCGGAAAGCCGAAAAATATTTCGACATGTGCCGAAATTGACGAAAGTATATTATAGAATTAAAAATGTCCGAACAATACAAATTCCGATATTTGCCGCGCAATACTCAGACTCCGCCCACTTCTTCGCGCGACATACCTTTTTCTCTTATTTTATCGAATTTTATGGCGTTTCTTCATCATTTCACAGGACTTTCAATAAAAATAAAATTATATGCATTGAAAAAACGTTCGAAAAAACCTTCCGAAAATTTGGAGTGCGTTTTTCTCAACGGTGGAGAAGTTTACTATATTCGGCATTTGGCGCGGTGTGTGCAAAACTTTTGTAATTCTATAATACCACCCATGGTAGATTATCCTAGCAAGTTTTGAAACAACCTCACCTATCTGTACATTCGCATATGCGTAGATTTCAGAATCTCTTCCGTAAAGTTTGGTGCTTCCTTTGTTAGCTAACGTTCGCTATTTCGTTGATCGTTAGAATCAATCGTCTGGTTAGTGTTAGTGTTGTTTGGTTAGTTTAGTGTTCTGTAACTGTTCTGTAATATTTTTGCTGCCACTCTGTTTTCAAACACAAAAAAATTCGCGGATCTCTTTAGAGCTTTTTCGAATTTATTGCATGTCGAATATGAATTCTTTTAAGATTAGAATGATTCATATTGACACGGAACTTACTGTCGAAAATAATGATCCTGACTGTGCCAAATTTGTTGCCATCAGGTATGTTTTTCCCGGAACTTCTTCATATAACAGTTGCATTCAATCCGAAATTAATGGAAAAATATTACGTATAGATTACATATACGTATTACGCATAGATCAAAAAGAGATGAACTTTTTGCAATGACATCTGTCCGAGATCCGGATCTTGTACGACTAGTGTGATTAGGTTGGCTTCGACTGTGAAGCTATCTGAAGAAGAACAAAACTGCAGCCTAACTGATCAATATTTTAGGCCATATAATGGCAGAAAATGGGAGATAACCATGAGCGATGTAAATGCAAACCCAAATACTGGATTGAGAATAGTAGATAATAATGACGAGAAGATTTTTCAATGCAAAGGCAAAGGTGCGTCTGCAGCTCCTGGAGGTAAGCTTTATGAATATTATACACATATATTAATATTATATATTGAACTATAAAGTAAGGCGTACGAAAAGTTAAAGTAAAGGTGTATGAAAAGTTTAAATGTTGCGATAATTTAATTTTTCTTTCTTTTCTGCCACATCGTTTTTCGTTCATTTTATTTTCTTTTCGCTATTTTTGAGCTCCAAAATAACATATGTGATTATTTCAGTTATCGTCTCAGAAACAGAAACAAACGGGCCAAGTGTTCAATGTTCCTTCAATGCGAGTGTCGCCGACGGAAAAGTAAGGACATCTAATACTTCATTTTTTTGCCATGCAATAACGGATAGAATAAAAAAAGACAATAAATGTTTGTAAAAGATAGTGATACATAAATTTCACTATATTGCAGAGATCTTTCATAGAAGTTTTTCCGAAAATAGATGAGTTCCGTTATACAAGTGACCAAACTAATGGAATACTATTGGAATTGGAATATAAAAAGATCACGAAGAAAAGTAAAGATCATTTTTATTTACTATAAAACATTTAGTCGTTTCCAGTCAATTGTACTTCCACAATTTCATACGATGCTTCATCGTGTAAAGAAGCTGGTGAATCGTGTGAGCAACCTCTATACACCGACCAGTACGCATGTTCTGATCCTCAATTCAAATTACAGTAAGCGTTTTATTTTAACTATTTTTTTCTGCAAAACTAATGATTTAGATATCAGTACGGTAAGACACCCTGGACTCTGACTAAGAACATTAAGTGCAAAGTGGGAGAATATGTAGCTTATGATGGAAAAGACCATCGTATAGAGGACGATAATATTCGGATGAAGTGTGCTCGAAAAAGTAAGTCTGTAAATGCTTTTGTGGCACAATGTATGATATAATTGTCCTGTATAACACCTTTGCGCAATAACGCCGGTCACCATGTCTCCAATAAAGTTAGGCAGGAACTGGCCGTATATAGATGAATGATTCTCCCCCGCATTCTCCTGATTTGGCCCCGTCGGAATACTGGCTTTTCGCAGACCTGACCCATGCCCTTGGAGATGGATCCTTTAATTCCTATGGAAATGTCGAGGCTGTACTCTCAAGGAAAACTTTGCTTCGCGCAGGGCGGATTCTACAGGGACGGGATTCGGCACTACTCTAGAACACCGGACGATAAAAATGAAATAAACACGAAGAATAGTCATTTATTCTTGACTATTCTACACTTTTATGTTATACTATTGGACTACTCCGGTGTTCTAGAGTAGTGCCCGGGATTCTTAAATTGAAGGAATATTGGACATAAGGGTGGCATGTATAATCGATCTCGTGCTATTGCTTCCTCGAAGAAATTAAGTTTTGTAAAACATAATATCCGCCAACATAATATCTACAAAATCGAATGCAAAATCTTAAAATATGTAGCACCTTGTCCATTACCCCACAAGGATCGGTGAGCAGGGAATTCAGTTCATCTCAAATGCCTTCGAAATTGTCGATTTTCTCGAAATCGAAACCAAAGTACAAACTTCTGGCAGCTTTAATTAACGGTTTTCTGATCAGAGTCATGGTGATTTGAATGGTATATGCCACTGTCATAACTCTACGGCAATTTTGACCATTTTTTATTTTTATTTTGACCGCTTTAGTGTGTTTTGGGGTATACTATACTGTTAACAATAAGTTGATCCAGTAACTAGGCTTCAAATACTCGCCAAACAACACTCTTTCACTCTTATTAGCATCCCACGAGATTCATGGCGTTCTGTAATTTAACATCTCACTTATGAATGAATGCATAGATTATTTTTTCCTCATTCCACTGTCCCGTTCATGCGTGAGCATGTGATAAATAAAAATATAATATGAATATATTAAAGCATATTCTTATTATAGAGTGTCGTCAGTGCACTGATCCCAACGTTGCTGCTAAATTCGTGGAAACAAATCAATATGATGAATGCTTCCACCTCCAAGTAAGATTATTTTTATATTTATTTTTATATTTTTAATATTTGAATATATTTTCCATATTCAGTCTAGTCTCTTTTAATAAAAAAGAGAGTGCGAGAGAATAGACTTAAAGGGAGCGCAACCTCACTCAATGGTCTCTTCGACGCGCAATGCTCTCTCATTGCTAGAGAACAGAGAAATAGTGTGCGCAATGAAGAGACCATTGAGTGAGGTAACCCTCCCTTTAAAGATTCACATATGTTTTGTTAACTGTAACATTGTGGCCGTAAACCGCACCCAAGCGATATTATTTTCGCATACACTGGCTATTATCTAAGATTTTACACAGTAAAACCTCATTCTTTTGTGATAAATAATGGAAAATATGCGTGTTCCGCATCATTTTGTCCGATTTCAGTGCAACACCTCTCAAATGCTAATCAATGGCAACATCACGTATCCGAAGTCGAATCTCACTTGTGCTGACGCAAAATGGAAGGTTGAGAATACTGAGATTGGTATAAAACGTATCGAATGCATCGAGGAATGTAAGTATTTACCAGTATGCAAGAACAACAGGAAAACCGTATTCAAGGAAAACGTGACGTCATTAGCGTCGGCGGAGAATTTTTGGAAAATGCCTCCGCCTACGCTAATGATGTCACATTTTCCCGAAAAACGGTTCTTGCATACGGCCACAGAAAAAAATCATAAATGGTGTACATTATTTTAATAATAAATAAATCGTTAATAATACTCTATACTATCAGCATATCATATGCAGCGGGTTCAAATTGAAATAGATATAGATGATAAACATGAAAAAGTACTCGTGGAATTAGATATCAGTGATTCGAAAGTAGTTATCAGCAGCGGCTAGATTCACGGTTTCGGCCGTTTGGTACAGGACAGCGAATCTCTACTCAAACGCAGTGGGGAATCCTCATATTCACAAGTTCTATCCTTCAAGAGGCCTTTGTCACACCTTTGTCAAGACACCTTTGTCAACAGCCTCTTCAACGCTCTACGCTCTTTCGTTGCTAGAGAACAGAGAAATAGTGTGCGCAATGAAGAGGCCAATGAGTGAGGTCACTCTCCCTTTCAGTGTCTGAAAGAATTTTTGTCCGTTCAAGATAACGTTCGCATATCAAAATTGATATGAAATGTCAAATAACCCACCAAAACGCTGTTCGTTCAATTTGGTCTGTTTTATTTCAAGACTGAAATTAATACGAAGATTGATTATTTCAAGGACGATGAATATTTAAGACGAATTAGACGAACTATCATTGTTTTAATGCTATAATATAATAATAATAATAATAATAAATATTTATCGCATCATTCAATTTGATGACAAATGTTGCTTCTTTTATAGCACGGCGGTTCAAGGACAGTAGTTAAGAGCGACTCGCAGTTTTTAAAAATCAGGATAAATTGTTCAACAAATGTCTTACCACGAAAGTTCATTATTATATACGGTAATAGTTAGCGTAAGGGGAGGGAGCGACGCGACGCGCTCAACGACGCGCTGCGGTCCCTCCCCCCACATGCGTTCATCATCGAGTTCTACGAGTTATGTAGCATGCCGAGATGGCTTAGTGGTTAGAACTTTTGTCTGGCGATCCGAACCTCGTGGGTTCGAATCCCACCCGGTGCAAAACAACTTTGCCGATTTTTCGTAGTGCGGGAGGCTTCAAGACAAAGTTAAATGTAGGGATTTCCCTCCAGTGAACCGCCGTGTATAGCAAAATATTAGCCATGAATAAGCAAATGCACAACTTGTTGTTTTCAGCCAAATGTCCTTCCACAATTTCATACGATAATTCATCGTGTGAAGCTGCCGGTGAATCGTGTGAAGAACCTATCTACACATACAATTATAAATGTGCTAATAAGAGATCAAAGTTACTGTAAGCGTTCCAATTATTTCTTTGTCGCAAAACTATGATGACGATTCATTTAGATATAAGTACGGTGACACACCTTGGACATGGGCTTACAATATACTGTGCAAAGTGGGAGAATATGTGGCCTATAATGGAACTGATCATAGTTTAAAGTATGCCAATATACGTATGAAATGTGCCCAAAAAAGTACGTGTTCAACGCCTTCGATCGTATTGAGATACCGGCTCGGTAAGACTCGAGCATGGTCCGGACATTCGCCAAGACTTTCGATCTGGCCCTCAATACGTTCATCATAGACACATACCGGGGGGAGACCGATGAAAGCTATAGTGAAAATGCCCTTAGGCTCAAACCCGGCTCACATATGTCACATTAATTACAAAATTGAAAAATTCATCACTTTTCAATCGTTTTATTTCTTTTTATTGGTGAATAACATGTCATGCACCCTTATAAACACAGCTGAGCAGTAATATCATATCGTTCTGAATATGTTTTTTCGTGTCCTGTTTTCAGATTTTTGCTCTTCTATCCTCGTTGAAGAGAGACGGCAAGCATTGACATAGTGCATATTGTAGCCCCGACAATTATGTAGATGATGGTCACATTCCCTTAAAAATCCAGCTTCTCTATAGCATCGAGAATTGCAACTGAATGTGAGATATGTGTAATTTTCAAAAATCGAAAATAAAATTTCTTGTAAATGGCAAGAGTAGTAGGTAGTAGTAGTAGTATCTTTATTATGTCATTTTACTCGTAATGATGCGCGTATACAGAAAAAATACGCAAATAGACTCAGACTACATTTTTTTAAAATTGAGAAAAATAATTATTTTATTATCAACAGTGAGCCAACTTATTTTTATGGATCTTTTTTCGATTTACAAGAAATTTAATTTCCGATTTTTGAAAATTAAACATATCTCACATTCAGTTGCAATTCTCGATGCTTCAGAAAAGTTGAATTTTTTAGGGAATATGACCATAATCTACATAATTGTCAGGGCTACAATATGAACTATGTCAATGCTTGCCGTCTCTCTTCAACGAGGATAGAAGAGGAAAAATCTGAAAATCACGAAAAAAACATATTCAGAACGATATGACATCAGCTGTGTTCATAAGGGTGCAGGACATGTTATTCACCAATAAAAAGAAATAAAAGTGCTAGCTATCACGATTGAAAAGTTATGAATTTTTCAATCTTTTACTTAACACATGTGAGCCGGGTTTGAGCCTAAGGGCATTTTCACTATAACTTTCATCGGTCTCCCCCGCTATATGTCTATGATGAAAGTATTGAGGGCCAGATCGAAAGTCCTCGCGAATGTCCGGACCATGCTCGAGTCTTACCGAGCCGGTCTCTTAAAAAGGATATAAAGCACCTAACTAATTGCAAATATAACTATGAATGCATTGTAGAATGTCGTCAGTGCACAGATCCTAATGCTTCTGCTCGATTCGTGGAGCCTAGTGAGTACAATGAATGCGTGAATCTACAGGTAAACCCTCCATAATTATTGAGCTTATCTCATTATTGATCATATAATTGTATAATTGACCGCTTCGTGTATTTCTTGGTTAATGACTTACGAATAGCAAGACAGGTTTGATCCTGTCGTTGAGGTAATCGAGTGATGACAGATGTACAACGAAAAGGGTGAACAAATAACTGATGTCAGGTTCAGGGAACAGACGAAGTAGTTATCGAAAAATGTGTTTAAAAAATTATGTAAAAATGTTCAAAAGTAACAAAAAGATAAAAATAGACCAGAGAGAGTGCCTAAAAGGGCAAGAGATTAAAAAAAAGCTTTTCTTTGAACTTTTGATTAGATTATTATTTATGTGTCTCATTCCAGTGTAACACCTCTCGAATGATAATCAACGGAAACATCGCTCACGCACACTCTAATCTCACTTGTTCCGATGCCAAATGGAAGGTTAACAATGCTGAGATTGACGTAAAAAGTATCGAATGCGTTGAGAAATGTAAGCGTTTCTGTTGGTATCCATGTGGCCAAATAGGAGAATTGGTAGAAAATAAGCGAATAATGACAAAGAGACGTGTTTTGGGTTTGGAATGATTTTACGTTTTACGATTTTACGAATTTTAACATTTTACGACTTTTTTTCATAAAATTTTTACCTGGTAAAATTTTACGAAAAGTTAAAAATTAAAGAAATGAAAAAATGACAAAAAAAGAAAAAATTATTTTCAAGAATTGTCGGAAAATCACACTTTGGGATATTCTGTAAATATTACCAAAATTTTTAGCTGAACTTCTTGCTTGTCGCTTGTCCATTTCATAAGTGAATCATTACGTGTATGTATGAACATTCGCGGGTTTCTTATCTTTTGTCATATACATTTTGGACAATAGTTTTAAAATTTTTAGACGCGATTTTTTAACGAATTTTACGAATTTTAAGAGAGAGAAAAGTCGTAAAATTACGTTTTACGAAAATTTTGCGACAATTATTTACTCACCGCCCTGATTTGGAATAGTAAACCGTTAAAGAGTTCATTGATGTCGAAAGATTATTTCAGACGACTGCAGAAAGATTCTTCCTTTGGCGGACAAACCGAAACCTGCTCAATACAAGCAGGTACTGATTTATGATTCTTATGTTGTAATGTTAGTGTTATTTGCAGCCGTCTCTCTCTGCCGACCTAGTTTTATCTTGTGATCCGAAATACCAGATGGCAATTGTGGACCAGTCGACGAACAAAGTTGACTACCATACCGTATATCTGATCAATCATTTCCTCTCAGGATATGTTCGTTTATCAAATCGCGTGCGATTCTGGTACTGGAGTATGGTTAATAAATGATATGGGAAACAGAGATATCGCTCCTCCAACGACTATAATGAATGTTAAATGTTTACCTCCGAAAGTGGAAGTGGTGCATAAACTCGTTCACGTATGTTAAACCATTTTTTGTTGTTGTAAATATTGTTCGCGTTCAGGCCACCGATGACACTGGATACATTGTGGCTGTCGCAGTGATGGCCATTATTGTATTGGTAGGCAATATATTCACTAACATTTCACTAACATGCGTTTTTTTTTCCCGATAACAAGATCGTTTTCCTTTCACGTTCCGTCATGATCCCTATTCATCTCAAATGTCTAGCTAGTCTTTTTCTAACAAGAGATGTCGAAAAAATATCTGTCAGTCTTTTGAACGAGAGTATTTTTCCTCGATAGGTATAGACAAAATATGGTCTTAACCAAAAAAATCTATCCTATTCTATACCTGTCGAGGATCAATACTATCGTTCAAAAGTCTAACTCTCATCCTCTTCTCTTGAAGAATGAGGGCGCTTTCGGAAAAAGTGCATATGACCAAATATTTATAAACTAATATTAATATATTATTTTGTATTTGTATTATATAATATTTATTATTATATATCAAAAAAACGCAGCCGATTCATTTTTTCATGATTGAAATGAGATTTACTGTTGAATTAACAAAATCGCTATAGACCGGAGGCATGACATAATATGAAAGGGAGAGAATAAAGAGTTGGTTGTGTTACAAACCTTTAAAGAAAAAACACAACTATGATTAGTCTAAAACGATCCAGTCTTTCGGGCGTGGTCCTATATCCTATATAATATTTAATTCAAATCTGTTACAGATTGCGCTCTGGTTCACGGTCTCCGAAATTTTGGAATTTATAAAGGAGATCCGGAATGACAGACAGGAGGAGGCACGAGTCAATGCAGAACAGGTTGGTAGCACAGTATCAATTCTGAAATCTCTGAAGAACAAAAATAAAAGAAAAATCTTGAAAAAATTGAGTATCTTCCCAATTTTATAACTTGCAAACTTGAAAATATGGGAATATTTTGAAGAAGGAAATATGGGAATATTTTGAATAAGCTTTCCATGGCTTTTGCTCTCCCTCGTTTATCTATTTTGAATCTCGAACTACTGATCATAGTTGATTACAAAGTCACTGATCATAATTGTTCAAAAGTTTGCGAAAAGAAAGGTAAATCAGATAAAACCTCTCTTTTCGTGAATTTGAACACCATGAGAACCGATGAATAATAACCGACTGGATTATATCCATTTGCGTAATTTGTCTATCCATTAGCTTTCATATGCAAAGGGTTATCACCCAGTCGGGCTATTATTCATCGGTTCTCATTCGACATAGTGTCGAACATCACATTTGTAATGAACGCTCTTCATTTAGAATCCAGTCGTCCCTTCCCCCGGTGGACTTCTCACGTTGGAGGAGGTCTTTGGGAAATACAAGTACGAGCGATTCCTGAAGAGCGTTGAGAAGAAATTACAATGAGGAATCCCCCATCCATTAATTGTGAAGATATAAATTATATTTATATATTGTTCAGTATTGTTCAAAGAGTGCGACGTAATAACACAATTTATCATGGGTCGCAATATTTGCACAAAGTTGAACCTTCTTTTTTGGTTAAAAAATATATTCACGCCCATTGTTTCAATGTCCTGACTGGTATTTCAAAATTTAAAGTCTACATAACACTGAAGTTTACTTTCAATCCACATCAAGTAGAAAAAAAATTCACGGAATCAATTACAAAATATACATGAGGTAGACCTAACTTGAAGTATACTTACAAGTCTGCCACAAGTGAAAATGATAAATTGTGAAATACCAGAAAAATACTGTGAATATTTTATAAGGATTGGAGGGGCACAGTTTCTTTAACAAAGAATGATACTGCAATGAAAATTTTACAAAATGCCAAAAAGTACGGTATGACTGTACAATGATGTACTCTCATCGTCTCTCATCGTCTGCGCCTTCTCATTTATGAAATTCTCTTAAATATAGGTTTGTCTTACTGTTCAGCTATAGTACCGTGCAAAAGTTTGGACGCAAAAAAGTATAAACATTGGAGAAAATTTTGACGGTATCGATTATTACCCACGTTGATGAAATGATTTCATCATACTGGTGGTTCTTATTGTTAGGTAGATGTTTTCTGTGACTCCAATTTTCTGTGATGATTGAACAACAATCAGGAAACATTTTAATCCATTAATCACGTTGATTGCATACCGCAATAAAGAACCGCAATAGAGAATTATCTAAATTCGCCCGACCCATAAAATTTTCGTAAAATTGCCATAACTCAGTCTGCAGTTGCGCTACAGGCCTCTGATTCAAGGAGTATTATCATGCCAATTTCGGAAGTTTTCCGGTCCTCGAAGAGAAAATTCGAAAGAATTTCATTCCATATTTTTTGCTTACAGTATTTCCCAGCCATTTTTTCTAAAAATTTTAAAATTTGAAGTGCCTAAACATCTACCTAACACATCTACAAAGTGGCGAGATTACAGCAATTCAATTACGACTTTGCCCATAAAAATAACATTGGAAGTCAAATTGGAATTTATTGATCTAAGATATAAAACCCGCGAATATTCTAATATTCTAATATACGACTATTGAATAATATAAAACACTATCTGAGAAAATTCAACAAGTGGGATATTTTTTGGTATCGATGAAAAATGGATTTTTCTGTTTTATGTGTGATATTTACAGGCTCCATGAGTGAAGTACACTGATACTTGGAAATTGCTTCCAATTGAAAATTCGCTTCAGGGACCACAGAACGATTTGGCGCCTTTTCCTAAAAAGTTTATTTCGAATCCAATCGATGCGTGAGTGGGCTCAATCGAACCCTTAGCTAGTTCTAAGAAACTATTGTCAAGGTGAGTTTTTTCATCAACGGTCAATGAAAGCTGGAATTGTGAATTTTCGGAAAAAAATTCACATTTAATTAATTTTCACTATTTCATCATAACAAGCCTACAACTTTTTATTTGTTCAATCGCTTCTAAATATTATAACACATCTTCAGTTTGAAAATTATAATTTTTAAAAAATACATATTATGCGAAAAAATCGTTTTTATAACGAAAATCGTAATTATGGTGTGCACCTACAGTAATCCCTAATCGGTCAATTTGGAAATTTGGTAGTTTTAAACATATTTCACTGCTGTTCTTGACATGACTGAGGTATATAACTTCTCCTCGTCTTCGGAGTGCACCTATTCCCAGGTGCTGATTTCGCTGAAAAATCACATTTTTCGTAAATTGATCACTATTTCGTTGTTTGCTATCCATTATCCAAAAAAAATTGGATAACTATACCATGGTATGATCGATACAAACATACTAAAAAATGAAGAGAAACGGTTGACTGGGAAGAAAGTTATTGCTGAAAAACCAAAACATCATAGAATATTGATCCGCACTGCACCGTGCAGGTGCACTCCGAAGACAAGGAGTATGTTATATACCTTAGTCATGTCAAGAACAGCAGTGAAATATGTTTAAAACTACCAAATTTCCAAATTGACCGATTAGGGACACCATAATTACGATTTTCGTTCTTACTTTTGCACGGTACTGTATGTCGATTTTCTAAGATAGCGTGATATATAAGGAATAAATATTATTATTTATTATTATTATTATTTATTATTATTATTATTATTTATTATTATTATTATTATTATTATTATTATTATTATTATTATTATTATTATTATTATTATTATTATTATTATTATTATTATTATTATTATTATTATTATTATTATTATTATTATTATTATTATTATTATTATTATTATTATTATTATTATTATTATTATTATTCATAAAGAAAGGACTCTCTCATAAAAAGGATAGACAAGGCAAGGCAATTATGTGTGCATCCCCAAAGATTGATTTTCCGCAAAATCTTGAAAATTATTTCACCAATCATTCAGTTTTTGCCATTTCATAAAATTTTACGAAAGAAGCCGTAAAATCGTAAAATTCGTAAAATCGTAAAACGTAAAATGCACAACCCTGTTATTGTCCGTATAAAATGTACTTGCATAACTGCATTGCTACTGCTGCTAAACAGAGGAAGAACTATCGATTAACTCCCCATTCTTTCCTCCTTTCCTTCCTCGCTCTCTCTGATCTACATACTCTCTCACCGGTGCTCTCTCTCTCTAAACATAGAAATTCATTGTGGTAGCGGTTGGCTACTCTCGTACCAAATAAACAAGTGTATTTTATACGGTCAATATCTAACATATACTTCATTAGTAGCGGGATACTCTATTTGTTTGTTGTATGAATGTTGTCAATCAATCAATTTTATCAAATCAGTAGATGATCAGATGAGATGAATGTTGTATCCAGCAATCAGTACATATTCTCGTTCAGGATTTTCCCAGCTGCATGATGCCATGGGCTTCAACATTGAAGGGCCGCGACTACTACAGTCTCGTATATGATATATAAGGTATATCTGTTTTGTTTTATATATCTCGTTGCTCGTTTTGTTTTTGAGAAGAGCATATTAGATTGTATAATAATATACCATCCTAACCCTCATGTGATAACTTGAATATCAATAAAAAGTATAATCTAAACTAGTATAAACCAGTAAGATGTGCTGAGTCGATTGAAAAAAACATTTTTTTAAATACCGCTAGTTATTTTTTTCCGAATTTTGGATCGACCGTTAGAAACATTTAAAAAAATTATTATTTTTTCATTTCAATCGGCTCATAGTCAGCGCATCTCAAAACCCCAATATATTCAAGACGACTGTTTTAAAGCGAGTACACAACCTTTTTAGACAGTTTAGACCAGGGATGTGTGATGAGATGAGGATGTGTGTAAAAAAATTTTCGTAGAATTTTCGTAAAACGTAATTTTACGACTTTTTTCCTCTTATAATTCGTAAAATTCCTAAAATTTCTAAAGTGCCAAATTATAAAAAATTGCTTGAAATTTCATTCTTGGTGAAGAGATCCGCGACTGTGCATGAAAATATCTAACTACTCTCTTATGTAAGGGACAAATGACAAGCCAGACGTTACAACTCATGAAAATATTCGCGGGATTCCATTCCAAAGAATGATTTTTTTCCGGCATTGTTTTCAAATTAATCTCATATACGAAAATTTTACGAAAAAAATTTACGGACATCCCTGGTCTAAACTGTCTTTAAAATGGTGTGTATTCGCTTAAAGGTGGAGTCCGAGCAATATTTTCGTGAACAAACTGTTAAGACAGAAATATAAGTTATTCTACATGCCATACATAAATTATTTTATGCTAATTCAGCTTATTGATCGTTTTGCGTTCCAATCATAAAAACAGCAGTTGTTCTTTCTCTAACATGCAGAATCTGGTTTTGTCTCTTTTGAAGGGGGCGCCCATATCGGCAACGGATAATAAATCGATTTGGAGGTGGCCTATGACAATAAAAGTTGTAAAGTTGTACCATTGTTATCAGTAGGAGTGTACGGTATTATGCTACCGTAATCGTCAGGAATCACGGACTGTTTTTTTCTTCAGTCGACCCATGACTGTTCATGGCCGATCCGGGGTTGATGGTTGAGAATGATCGAAGTCGAAAAATTCATGATGGACCGAGATCAAATACTAAAATAGTTGCCATTATATGAACAGTGAACCAACTTTTATTTATACGCATTCATGAATATATAATGAAACGCGTACGATGAAAGAAAAATAAACGAAATGAATACCATAACCCGAACTACCGTAATTTCACAAGGTTTTTTGTAAATGTCTCTACAATATTATAGGGTACGGTAGCTAGATTACGGTGTTTCGGGTTACGGAATCCAAAACAATAAAAGTTGGCTCACGGTTTATATAATGGCAACTAGTACTTGATCTCGGGCCATTCTCAACCAAGAACCCAGGATCATGGTCGACTGAAAAAAATCAGTTTGCGATTCCGGACGGTTACGGTAGCATAATACGTTACACTCCTACTGATTACAATGGTACAACTTTTATTGCCATATGCCACCTCCCAACCGATTTATGATCCGTTGCCGAAACGCCCCCCCCCCCTCCTTTTTTGAAATAATAAAACATGACCAAAATGTGTTGCTGAGTGGACCTTCAAGGTCTCAGACAAGGTCTGCAAGGTCTCTCTGCGTTGCTGAATTTGCAATATCCACTGGACTGGATATTGCAAAAAATTTCTCTTGCACTGTCCTATTTTTCTGAACAACCCTGATGCGCATTCGAAAACTTGTAGGGTGATATGCTCGGCACAACTTGATGAGGTTAGTTTAACTACAGTTCGCGGTGGCGCAAGTAATTGAATGAATAATTTGCTTATAATTTTTTGGTATAATCTTCTAGCTGTATTATAGTAACTTTATTTCGGAAAGAACAAAGGTCAAAATACCATAGCTATTAGATTGTGGGCCACAGTTATCCGGACCAATTTCGTCATTCCCCCAATGCACACTGAACGGCTTCCGAACTCCATCATGACGCATGACCTCCCCAGCTGTCAAATCAGCAAGTCAAACCTTCTATGTATCAATGGGGAATGTGCAGAATGTTCATTTGGAATGAACAAGAACAGAGGTACATCGTTCATCGAATCGGCTTTCATGTGCAACGTGGTGGACATCAAAACTCGCGGCGCACAGCGTTGAGAGGCCGGATTACCCAGTCTAAAGGTTCTATCCCGCTGCGTGCGCCACGGCGTACGCCAACGGATTGAGACATCGTGCCCCGTGAGTAAAGAATATCGGAGTCTCCAATAACATGACAAAGTTAGCCCAGTTGTGGCCACATTGAACGGCTTCCGAACTCCTCCGATCTTAACATAATCGAATACAGTGTTTGGAGGTTTGGAGGTATTGCATGTCCTCGGGGGGGGGGGGGGGGGACTCGATGGCAATTACCTGGGCAGTCGCTTATCAGAAGAGACTCAAGGTCACATTCCCAAGGAGAGAATCAGATGAAGACAACAGTCCGTGTAATTTTAACACATCCCGTAGTGCAAATGTGTTTTTTAAGGTATAGGCAGTTTTCGAATCGGCCTATACGTGATGTGTCATGTGTTATGTGCATTGTATGATGTGGTGAAAGTTATATCAATTTGCAAGTATGAATAATGATAAAAATTCGAGACATATCACATCTCTGGATCGTTGGCAAATTGAGTTAATTTTGCATCCCAAATCGAAATTTAAATTTAATTAATGATCATTTCAAGATACATTCTTGATTGTCACATACTAGTGTCCAAATTACATATATAATCATGTATAATTTGTATAATTTCGATATGATAATTGGTACAAATTAGTCATCGAGAGTCCACCATTCATTCTCCATTTTATTTCATCAATCTCGACGACGCTGACTGGTCTCCTCTCTCGTTCTCCAAGGTTAGTCTAAGGAAGTTGGATGCCTGCCTGGGACCTTGATACTCCAATGTTTGATCTTTGATCTTCTGATCTTTGATCTTTTGCTCTAAATTTTCTGAATCTGCTGCCTTATGAACAAGTGGTTCGTCGTTGGTTACATATCGTGGCCTGTTATCGGGGTGTCACGGATTACGGAGATTATTTGCCACATACTGAGCACATTAAGCCTACGAAACTACAGAAGACGCCCAGAGAGGAACAACTCTAATTATGGATTGATTTGGACAGTATTCTGGCACATTCATAAGGGTTATCGTCCGGACCGTCATCGTTAATTTATCACATTTATGTTGGAAACTTTCGCTTAGAGCCAGCGGTCATGAGCATGCTATGCGCCTGTGATGTGTTTGGTGTTTTGCTCTAGTCCTAATGCACTCTTACTGAATTATGCACTAATTTGTAAAATGTGTTTATTTTATTTTCATCAATCTTGAAGACTCAAAGCCGTCGTTTTGGTTCCTCTGCTAGGCCATCCAGCATAAGGCAATTTTTGAAATCGTGTCCGTTTCATAATGTGCTTGTCTACTTGATCTTTCATCCTATGGCAATTGATCTTTGATTTTTGGCTAAACTATTTTCTGAGCAGATGATCAAACTAAACACATGGACCTCGCTTGGAAACATATCGAGGAGAGCATCTAACAAAGCACATATAATAAAATAGAGATCCGCATTTTGCACGACCGGTTCGACAATGTTAAAATGATGAAGAGTAATTCTGCGCGATTTTGATAAATAATATCGTGCAAAGTGCAAGCATGCAAAGCAAGCGCATTTTGGCATCATTTCAAACCATTCTCTAGCTTTATATCGGTTCTTTTTTACCGCAACTTCAATGGAAATCAGAATAAATAAGAGTGCATGAAATTGCACCAATTGTTTCTTAATTATCATATTAAAATCGTGTGCAAGAATTCTCATGTATTAATTATTGAAAAAATCATTTTGCTTGACCGCACGATTGCGGATCTCTATTCTATTTCGTTGTGAAAAGTCTTGTCTAGAGTTACCAGAAGAAGTTGGTATTCATTGATTGACCAAGGCAACCCTATCCGACGTGGCATGGATTCTTGATGTTCAGAACAAAATGAGCAGGCGACCACTGAGGAAGACTGAGACTTGCGGCGAACAAAAACAATAAAACAACATCAATACAAGCTTGATACAAGCCATGTTCCAATGCTTCACGATACTTGCAATTCCATTAGTAAAGAATTCTCGAGGATCAGGGTCCCATGCGAAGAAATTCTTACTTTCGAATTCGGTCTGCAGATGACTAGTGTAGAGATTGTAAGTCTCTCATGTCAGAGGAGCGCGCAAAAGACGATGGAGGCTGAAGGACTCGAACCAACGACCTTCCGCTTGCAAGTCGGCTGCTCTACCACTGAGCTAAGCCCCCGTACTCCGCTGTCCTCTCCTCTGTCGCTATGGTTCATCGGGCCGTGGCCATGCATCCTTTACATGCCACCCCTCCATAAGCCGAGTTCCATCGAGGCACCAGCCCTGCTGAGTACTGTACGCATACCATCGCTTTTGGCCTCATGACTTGATTCGGGATAGCACTCCGGGGTATTCTCCCACCGATCAACTATCGGCTGCTTCCCTACCGTGGTCGCCATGTAGAGATTGTAAGTCTCTCATGTCAGAGGAGCGCGCAAAAGACGATGGAGGCTGAAGGACTCGAACCAACGACCTTCCGCTTGCAAGTCGGCTGCTCTACCACTGAGCTAAGCCCCCGTACTCCGCTGTCCTCTCCTCTGTCGCTATGGTTCATCGGGCCGTGGCCATGCATCCTTTACACTAGAGGACACTACTCTAGAAGCCCGAACCAGGGAGCAGAGCCTGCCTATAAGGGGTTCGTGCTTACGGTCATTCAGATTCGAGAGCCATTTAAAGGAGCACACTAAGTGTATACCGTAATAATAATAATAATAATAATAATAATAATAATAATAATAATAATAATATCTACCACATTTCGCACATTGGTGCGGTGGGTCATGCAGGGGATCCTTCATAGATCAATGGGTCTCCGTTCATCTATACATCGATTAATCTTACAATATCTCATCTCTTGATGGTCCTTCACTATCTGCTCTTGCGACGAAATAGAATCGAGAAAATATTCCATTAAACATTGAAGAAAATAACCCACGTAGTAATTAGAGCTTCGTCCGTTGATTCTGCATGAAAAGGGAAATATAAATCCCGGCTTTCCAAACACCTTCTGGGAGGGGATTCAACTGGGTTTCTTATCTGTAGATTGAATAGACGAGGGAAGGGATAGATGACAAAGGTCACATGGACAACAATGCCTGACCTACCGCATGCTAGACAGAAAAAAACAGAAGAATACCGTGATTCAATCTAAACAATTTACAAATTACTGATATTTGACGTAACTGCGTTCTGGTTTGCATTCCTCGCTCCAGATTCCTCGTCGATCTTCCTTTTTTTCTAATTATTATAGAGATTTATTGGGCCCTTCTCTTTTTGTCAAGAGTGCACATATCAGATATCGATTATTTTTGTTCCAATTCTTCTTAAATAGAAAACATATCTTTTCTCTATTTATTGATTTTTTAAAGTTAAACCATCATTTCAGAATGCGTGCTGTCATCCTGCTGATCTTCATTCTGGTGATGTCACCTGGAGTGTATGCCGATTTCGATTGGAATGAGTGTATCGATACAATGGTTCGATTTTCCTATAATTATGCATTCTGAACTCTGAACTAGTAAAGATCTGCCAGAATTGTCAGCGGGGGTTTATGAGCTTAATCTTAACACACTACCGTGGAGATATGACTAGTGACATATACGATTCGAATCACTATCCTATTCTGATAAGACACCGTCGATATTAAATCTCAAATATTTATGAGCTTCGAGAAAATCGTTATTAGTCATTAGTAGGATTTTTTCATTCCGTGGAAGGAATACCTTTGCAGCGAAAAACTTGCGCTAATTCGGAAAAATGTTATTGCAGAGATAGGCAACCAGTCCTTGAAAATATGAATTAAATCGTTTCGAAACACGTTATACCTCCTTACATAGTTTTAATCTAGTGAAATATTTTCAATAAAAATAAATAACTATCTGTGGTCGTATGCATGAACAACGGAAAACAGTTTTCCGGGAAAATGTCACGTCATTAGCGTAGGCGGAGGATTTTTGGAAAACGCCTCTGTCTACGCTAATGACGTCACATTTTCCCATAAAACTGTTCATTCATACGGCCACTGATGAAAATCAGTAGCCATACTGAAGTGTTGAAGTTAGCATCATTGCATTTTAGGTTTGTTTTGTGAATTCCTCATGTCAGGGAGAGACAACTAAGGTACGTTCAAGGGTCTGTTTACCGAATATTTGGAAAACTGGAACAATCTTTCACAAGGGAATCACCAAACTATAAGGAGGAGACTGACCGCTCTATCTCTCAACATGTGCGCGAAATATATTTCGGAAAGCCGAAAAATATTTCGACATGTGCCGAAATTGACGAAAGTATATTATAGAATTAAAAATGTCCGAACAATACAAATTCCGATATTTGCCGCGCAATACTCAGACTCCGCCCACTTCTTCGCGCGACATACCTTTTTCTCTTATTTTATCGAATTTTATGGCGTTTCTTCATCATTTCACAGGACTTTCAATAAAAATAAAATTATATGCATTGAAAAAACGTTCGAAAAAACCTTCCGAAAATTTGGAGTGCGTTTTTCTCAACGGTGGAGAAGTTTACTATATTCGGCATTTGGCGCGGTGTGTGCAAAACTTTTGTAATTCTATAATACCACCCATGGTAGATTATCCTAGCAAGTTTTGAAACAACCTCACCTATCTGTACATTCGCATATGCGTAGATTTCAGAATCTCTTCCGTAAAGTTTGGTGCTTCCTTTGTTAGCTAACGTTCGCTATTTCGTTGATCGTTAGAATCAATCGTCTGGTTAGTGTTAGTGTTGTTTGGTTAGTTTAGTGTTCTGTAACTGTTCTGTAATATTTTTGCTGCCACTCTGTTTTCAAACACAAAAAAATTCGCGGATCTCTTTAGAGCTTTTTCGAATTTATTGCATGTCGAATATGAATTCTTTTAAGATTAGAATGATTCATATTGACACGGAACTTACTGTCGAAAATAATGATCCTGACTGTGCCAAATTTGTTGCCATCAGGTATGTTTTTCCCGGAACTTCTTCATATAACAGTTGCATTCAATCCGAAATTAATGGAAAAATATTACGTATAGATTACATATACGTATTACGCATAGATCAAAAAGAGATGAACTTTTTGCAATGACATCTGTCCGAGATCCGGATCTTGTACGACTAGTGTGATTAGGTTGGCTTCGACTGTGAAGCTATCTGAAGAAGAACAAAACTGCAGCCTAACTGATCAATATTTTAGGCCATATAATGGCAGAAAATGGGAGATAACCATGAGCGATGTAAATGCAAACCCAAATACTGGATTGAGAATAGTAGATAATAATGACGAGAAGATTTTTCAATGCAAAGGCAAAGGTGCGTCTGCAGCTCCTGGAGGTAAGCTTTATGAATATTATACACATATATTAATATTATATATTGAACTATAAAGTAAGGCGTACGAAAAGTTAAAGTAAAGGTGTATGAAAAGTTTAAATGTTGCGATAATTTAATTTTTCTTTCTTTTCTGCCACATCGTTTTTCGTTCATTTTATTTTCTTTTCGCTATTTTTGAGCTCCAAAATAACATATGTGATTATTTCAGTTATCGTCTCAGAAACAGAAACAAACGGGCCAAGTGTTCAATGTTCCTTCAATGCGAGTGTCGCCGACGGAAAAGTAAGGACATCTAATACTTCATTTTTTTGCCATGCAATAACGGATAGAATAAAAAAAGACAATAAATGTTTGTAAAAGATAGTGATACATAAATTTCACTATATTGCAGAGATCTTTCATAGAAGTTTTTCCGAAAATAGATGAGTTCCGTTATACAAGTGACCAAACTAATGGAATACTATTGGAATTGGAATATAAAAAGATCACGAAGAAAAGTAAAGATCATTTTTATTTACTATAAAACATTTAGTCGTTTCCAGTCAATTGTACTTCCACAATTTCATACGATGCTTCATCGTGTAAAGAAGCTGGTGAATCGTGTGAGCAACCTCTATACACCGACCAGTACGCATGTTCTGATCCTCAATTCAAATTACAGTAAGCGTTTTATTTTAACTATTTTTTTCTGCAAAACTAATGATTTAGATATCAGTACGGTAAGACACCCTGGACTCTGACTAAGAACATTAAGTGCAAAGTGGGAGAATATGTAGCTTATGATGGAAAAGACCATCGTATAGAGGACGATAATATTCGGATGAAGTGTGCTCGAAAAAGTAAGTCTGTAAATGCTTTTGTGGCACAATGTATGATATAATTGTCCTGTATAACACCTTTGCGCAATAACGCCGGTCACCATGTCTCCAATAAAGTTAGGCAGGAACTGGCCGTATATAGATGAATGATTCTCCCCCGCATTCTCCTGATTTGGCCCCGTCGGAATACTGGCTTTTCGCAGACCTGACCCATGCCCTTGGAGATGGATCCTTTAATTCCTATGGAAATGTCGAGGCTGTACTCTCAAGGAAAACTTTGCTTCGCGCAGGGCGGATTCTACAGGGACGGGATTCGGCACTACTCTAGAACACCGGACGATAAAAATGAAATAAACACGAAGAATAGTCATTTATTCTTGACTATTCTACACTTTTATGTTATACTATTGGACTACTCCGGTGTTCTAGAGTAGTGCCCGGGATTCTTAAATTGAAGGAATATTGGACATAAGGGTGGCATGTATAATCGATCTCGTGCTATTGCTTCCTCGAAGAAATTAAGTTTTGTAAAACATAATATCCGCCAACATAATATCTACAAAATCGAATGCAAAATCTTAAAATATGTAGCACCTTGTCCATTACCCCACAAGGATCGGTGAGCAGGGAATTCAGTTCATCTCAAATGCCTTCGAAATTGTCGATTTTCTCGAAATCGAAACCAAAGTACAAACTTCTGGCAGCTTTAATTAACGGTTTTCTGATCAGAGTCATGGTGATTTGAATGGTATATGCCACTGTCATAACTCTACGGCAATTTTGACCATTTTTTATTTTTATTTTGACCGCTTTAGTGTGTTTTGGGGTATACTATACTGTTAACAATAAGTTGATCCAGTAACTAGGCTTCAAATACTCGCCAAACAACACTCTTTCACTCTTATTAGCATCCCACGAGATTCATGGCGTTCTGTAATTTAACATCTCACTTATGAATGAATGCATAGATTATTTTTTCCTCATTCCACTGTCCCGTTCATGCGTGAGCATGTGATAAATAAAAATATAATATGAATATATTAAAGCATATTCTTATTATAGAGTGTCGTCAGTGCACTGATCCCAACGTTGCTGCTAAATTCGTGGAAACAAATCAATATGATGAATGCTTCCACCTCCAAGTAAGATTATTTTTATATTTATTTTTATATTTTTAATATTTGAATATATTTTCCATATTCAGTCTAGTCTCTTTTAATAAAAAAGAGAGTGCGAGAGAATAGACTTAAAGGGAGCGCAACCTCACTCAATGGTCTCTTCGACGCGCAATGCTCTCTCATTGCTAGAGAACAGAGAAATAGTGTGCGCAATGAAGAGACCATTGAGTGAGGTAACCCTCCCTTTAAAGATTCACATATGTTTTGTTAACTGTAACATTGTGGCCGTAAACCGCACCCAAGCGATATTATTTTCGCATACACTGGCTATTATCTAAGATTTTACACAGTAAAACCTCATTCTTTTGTGATAAATAATGGAAAATATGCGTGTTCCGCATCATTTTGTCCGATTTCAGTGCAACACCTCTCAAATGCTAATCAATGGCAACATCACGTATCCGAAGTCGAATCTCACTTGTGCTGACGCAAAATGGAAGGTTGAGAATACTGAGATTGGTATAAAACGTATCGAATGCATCGAGGAATGTAAGTATTTACCAGTATGCAAGAACAACAGGAAAACCGTATTCAAGGAAAACGTGACGTCATTAGCGTCGGCGGAGAATTTTTGGAAAATGCCTCCGCCTACGCTAATGATGTCACATTTTCCCGAAAAACGGTTCTTGCATACGGCCACAGAAAAAAATCATAAATGGTGTACATTATTTTAATAATAAATAAATCGTTAATAATACTCTATACTATCAGCATATCATATGCAGCGGGTTCAAATTGAAATAGATATAGATGATAAACATGAAAAAGTACTCGTGGAATTAGATATCAGTGATTCGAAAGTAGTTATCAGCAGCGGCTAGATTCACGGTTTCGGCCGTTTGGTACAGGACAGCGAATCTCTACTCAAACGCAGTGGGGAATCCTCATATTCACAAGTTCTATCCTTCAAGAGGCCTTTGTCACACCTTTGTCAAGACACCTTTGTCAACAGCCTCTTCAACGCTCTACGCTCTTTCGTTGCTAGAGAACAGAGAAATAGTGTGCGCAATGAAGAGGCCAATGAGTGAGGTCACTCTCCCTTTCAGTGTCTGAAAGAATTTTTGTCCGTTCAAGATAACGTTCGCATATCAAAATTGATATGAAATGTCAAATAACCCACCAAAACGCTGTTCGTTCAATTTGGTCTGTTTTATTTCAAGACTGAAATTAATACGAAGATTGATTATTTCAAGGACGATGAATATTTAAGACGAATTAGACGAACTATCATTGTTTTAATGCTATAATATAATAATAATAATAATAATAAATATTTATCGCATCATTCAATTTGATGACAAATGTTGCTTCTTTTATAGCAAAATATTAGCCATGAATAAGCAAATGCACAACTTGTTGTTTTCAGCCAAATGTCCTTCCACAATTTCATACGATAATTCATCGTGTGAAGCTGCCGGTGAATCGTGTGAAGAACCTATCTACACATACAATTATAAATGTGCTAATAAGAGATCAAAGTTACTGTAAGCGTTCCAATTATTTCTTTGTCGCAAAACTATGATGACGATTCATTTAGATATAAGTACGGTGACACACCTTGGACATGGGCTTACAATATACTGTGCAAAGTGGGAGAATATGTGGCCTATAATGGAACTGATCATAGTTTAAAGTATGCCAATATACGTATGAAATGTGCCCAAAAAAGTACGTGTTCAACGCCTTCGATCGTATTGAGATACCGGCTCGGTAAGACTCGAGCATGGTCCGGACATTCGCCAAGACTTTCGATCTGGCCCTCAATACGTTCATCATAGACACATACCGGGGGGAGACCGATGAAAGCTATAGTGAAAATGCCCTTAGGCTCAAACCCGGCTCACATATGTCACATTAATTACAAAATTGAAAAATTCATCACTTTTCAATCGTTTTATTTCTTTTTATTGGTGAATAACATGTCATGCACCCTTATAAACACAGCTGAGCAGTAATATCATATCGTTCTGAATATGTTTTTTCGTGTCCTGTTTTCAGATTTTTGCTCTTCTATCCTCGTTGAAGAGAGACGGCAAGCATTGACATAGTGCATATTGTAGCCCCGACAATTATGTAGATGATGGTCACATTCCCTTAAAAATCCAGCTTCTCTATAGCATCGAGAATTGCAACTGAATGTGAGATATGTGTAATTTTCAAAAATCGAAAATAAAATTTCTTGTAAATGGCAAGAGTAGTAGGTAGTAGTAGTAGTATCTTTATTATGTCATTTTACTCGTAATGATGCGCGTATACAGAAAAAATACGCAAATAGACTCAGACTACATTTTTTTAAAATTGAGAAAAATAATTATTTTATTATCAACAGTGAGCCAACTTATTTTTATGGATCTTTTTTCGATTTACAAGAAATTTAATTTCCGATTTTTGAAAATTAAACATATCTCACATTCAGTTGCAATTCTCGATGCTTCAGAAAAGTTGAATTTTTTAGGGAATATGACCATAATCTACATAATTGTCAGGGCTACAATATGAACTATGTCAATGCTTGCCGTCTCTCTTCAACGAGGATAGAAGAGGAAAAATCTGAAAATCACGAAAAAAACATATTCAGAACGATATGACATCAGCTGTGTTCATAAGGGTGCATGACATGTTATTCACCAATAAAAAGAAATAAAAGTGCTAGCTATCACGATTGAAAAGTTATGAATTTTTCAATCTTTTACTTAACACATGTGAGCCGGGTTTGAGCCTAAGGGCATTTTCACTATAACTTTCATCGGTCTCCCCCGCTATATGTCTATGATGAAAGTATTGAGGGCCAGATCGAAAGTCCTCGCGAATGTCCGGACCATGCTCGAGTCTTACCGAGCCGGTCTCTTAAAAAGGATATAAAGCACCTAACTAATTGCAAATATAACTATGAATGCATTGTAGAATGTCGTCAGTGCACAGATCCTAATGCTTCTGCTCGATTCGTGGAGCCTAGTGAGTACAATGAATGCGTGAATCTACAGGTAAACCCTCCATAATTATTGAGCTTATCTCATTATTGATCATATAATTGTATAATTGACCGCTTCGTGTATTTCTTGGTTAATGACTTACGAATAGCAAGACAGGTTTGATCCTGTCGTTGAGGTAATCGAGTGATGACAGATGTACAACGAAAAGGGTGAACAAATAACTGATGTCAGGTTCAGGGAACAGACGAAGTAGTTATCGAAAAATGTGTTTAAAAAATTATGTAAAAATGTTCAAAAGTAACAAAAAGATAAAAATAGACCAGAGAGAGTGCCTAAAAGGGCAAGAGATTTAAAAAAAGCTTTTCTTTGAACTTTTGATTAGATTATTATTTATGTGTCTCATTCCAGTGTAACACCTCTCGAATGATAATCAACGGAAACATCGCTCACGCACACTCTAATCTCACTTGTTCCGATGCCAAATGGAAGGTTAACAATGCTGAGATTGACGTAAAAAGTATCGAATGCGTTGAGAAATGTAAGCGTTTCTGTTGGTATCCATGTGGCCAAATAGGAGAATTGGTAGAAAATAAGCGAATAATGACAAAGAGACGTGTTTTGGGTTTGGAATGATTTTACGTTTTACGATTTTACGAATTTTAACATTTTACGACTTTTTTTCATAAAATTTTTACCTGGTAAAATTTTACGAAAAGTTAAAAATTAAAGAAATGAAAAAATGACAAAAAAAGAAAAAAATATTTTCAAGAATTGTCGGAAAATCACACTTTGGGATATTCTGTAAATATTACCAAAATTTTTAGCTGAACTTCTTGCTTGTCGCTTGTCCATTTCATAAGTGAATCATTACGTGTATGTATGAACATTCGCGGGTTTCTTATCTTTTGTCATATACATTTTGGACAATAGTTTTAAAATTTTTAGACGCGATTTTTTAACGAATTTTACGAATTTTAGGAGAGAGAAAAGTCGTAAAATTACGTTTTACGAAAATTTTGCGACAATTATTTACTCACCGCCCTGATTTGGAATAGTAAACCGTTAAAGAGTTCATTGATGTCGAAAGATTATTTCAGACGACTGCAGAAAGATTCTTCCTTTGGCGGACAAACCGAAACCTGCTCAATACAAGCAGGTACTGATTTATGATTCTTATGTTGTAATGTTAGTGTTATTTGCAGCCGTCTCTCTCTGCCGACCTAGTTTTATCTTGTGATCCGAAATACCAGATGGCAATTGTGGACCAGTCGACGAACAAAGTTGACTACCATACCGTATATCTGATCAATCATTTCCTCTCAGGATATGTTCGTTTATCAAATCGCGTGCGATTCTGGTACTGGAGTATGGTTAATAAATGATATGGGAAACAGAGATATCGCTCCTCCAACGACTATAATGAATGTTAAATGTTTACCTCCGAAAGTGGAAGTGCACTGAGAGCAAACTTGCCCAAATATGGGGTAATCGTTCCCCAACAACGTGTATCGGGGTATCCATTTGCCCATATTCGGGGTATTCTGATTACCCATGCATTTTGGCGAGGAAGATCACCCATTATTTTGTTAAATAGATAAATAAATTATAGTGGAATGCTAGTTAGATCAAGACATCATGCCACCCTTGATTCGATATAACCTTTCCTCTTTATTTTCATCTAATTTATTCTCACCAAAAGTACCGCACGAAGCTGGATTCAACAGTTGGGGTAATCGTTTGCCAGGCAAATGGGGGTGGGCAACGATTTGCCAGGTAAGTTTGTTCTCAGTGTGGTGCATAAACTCGTTCACGTATGTTAAACCATTTTTTGTTGTTGTAAATATTGTTCGCGTTCAGGCCACCGATGACACTGGATACATTGTGGCTGTCGCAGTGATGGCCATTATTGTATTGGTAGGCAATATATTCACTAACATTTCACTAACATGCGTTTTTTTTTTCCCGATAACAAGATCGTTTTCCTTTCACGTTCCGTCATGATCCCTATTCATCTCAAATGTCTAGCTAGTCTTTTTCTAACAAGAGATGTCGAAAAAATATCTGTCAGTCTTTTGAACGAGAGTATTTTTCCTCGATAGGTATAGACAAAATATGGTCTTAACCAAAAAAATCTATCCTATTCTATACCTGTCGAGGATCAATACTATCGTTCAAAAGTCTAACTCTCATCCTCTTCTCTTGAAGAATGAGGGCGCTTTCGGAAAAAGTGCATATGACCAAATATTTATAAACTAATATTAATATATTATTTTGTATTTGTATTATATAATATTTATTATTATATATCAAAAAAACGCAGCCGATTCATTTTTTCATGATTGAAATGAGATTTACTGTTGAATTAACAAAATCGCTATAGACCGGAGGCATGACATAATATGAAAGGGAGAGAATAAAGAGTTGGTTGTGTTACAAACCTTTAAAGAAAAAACACAACTATGATTAGTCTAAAACGATCCAGTCTTTCGGGCGTGGTCCTATATCCTATATAATATTTAATTCAAATCTGTTACAGATTGCGCTCTGGTTCACGGTCTCCGAAATTTTGGAATTTATAAAGGAGATCCGGAATGACAGACAGGAGGAGGCACGAGTCAATGCAGAACAGGTTGGTAGCACAGTATCAATTCTGAAATCTCTGAAGAACAAAAATAAAAGAAAAATCTTGAAAAAATTGAGTATCTTCCCAATTTTATAACTTGCAAACTTGAAAATATGGGAATATTTTGAAGAAGGAAATATGGGAATATTTTGAATAAGCTTTCCATGGCTTTTGCTCTCCCTCGTTTATCTATTTTGAATCTCGAACTACTGATCATAGTTGATTACAAAGTCGCTGATCATAATTGTTCAAAAGTTTGCGAAAAGAAAGGTAAATCAGATAAAACCTCTCTTTTCGTGAATTTGAACACCATGAGAACCGATGAATAATAACCGACTGGATTATATCCATTTGCGTAATTTGTCTATCCATTAGCTTTCATATGCAAAGGGTTATCACCCAGTCGGGCTATTATTCATCGGTTCTCATTCGACATAGTGTCGAACATCACATTTGTAATGAACGCTCTTCATTTAGAATCCAGTCGTCCCTTCCCCCGGTGGACTTCTCACGTTGGAGGAGGTCTTTGGGAAATACAAGTACGAGCGATTCCTGAAGAGCGTTGAGAAGAAATTACAATGAGGAATCCCCCATCCATTAATTGTGAAGATATAAATTATATTTATATATTGTTCAGTATTGTTCAAAGAGTGCGACGTAATAACACAATTTATCATGGGTCGCAATATTTGCACAAAGTTGAACCTTCTTTTTTGGTTAAAAAATATATTCACGCCCATTGTTTCAATGTCCTGACTGGTATTTCAAAATTTAAAGTCTACATAACACTGAAGTTTACTTTCAATCCACATCAAGTAGAAAAAAAATTCACGGAATCAATTACAAAATATACATGAGGTAGACCTAACTTGAAGTATACTTACAAGTCTGCCACAAGTGAAAATGATAAATTGTGAAATACCAGAAAAATACTGTGAATATTTTATAAGGATTGGAGGGGCACAGTTTCTTTAACAAAGAATGATACTGCAATGAAAATTTTACAAAATGCCAAAAAGTACGGTATGACTGTACAATGATGTACTCTCATCGTCTCTCATCGTCTGCGCCTTCTCATTTATGAAATTCTCTTAAATATAGGTTTGTCTTACTGTTCAGCTATAGTACCGTGCAAAAGTTTGGACGCAAAAAAGTATAAACATTGGAGAAAATTTTGACGGTATCGATTATTACCCACGTTGATGAAATGATTTCATCATACTGGTGGTTCTTATTGTTAGGTAGATGTTTTCTGTGACTCCAATTTTCTGTGATGATTGAACAACAATCAGGAAACATTTTAATCCATTAATCACGTTGATTGCATACCGCAATAAAGAACCGCAATAGAGAATTATCTAAATTCGCCCGACCCATAAAATTTTCGTAAAATTGCCATAACTCAGTCTGCAGTTGCGCTACAGGCCTCTGATTCAAGGAGTATTATCATGCCAATTTCGGAAGTTTTCCGGTCCTCGAAGAGAAAATTCGAAAGAATTTCATTCCATATTTTTTGCTTACAGTATTTCCCAGCCATTTTTTCTAAAAATTTTAAAATTTGAAGTGCCTAAACATCTACCTAACACATCTACAAAGTGGCGAGATTACAGCAATTCAATTACGACTTTGCCCATAAAAATAACATTGGAAGTCAAATTGGAATTTATTGATCTAAGATATAAAACCCGCGAATATTCTAATATTCTAATATACGACTATTGAATAATATAAAACACTATCTGAGAAAATTCAACAAGTGGGATATTTTTTGGTATCGATGAAAAATGGATTTTTCTGTTTTATGTGTGATATTTACAGGCTCCATGAGTGAAGTACACTGATACTTGGAAATTGCTTCCAATTGAAAATTCGCTTCAGGGACCACAGAACGATTTGGCGCCTTTTCCTAAAAAGTTTCTTTCATGTCCAATCATTTCGGGAGTGGGTGCTCTCGATTCCTTAGCTAGTTCTAAGAAACTATTGTCAAGGTGAGTTTTTTCATCAACGGTCAATGAAAGCTGGAATTGTGAATTTTCGGAAAAAAATTCACATTTAATTAATTTTCACTATTTCATCATAACAAGCCTACAACTTTTTATTTGTTCAATCGCTTCTAAATATTATAACACATCTTCAGTTTGAAAATTATAATTTTTAAAAAATACATATTATGCGAAAAAATCGTTTTTATAACGAAAATCGTAATTATGGTGTGCACCTACAGTAATCCCTAATCGGTCAATTTGGAAATTTGGTAGTTTTAAACATATTTCACTGCTGTTCTTGACATGACTGAGGTATATAACTTCTCCTCGTCTTCGGAGTGCACATATTCCCAGGTGCTGATTTCGCTGAAAAATCACATTTTTCGTAAATTGATCACTATTTCGTTGTTTGCTATCCATTATCCAAAAAAAATTGGATAACTATACCATGGTATGATCGATACAAACATACTAAAAAATGAAGAGAAACGGTTGACTGGGAAGAAAGTTATTGCTGAAAAACCAAAACATCATAGAATATTGATCCGCACTGCACCGTGCAGGTGCACTCCGAAGACAAGGAGTATGTTATATACCTTAGTCATGTCAAGAACAGCAGTGAAATATGTTTAAAACTACCAAATTTCCAAATTGACCGATTAGGGACACCATAATTACGATTTTCGTTCTTACTTTTGCACGGTACTGTATGTCGATTTTCTAAGATAGCGTGATATATAAGGAATAAATATTATTATTTATTATTATTATTATTTATTATTATTATTATTATTTATTATTATTATTATTATTATTATTATTATTATTATTATTATTATTATTATTATTATTATTATTATTATTATTATTATTATTATTATTATTATTATTATTATTATTATTATTATTATTATTATTATTATTATTATTATTATTATTATTATTATTATTCATAAAGAAAGGACTCTCTCATAAAAAGGATAGACAAGGCAAGGCAATTATGTGTGCATCCCCAAAGATTGATTTTCCGCAAAATCTTGAAAATTATTTCACCAATCATTCAGTTTTTGCCATTTCATAAAATTTTACGAAAGAAGCCGTAAAATCGTAAAATTCGTAAAATCGTAAAACGTAAAATGCACAACCCTGTTATTGTCCGTATAAAATGTACTTGCATAATTGCATTGCTACTGCTGATTAACTCCCCATTCTTTCCTCCTTTCCTTCCTCGATCTCTCTGATCTACCTACTCTCTCACCGGTGCTCTCTCTCTAATTATAAACATAGAAATTCATTGTGGTAGAGGATGGCTACTCTCGTACCAAATAAACAAGTGTATTTTATACGGTCAATATCTAACATATACTTCATTAGTAGCGGGATACTCTATTTGTTTATTGTATGAATGTTGTCAATCAATCAATTTTATCAAATCAGTAGATGCTCAGATGAGATGAATGTTGTATCCAGCAATCAGTACATATTCTCGTTCAGGAATTTCCCAACTGCATGATGCCATGGGCTTCAACATTGAAGGGCCGCGACTACTACAGTCTCGTATATGATATATACGGTATATCTGTTTTGTTTTATATATATCGTTGCTCGTTTTGTTTTTGAGAAGAGCATATTAGATTGTATAATAATATACCATCCTAACCCTCATGTGATAACTTGAATATCAATAAAAAGTATAATCTAAACCAGTATAAACCAGTAAGATGTGCTGAGTCGATTGAAAAAACTTTTTTTTTAAATACCGCTAGTTATTTTTTTCCGAATTTTGGATCGACCGTTAGAAACATTTAAAAAAATTATTATTTTTTCATTTCAATCGGCTCATAGTCAGCGCATCTCAAAACCCCAATATATTCAAGACGACTGTTTTAAAGCGAGTACACAACCTTTTTAGACAGTTTAGACCAGGGATGTGTGATGAGATGAGGATGTGTGTAAAAAAATTTTCGTAGAATTTTCGTAAAACGTAATTTTACGACTTTTTTTTAATTCCTGAAATTTCTAAAGTGCCAAATTATAAAAAAATTGCTTAAAATTTCATTCTTGGTGAAGAGATCCGCGACTGTCCATGAAAATATCTAACTACTCTCTTATGTAAGGGACAAATGACAAGCCAGACGTTACAACTCATGAAAATATTCGCGGGATTCCATCCCAAAGAATGATTTTTTTCCGGCATTGTTTTCAAATTAATCTCATATACGAAAATTTTACGAAAAAATGTACGGACATCCCTGGTCTAAACTGCCTTTAAAATGTTGTGTATTCGCTTAAAGGTGGAGTCCGAGCAATATTTTCGTGAACAAACTGTTAAGACAGAAATATAAGTTATTCTACATGCCATACATAAAATATTTTATGCTAATTCAGCTTATTGATCATTTTGCGTTCCAATCATAAAAACAGCAGTTGTTCTTTCTCTAACATGCAGAATCTGGTTTTGTCTCTTTTGAAGGGGGCGCCCATTTCGGCAACGGATAATAAATCGATTTGGAGGTGGCCTATGACAATAAAAGTTGTAAAGTTGTACCATTGTTATCAGTAGGAGTGTACGGTATTATGCTACCGTAATCGTCAGGAATCACGGACTGTTTTTTTCTTCAGTCGACCCATGACCTGTTCATGGCCGGTCCGGGGTTGATGGTTGAGAATGATCGAAGTCGAAAATTCATGATGGACCGAGATCAAATACTAAAATAGTTGCCATTATATGAACAGTGAACCAACTTTCATTTATACGCATTCATGAATATATAATGAAACGCGTACGATGAAAGAAAAATAAACGAAATGAATACCATAACCCGAACTACCGTAATTTCACAGGGTTTTTTGTGAATTTCTCTACAATATTATAGGGTACGGTAGCTAGATTACGGTGTTTCGGGTTACGGAATCCAAAACAATAAAAGTTGGCTCACGGTTTATATAATGGCAACTAGTACTTGATCTCGGGCCATTCTCAACCAAGAACCCAGGATCATGGTCGACTGAAAAAAATCAGTTTGCGATTCCGGACGGTTACGGTAGCATAATACGTTACACTCCTACTGATTACAATGGTACAACTTTTATTGCCATATGCCACCTCCCAACCGATTTATGATCCGTTGCCGAAACGCCCCCCCCCCTTTTTTGAAATAATAAAACATAACCAAAATGTGTTGCTGAGTGGACCTTCAAGGTCTCAGACAAGGTCTGCAAGGTCTCTCTGCGTTGCTGAATTTGCAATATCCACTGTACTGGATATTGCAAAAATTTTCTCTTGCACTGTCCTATTTTTCTGAACAACCCTGATGCGCATTCGAAAACTTGTAAGGTGATATGCTTGACACAACTTGATGAGGTTAGTTTAACTACAGTTCACGGTGGCGCAAGGACTCGATGGCAATTACCTGGGCAGTCGCTTATGAGAAGAGACTCAAGGCCTGTGTCGTATCTAAAAGAGACCACAGCGAGATTTGCGAGTGCATTACTACTACCTATGTTCTTGGTAAGATTTGCCATCAACCCGATCACTCAAGTCACCTTCTCAAGAGGAGAATCAGATGAAGACAACAGTTTGTGTAACTTTGACACATCCTGTAGTGTAAATGTGTTTTTAAGATATTTTTTAAGGTTTTCGAATCTTTCACTTTATTGATCTTCCACTTCATCTTCCACTTCATTGTGTGATGTGGTGAAAGTAATATCAATTTGCAAGTATGAATAATGTTAAAAATTCGAGACATATCACATCTCTGGATCGATGGCAAATTATTAATTTTGCATCTCAAATCGAAATTTAAATTTAATTAATGATCATTTCAAGATACATTCTTGATTGTCACATACTAGTCCGAAACACGTGTATAATCATGTATAATTAGTATAATTTCGATATGATAATTGGTACAAATTAGTCATCGAGAGTCGACCATTCATTCTCCATTTTATTTCATCAATCTCGACGACGCTGACTGGTCTCCTCTCTCGTTCTCCAAGGTCAGTCTTAGGATGCTGGATGCCTGCCTGGGACCTTGATACTCCACTTTTTGATCTGCTGCCTTAAGATTAGACTAAACAAGTGGTTGGTTACATATATATATATTATTAACCATGTACTTGTCACCTGAACCTCACGACACTACAGAAGACGCTCAGAAAGGAACTGTAATTATCGATTGATCACCACGATGTAGTCAGACACATCCATAAGGGTTCCCGGCCGGACCGCTATCGTTAATTTATCACGTTTATGTTGGAAACTTTCGCTAATAGTTAGAGCCAGCGATCATGAGCATGCTGTGCTGTTATGTTTTTGCATGTTATGTGTTTAGCGTTTTGCTCCAGTCCTATTCGATGCTTGCTCTCTTGCTGAATTGTGCACTAATTTGTGAAATGTCTTCATTTTATTTTATTCAATCTTGAAGACTCAAAGCGGTCGTTTTGGATCTTCTATTAGGCTGAAAGGCAATTGGTGAATTGGGAAAAGGCAAAGCCTGTTAAACTTTGGGAGTCGATTTGATTTTTTTATCGAATGTCAATTGATCTTCTTTTATTTTACAACTACATATACTATTTTTGAGCTTTTGATGAGATTAAACACATGAACCGCGTTTGGAAACATATCGAGGGCAGCATCTAACATAGCACAAAAAGTATTATAAAATAGAGATCCGCATTTTCCACCACCGGTTCGACAATTTTAAAATGATAAAAAGTAATTCTGCGCGATTTTGATAAAATATATCGTGTAAAGTAGCGTCATTTTTTTGGCATCATTTTCAAACCATTCTCTAGCTTTATATCGGTTGTTTTTACCGCTACTTCAATGCAAATAAATCCGAATGAATAGAGTGCATGAAATTGCACCAATTGTTAATTGTCATATTAAAATCGTGTGCACGAATTCTCATTTAATCTAATACGTAAATCAATGTACAGGATTGAAATGCATGCACGTGTTAAAATAACTGTAACAATAAAAACTAAGTAGTAATGTTTATGCATAATCATTTTGTTTGACCGCAAAATTACGGATCTCTATTCTATTTCGTTGTGACCAGAAGAAGTTGGTATTCCTTGATTGACGAAGGCAACCATATCCGACGTGGAAGGGATTCTTGATGATCAGAACAAAATGAACAGGCGACCACTCAGGAAGACTGAGACTTGCGAGGAACAAAAACAATAAAACAACATCAATACAAGCATGATACAATGTTCTTATGCTTCACGACACTTGCAATTCCATTAGTAAAGAATTCTGTGATTTGCTTATTGTTTCCATCTCTTATGAAGTAATAGTCACTAAGGGAGAGAATGGAACACTTTATTCCATCATCCCATTTGTCTCTTTCATTGTCTGTGTCGTATTCTACAACACACATGATAATAAGCATTTATTGATTTCTCGAGGATCAGTGTCCCATGCGAAGAAATTCTTACTTTCGAATTCGGTCTGCAGATGACTAGAGGACACTACTCTAGAAGCCCGAACCAGGGAGCAGAGCCTGCCTATAAGTGATTCGTGCTTAAGGTCATTCAGATTCGAGAGCCATTTAAAGGGGCACACTAACAATCTAAACAATTTGCAAATTACTGATTTTTGTCGTAACTGCGTGCTAGCTTGCATTCCTCGCCCCAGAACAAAAACATTAAAAGAACATCAATAGAAGTATCATACATGACATGTTCTAATGCTTCTCGATACTTTCTTTTTTTCCATGAGTAAAGAATTCTTGAGGTTTCGGATCTCAGACTAAGAAATTCTTTCTTTCTAATTCGGTCTGCAGAGGACTAGCGAACCATCTAAAAAGCACCCCAAGTGAATACCATACAAATTACTGATATTTGTCGTAACTGCGTTCAGGCTTTCTTTTCCTCCCTACAGATTAAGATTCCTCGAGGATTTTCCCCAATTATTATGAAGATCTTTTCTTTCAATAATCAGATTATTCAAATTCAAGATTGCACATATCAGATATCGATAATTTGTGTACCAATTCCATTTTTAAAAATATCAAACATCTTTTCTATATTGATTGTTTTATAAAGTTAAACCATATTGATATCCTTTCAGCATGCGCTCTTTCTTCTTGCTGATCTTCATTCTGGTGATGTCACCTGGAGTATATGCTGCTATGAATTGGACTGCTTGCCTCGACACAATGGTTCGTATTTCCTAGAATTATGCATCATAAACTATTTTTCGGATTCTCTTGTAGTAAAGATCTGCCAGCATTGTCAGTGGGGGGTTTAAGAGCTTAGTCATACATACCATTGTAGCGAAAAACTTGTGCAAATTCGGAAAATTACATGTGACAGAGATGTGCAACCGGTCATTGAAAATATGAAATAAATCGTTTCGACGAAACATCGCTTCGAAATTTAAGTGAGAGAGCTTCGTTCGTTCTACCTTACTAGTGTCTAGTGAAATAAATATTTTCAATAGTAATAAATAATTATCTGTGGTCGTAAACTAAGTGGTAAACTCAGTTTTCCATTCAAAACATTTTACTGGTATGCACAGTCAACTGGAAAATATTTTACGGTAAACCTGATTCAACAAAAAAGGAAGCATATGAAACACGTAAAATGAATACCATGGAAAATGCGACTGTGCATACGGCCACTGAAAATCAGCAGTTTTAATGACGTGAGCATTGTTGAATTTTAGGTTTGTTTTGTGAATGCCTCGTGTCAGGGAGAGACAACCAAGGTATGTTCAAGGGTCTGTTTCTACCGAATATTTGGAAAAATGGAAAGTATTTTATCCCGTACATGAGAGCAAAAGCTATCTTACACAAGGGAATCACCAAACTATAAAGATGAGATTTTGAAATGAACCCATACGAGCATGTACCGGTAAGTGTGGGATACCAACAGTAGTTTCAAAAGTTACTAGGATGATCTACCAGATCGGGAAAATTGATAATTGGTCGGACCATGACCTAAATCGTTCGACTTCGACTGTGCGCTGATGCAACTATTTTTTACCTATTTCCCACACTTTCTTTTCATTCAATTTTATGTTTTATCAACATTTTACTTTAGGAAGAGTATAGCAGATAGAAGATAGTTTCGAAACAGGGGTCACGGTCTGACGAATTATCGATTTTCTGGGTCTGGTATATTATCCTAGCAACTCTTGAAACTACTGTTAGCGTCGCTCACTTACCCGTACCTGCGCGTATGGGTTGATTTCAGAATCTTAGTATAGTTTGGTGCTTCCTTTGTTAGGGTTGTTCACTTTCGTTTGTTTTGACCATAATTTATAGAATCATATAGTATTGGAATCAATCATGAATCAAATATGAATTGTCAGGCCCTGTGATGGTGGAGAAAACGCGTTTTCGATTTTTTCTTGTTTAGTTTATATATTATATATACAACCTGTGCAAAAAAAGATTAGTGTTCTGTAACTGAAATATTTTTGATGCCTGTCTGTTTTTCGCGGATTTTAAATGTTCGCACAAGCTTCGAATTTATTGCATGAAGAATATGTTTTTTTTTAAGAATGGAATGTTTCTAATTGCGAAGAAAAATGATGTTGATCTTAATGATCCTGACTGTGCCAAATTTGTTGCCATCAGGTATGTTTTTCCCTGCACTTCTTCATAATAGTAGCATTCGCTGCGAAATTAATGAAAAATTATTACGTATAAAAAAAGATCAAAAAGAGATGAACTTTTTGCAATGACATCTGTCCGAGATCCAGATCTTGTACGACTAGTGTGATTAGGTTGGCTTCGACTGTGAAGCTATCTGAAAAAGAACAAAACTGCAGCCTAACTGATCAATATTTTAGGCCATATAATGGCAGAAAATGGGAGATAACAATGAGCGATGTAAATGCAAACCCAAATACTGGATTGAGAATAGTAGATAATAATGACGAGAAGATTTTTCAATGCAAAGGCAAAGGTGCGTCTGCAGCTCCTGGAGGTAAGCTTTATGAATATTATACACATATATTAATATTATATATTGAACTATAAAGTAAAGGCGTACGAAAAGTTAAAGTAAAGGTGTATGAAAAGTTTAAATGTTGCGATAATTTAATTTTTCTTTCTTTTCTGCCACATCGTTTTTCGTTCATTTTATTTTCTTTTCGCTATTTTTGAGCTCCAAAATAACATATGTGATTATTTCAGTTATCGTCTCAGAAACAGAAACAAACGGGCCAAGTGTTCAATGTTCCTTCAATGCGAGTGTCGCCGACGGAAAAGTAAGGACATCTAATACTTCATTTTTTTGCCATGCAATAACGGATAAAATAAAAAAAGACAATAAATGTTTGTAAAAGATAGTGATACATAAATTTCACTATATTGCAGAGATCTTTCATAGAAGTTTTTCCGAAAATAGATGAGTTCCGTTATACAAGTGACCAAACTAATGGAATACTATTGGAATTGGAATATAAAAAGATCACGAAGAAAAGTAAAGATCATTTTTATTTACTATAAAACATTTAGTCGTTTCCAGTCAATTGTACTTCCACAATTTCATACGATGTTTCATCGTGTAAAGAAGCTGGTGAATCGTGTGAGCAACCTCTATACACCGACCAGTACGCATGTTCTGATCCTCAATTATATTTACAGTAAGCGTTTTATTTTAACTATTTTTTTCTGCAAAACTAATGATTTAGATATCAGTACGGTAAGACACCCTGGACTCTGACTAAGAACATTAAGTGCAAAGTGGGAGAATATGTAGCTTATGATGGAAAAGACCATCGTATAGAGGACGATAATATTCGGATGAAGTGTGCTCGAAAAAGTAAGTCTGTCTTTTGTCGCACAATGTATGATATAATTGTCCTGTATAACACCTTTGTGCAATCTCCAAGACACATTCTCAATCACCAATCGCAATATCACAATCTTCTAATTTTTCTGACATGGGGTTGGTCAAAAATTATCGTAGAGTTATGTGTAGTAGCATTCGGTTCACTTTTGATTCTGCGTATCGCAATGTCGAATAACAGGCACCTACAAATCGTACATATATCGCCTTTGAATCACACCACAAGGGTCGATGAGCTGATAATCTACACATCGACTCAAGTTGTACAACACAAGTACAAGTACAACAAGTTCAACAACACAACAACAACAAGTAAAACAAGTTCAACAACAACACAACAACAACAAGTACAACAAGTTGACGTTCTCAAGAGTTCAAGTACTCGGCGTTCACGAGTCGGTTATATCCAATACCGCTATCAGATACCAGGAAATTGGCACTGACAAGGATCATCCGATCAAGGAACAATCAAGGATCGAGGAGCAGCGTTAGACCGATCTTAGATTCTACCTGCCCTAACCGCAATCGAAAGATGGAGTTTCGAAATTGCAAGCATCTGGTGTCTCGATATCTCGAACACGCACGTTCGTCAAGTTTCAGCCGACTTTTTTTCTCTGCAAGTACCACAAGTTGTACGGGAAAATGTGCAAAAGAACTAGCTCCGTCGAGACAGATATCTTTACCTACGAAGTTGAATATCGAGAACAACAGAATCATAGCCACAGATCCTGAAGAATCCTTTAAGAGAGCTTAATCTTTTTTTCTGATTTCAAACCCTTCTCGTTTTTCTCCATGTGCCAAAATCAATAAGAAACCAAACTCAAAAACCGAAGCAAATATATAAAACAAACCAAACATTAAACCAAACACATCCTCGAAGACGGGATTTTACTTCTACCGATACCATCCCCACTTTGGTGATGACCACTAGACTTTTCATCAAGATTCTGCTTCCAAGTACATGGCAAAGCTGTCCCAGGTGTCCCAGGCGTGGCTCATGAACCCAACATGAACCCATGAACTATCTACTAAATCAATCACACTGGATGGCTTCCGAGCTCCGACGATCTCAACCTCCTCGAATGCGGTGTTTGAAGGTCTTACAAGCCTCTACCATGCACCAGACCCTCGACCCTCTCAAGGCTCCCAATCTCAAGGTATGGGACGAACTTGATGGCAACTACCTGGGTAGTCGCATATGAGAGTGTCGAGGCCTGCCTGTGTCAGGATTAAAAGAGAACGAGATTACATTGCTACAGCGTATGCTCTTGAAAAACTTTACCTTGACTCCAATTTCCCAAACCATATTCGCAAGGGGATAATCAAATGACGACAGCATCCCTGTAGTTATCGCGCGATTTAAACGGTATGAACAAGTGGATAGATTAAAGTATATCACGGGTCTCCGGTAAAAGTGTAGCAACGCCTGCCACTAGGAAAAATTTTTTGTCTCCGATTTCGATGAAAGTCGGTTAGTGGGTGTGGTTGGGTGGCATGAGAAGGCCTAGCCACTTGATTTGGCCAAAATTGCAGATTATCGATTTTTTGTGATCTACCATGAAAATGATCATAACTCGGTTCATTTTCATCGTACAACGAGCTGATAGGTGTCATTCGAACCGCATTCGAATGCTCTTCAAAAAAGTTGTTTATGACCCGATCGCTGATATGTCGTCTTCAGGGCGAAAAACGCGAAAATCAAATTTTTTTCCCAAAAATGTGACCTGTTCTCGAAAAATTTCTCTTGGGATCATCCGTATTATTGCACAAATTATGTCTTCAAACCATGCACGATATCCCTATATAGTTCATTGCTTGTATCTCTTGGCCCGGAAGGTCGATTACTAGATAGCTACTGGACTTAGTCGATTTTTAGCACTTTCCGTTTTTGATCGTATCTCACTTCAAAGTTGTCCAAATACCTTTTCAAAAACATAGAAATGATTCTCTCGAAAAGGAGATTAAAGAGGTTTTTATTGTCTAAATTGCTATACCAAGCCGTTTTTGAGTTATCAAAGAAAATTGCTCCAATTTAGTGTTTTCACCGCTTTCATGTGTTGAACTGTGTTGATGTGTCGCGGATGCTTTGGTGCATGCTCGTATTCCTTGAACGATTTCGAAATGGAACCGATTCCGACTCCTTGCTGAACCTCCTCGAGCATTCTCTTGTACAGTCCAAAGGCGAAATCCATTATGGACACTCTCTCGGGTCTAATCTTGTGCTCTCCTCTATCCCAGTGACACTCGAGGTTCCAGTGAAGGAGGAAAGGACTTATCAACTACCCTCGCATTTGACCAGCGATGTTGATATCTGCACAATGTTTGCTCAATTATATAACAGTTTATAATGTGGAGTAAACATATTTGTAGAATTGACTGCATTCTCTGTTCAACACATGAAAGCGGTGAAAACACTAAATTGGAGCAATTTTCTTTGATAACTCAAAAACGGCTTGATATAGCAATTTAGACAATAAAAACCTCTTGAATCTCCTTTTCGAGAGAATCATTTCTATGTTTTTGAAAAGGTATTTGGACAACTTTGAAGTGAGATACGATCAAAAAACGGAAAGTGCTAAAAATCGACTAAGTCCAGTAGCTATCTAGTAATCGACCTTCCGGGCCAAGAGATACAAGCAATGAACTATATAGGGATATCGTGCATGGTTTGAAGACATAATTTGTGCAATAATACGGATGATCCCAAGAGAAAATTTTCGAGAACAGGTCACATTTTTGGGAAAAAAATTTGATTTTCGCGTTTTTCGCCCTGAAGACGACATATCAGCGATCGGGTCATAAACAACTTTTTTGAAGAGCATTCGAATGCGGTTCGAATGACACCTATCAGCTCGTTGTACGATGAAAATGAACCGAGTTATGATCATTTTCATGGTAGATCACAAAAAATCGATAATCTGCAATTTTGGCCAAATCAAGTGGCTAGGCCTTCTCATGCCACCCAACCACACCCACTAACCGACTTTCATCGAAATCGGAGACAAAAAATTTTTCCTAGTGGCAAAACCGGCCGTTTTTGCTACACTTTTACAGGAGACCCGTGATATACTCGTTATAGAGTGTCGTCAGTGCACTGATCCTAAGTTTGCTGCAAAATTCGTGGAAACTGATCAATACGATGAATGCTTCCACCTCCAAGTACGAATATTTTAATATTTATTATTATATTTTTAATATTTGATTATAATCCTGTAATAAAAAAGAGTGCTAGGGAATAGACGTAAAGATTCGAATATGTCTTACGATCTTATACAATACAATCGCAATCTGACAGTTAACGGTTAAAAGACAGTACCCAAGCGATATTATCTTCGCATACACTGACTATTATCTAAGATTTTACACAGTAAAACCTCATTCTTTTGTGATAAATAATGGAAAATATGTTGTTCCGCATCATTTTGTCCGATTTCAGTGTGACACCTCTCGAATGCTAATCAATGGAAACATCACGTATCCGAAGTCGAATCTCACTTGTGCTGACGCGAAATGGAAGGTTGAGAATACCGATATTGCCGTCACCAGTATCGAATGTGTTGAGAAATGTGAGTTAAAATTATTGTTTTAACGGTGCCCAATAATATTTTATAGAATAAATTATTCATAGGCAAACGCATTGAAAAATATTTTGAAATGTGGAAGCTTTTCGCATATTGAGAAAAGAGAAAATTTAAGAAAATTTGCCTACCTAACGTCTAATATGTTAGCATTGCTATGAAAAGTGTCGAATGATTTCATTAAAAATGAAAATGATCAAAAATGAAAATGAAAAATAAATGATGAAAATGATTTCAGACTACTGTGACAAGTTCGTGACGCTGAATACTGCAGTGGGAGAAACGTTCTCTCAGGTACACAAAGATTTTGTATTTATTTTAAAGATACACCCGTGCTAATTTGCTCTGGCAATGATCTCTCGCTTACTTTTTTCTCTCGCCTACTTGAGAACGTTGCCAGAGCCAGAGCAAAAAGCTCGGCTTTAAATTGGGATTGTCCGTAAGCTGTATGACTAAAATGAGGAGAATCAGAAATGAGGCATATATAGGATATGGACAATAATAGAGAGGAATTTTTTCGCGAATCTATTTACATATTTGTATATAAGGTGTACTAATAAAGGTCCATAAAATTGTCCAATTTTCATAAAACGAACGCCTGCCGCCGTACCAATTCATATTTTTGTTTTATCTCTTCACTTTCCTCTGCTCTCTCGTTTTATTCCATTGCTCATTTTTGAAAGATTTGGTACGGCGGCGGCTCGGCATTATTATTATTTCTCCTATCGCTCCTGTATTTGCTGCCACACCTGTCACGGGTGTATCAAATAATTAAAATAATAATGATAATAATTAATTAAAATTAATTAATAATTAATTAATTTAATAATTATTTTAATTTAATAATTAATTTGCAGGCTTCTGTCTCCACTGACTTGGTATCATCGTGTGATTCCGCTCACACAATGGCAATCGTTGATGAATCTACTAGCAAGGTTGATTCTTTCATACCCTAATCGATAATGTTCATACGTACCGTATGCCCAATCGATAATGTTCATACATACCGTATGACTAATCGATAATGTTCATACATACCGTATGACTAATCGATAATGTTCATACATACCGTATGCCTAACCGTATGCCTAATCGATAATGTTCATACATACCGTAGGCCTAATCGATAATGTTCATTCATACCGTTTGCCTAATCGACAATTTCCTCTCAGGACGTACTCGTTTCTCAAGTTTATTGTAATTTTACAACTGGAATATGGACGATTAAGAATAGGCAAGGCAAAGAAATGGAACATCCAAGCACTACATTTACAGTCAAATGTTTAGTTCCGGAAAAGGAGGAAGATGTATGTTCTTGTTTTGTGCCCATAATCATAATAATAATAATAATAAAAATAATAATAATAATAATAATAATAATAATAATAATAATAATAATAATAATAATAATCAGACGTCAACTACTGCCCCATCCGGTGTGGACCTTAAGACTATAGCTCTGATAATTATAGCTGTCGCGATTGTCGTGGTGAGAAATTTTCAACACTTTAAGGCACATCCCGAGCTAATTTGACACTCCGCTCTGACCACACACTCGCAGACAAAGAAAACGAGAGTGTTGCCGGAATGGCGAGTTTCGGATTAGTTCGGGGCGAGATATCCACTCAATCATAGCGAAAAATAAATTAATAATAAAAGAATTAGAAAATAAAAATAATAAAAATGAAAAAAATTCAGATAATCATCGGTATTATTGCGGCTTGTTTCTTCCACGTACGTGCAAAGAAGAATGCGGAGAAAGCGTCGTCGGATATCGAAAAGGAGTCCACAGCTACTACAACCGAAAGCAAGCCAACTCATACGGAGGTTAGCTTGCATACCTCAATCACTTAAAGGGAGAGTGACCTCTCTCAATAGCCTCTTCACACTGTTTCTCTGCTCTCTAACAACGAGAGAGCGTAGGCAGTTGAAGAGGCCTTTGACAAAGTTTTCGTTCCCTTTAAAGGCACACCACGAGCTAATTTTGCTCTCCGCTATGGCAACGCTCTCTCGCATACAAATAAAATGAGAGAGCTTTACTAGAGCGGAGAGTCTCAAAGTGATCTCGGTGTGTGCCTTTGAATAAAATATGCCGTATAAATCAAATGAATTAAATACAGATGCTCGTTGGTATTGTTCAAAGAAAAAATGGCTAAATTCAGAAGCGTACGCCTGCCCCACCTGAAAAAAATCCAGAACAAGCCCATACCGATACGAATACCATACCAACTACCGATGCAAGGCCAAAAATAGAAGTAAGGAAGGGAGAAATTGCGAGAATCCCGCTATTTAATAATAATAATTAATGTGTTTTAAAAGAAAGAAAAAACATTATTAGTATTAGTTTCCTCTAAAGTTCCGTCCGGTAGGGCGCACTCACGGCAAACTCCTATATTTACACACAGAGAAAGGAGGTGTAGCCCACAACACATAAGACCTGTGAAGTGTTATATTCAACATTTCGCTTTTTTAAGTGTTAAATATACCATTTCACAGGTCTGTGGATTACACTTATTTCTTTCTGTGTAACGAGAATTAAAGTTCAGTTTTAGTTAGCTAACTGCAGTTCCCGATGTTTTACCGCCATGTCGTATAAATCAACTGAATTAAATACAGATTGTCTTGGGCATTCTTAACTTGGCCTAATTCAGAAACGACCTGGACTCCATCTCCACGCTAGCTCCACGCCTTCCAATGCCCCATCCGAAGATCGAAAACCTATGGAGGTAAGGAAGGAAGAACTTCTGAAAATTCGATAGTTTTCCTCTAAAGTTCTGTCCGCTAGGGCGCACTCACGGCAAACTCTAAAGATTATCTAAAGCAAAAGATTATCTACGACGCGACAATTAGAGTAGCATTCTCTCACTTGTGAGAATCTTTAGTCAGCTTACTGCAGTTCCCGATGTTTTACCGAGCGAGAGAGTATAATTCAATGTGTATTTTGGAGAGAGTTTGGGAGAAAAGCTAACCTTTCTCTGTGGTAGTCCAGTCATCTTTTCACATATCGCTGACCTATCGCTATGAGAATTTGCCGAGTATTTTGTGTTTACCTGGTCCTATCTCGAAACACTGGGAAAATTATAATATATTTTTTATAAATACTTCTCCTATCTATGTAGCTTTGCAAAAACTACTTTTGGCAACTTTTGGCTCCTTAGTTTTGGCTTTGAAAGCCTGAACAGTCGCTCAATCTCTACCAAATTCATTGTTAGCTCGCTTGTCTAACCGAAGAAACTGGCTTGATTCAGAAAACTCCTGCGCCTCAGTCTCCCGCCAACTTACTCGATGCGAATGAGGACAAGAAGGAAGAAATCGATAAAACTCCGGTGATAAATCTGTCGCAGGTATGTCTGTCGAGGTTGTGTCGCAGATCCTCTGTGTCACATTCGATGCTTTCTCGCTTGTTCGACTTTCAAACAAACAAAAAATACTGGCTTAATTCAGAGTTTTGACATGCCACGAATGTTTTCGGGAGACAAGGATGAGCAAGTTATCCTGATGGACGGTCCTGCATTCGCCAATAGCGATGGCAATGATCCCTCCATCTACGAACAACCGAAGAAGAAGGCTAAGAAGAAGGCAGATGAGCCCAAGGTCAAGAAGCAGAAACGGTTTCTAACGGAAGCAGAGCGTGATCACTACAATAATATGTCTAGAGTTGAGACGATGGAAGAAGCGACGGGGAGAGGCAAGATCAATCAGAGGAGCGCTCAAGCGGAACACAGCCAGATGGAACAGCCAAGGAGGAAGATCAATAACAAGCTCACTCAAGCTGAGAAGTCAACGGTGGAGAAAGCTGACGACAACATGGATCAGCCAAGGAGGAAGATCAACAACAAGCTCTCTCAAGTTGAACAGAACTCCTCCGTCGAGAAGCCCCGTGCCAAGCCCATCGTGTCACAGACTAAAGAGAAGAAAAGGAAGGTCAATAATAAGCACGCTCAAGTTGAACGCCGCGATATATCGACTGTGGAGAAGCCGGGCAGAAAGAAGGAGGATCAATTGAGTGATGGGAAGGACGAGGACAGGAAAGTGAAGGAGATAGAACAAGAAGAAGAGCCGGAGCAGGAGCAGAGTTCCGTAGAGAAGAGCGTGAAGAAAGAGAAGGTTGGCAGTAAGAAAGAAGGCGAGAAGGAGAAGAAGGTGGAAAGAAAGAAAGATAACGAGATGATGAGGAGGGTCGACAAGGATTACAAATTGAAGGAGGGCGAGGAGGGGAAACTTATCACGATAGGGAATAATACGTACCTTGTCAGGCAGAAGCAGGCTGTACGGGGTGAATAGATTGTGCTCCCCTTGCTCCTGCTCCTCATGTATTGCTCCCCATTGGCGTCGGCGTGAGCTCTCATGAGCATTGTCATCATCTTCGTCTACCCGCTCATCTACGTTTCATCCCAATGTTCAGCAAGTAGTCTCCGCATCGATGAACACTCCCAATCGACGTACACTCACCGCCCATATAACCCCATTCTACCCGTGACGTTGCGAGATTAGAAGTGGTTCTACGACATCCCGTACCCCACATATCCCTACAACACCCCGTGCCCCCGCCCCATATCCCCCCCCCCCTATTTTTGTAATGCCAACCCCTCGCTGTATATATGTTCGAATAAAGGCAATAGGGACTAAGTTTGGTGTTGATGTTTTCACACGTTGCATGCAATGCATGCAAAAGAGGCGTCGAGTATGTGGGAGGTGGTATGCAGACAAAGGGCAAATGACAAATGACAATTGGCGAATGACAGACAAATGTAGACAAAGACAATCTAGACACAAATGACAATATACAAATGACAGACAGAGACCATCTAGACAAATGCACGTGTAATGATGAAGGAGACGGTACATCCCGTTATTTAAGGCACATGAAGTCCTGGGCATAACATCGTTCTAAAACACTTGCTTATGATGATGAGTGAGAGAGAGGGTGATATGACACGTGTGAGAAATTAGAATGGAATCGACCGATCGTGAGAGTGCGAATAACTCTGTTTTTTTTCTCCCAGTGGGGCCCCAGCAAAAGTGGGCGTGGTTTTGCTCCCCCACTGGTTTCCCAGGACAAGAGAGTGCTCTAAAGATGACAGATTGGGCGAATTTCCTCCCACTGGTCCCCCAGTAAATCTCCCACTGGTCCCCCAGACAAAACCATGCGACCACGAGTATGAAACTGCGCGCTCGTCATACATTTGACAAAGTGTGCTATTCATTGGACGCGCTGCGGATCTTATCGTGAGCGTTGCGTTCGGCGTCTTTTAATTTTTTTCTTATTTATATGTTTTGTTTTACCCATTCTATGAAATAAGTATAATTTCATTTAAGTTCAATAGGGCAATATGCCGACGCGTAGTCGAGATCAACGGATGATGAACCGGAGAAAGGTATATTTTTCTATTTAACTATTCCTTAAGTCAATTTTGTTTGTTGATAAAAGTATGGAAAACCTGAAAAGAACAGTCTTCATACATCATCATTCATGTCAACTTATTACTCTCTTTCAACTTATTACGTTTATGGCTACGAGCCTGAATATTTGAAGATTTTGGGTATTTTTAGAGTTGGAACAACACTTGGAGGACTGAATGTTCAAATATATTACGCCAATGGGTTTGCATTGTCACTTATTTACTAAATTGTTTTATAGAAATATTAACTACTTTGTAGTTTTCCAAAGTTCTGCGTATCTTACTCTATAAATGCAATGCTAGCTAATTAATTCTAATTTCAGCAAGTGTTCACTTTTTCGCTTCATGGGCCATAGTGCAGCCAGCCAACTGAATACTGTGAGTTCTTCCACTTGTTCATTTACGATCCTAGTTATTTTGCAACCGATTAAATTGCATGCTAAGAAAAATAAAATTACTCATGAGCATTCGTTTCCTTGACCTCTAACGAATGGTATTCCACTCATAGATCCATTCATACCTTCTGGCAGCTCTACTCCGATTGAGTGGTCTTGCAACGAGTGAAAAAAAAGAATAAGCGTTTTTCTAACAAGGGAACTACCCCAGCTTGCTTTTTTCAAACTGTATGAAATTTTGCATAGGCATAGCTGAACATATTATAAGATCAGGTGTGAAGTCTAGAAATTCTGGCAGGCAATAACCGAGCCAGAAAATTGGTCCAAAGTTTTGACCCAGGTGCAGTTAAGTTTCACACGCTCTGTGTCAAAACGATTTTACGATTCATAGTCTATTCCCTGAAGGGCAAGAACAAGTGGATCGGTGGTGTAGTGGCGAAGTGTCTTCAGTTTCTTGGCAATAGTAGTGGGTTCGCTATGTTGCTGCTTTTTTTTGCATTTTTTTCAGAGATCGATAAAAATTCAATAAATGTTTATTCAATGTTAAAATTTAAATAATAAAGTATTCTCTTGACGAATCTAAATTTCATATTGCGTATTTATTGTTTGTAACTTGATAATGATAGGACATGGTGGTAGCACAAATAATGTATTTTATCATCACAACAGAACATTACAATATTACAATAAGAACAGAACAGAAAATTACAATATTGTAGATGAATAGGGAGAAACTTGGAGTTCAAATATGAAAGGAAAGAGAATCAAGAAATGTATACAAGAGATATATGAGGCCGTTTGCGAGAAAGTCGAACAAGGTCTGGTACATCAATTTTTCGAAATGTCGCCTGATGGTGCAAAAATTAACAGACCAATGTTTCCGAATTAGACAGGCGTGATCGCCATCAAATTCTACACCAAGAAATGACCAAAAACGCGATTTCAACGCGACGCCGTCTGGCCTCAACGGTGACTCCAGGTGCAAAATGAACATGCCCATCGTCATCAGCACCCTTCAGAACCCCTTCTCACAGGATTTCGAAAAATTGATGTACCGGACCCCAGTCACTCTTGCTCTACTCTCTCGCAAACGGCCTCATATACGAAAGATCATCATCTGCATTCCAGTCAGGGTCCGCTTCCTCGTCTTCATCCCTTAACAGATCAGACTCCGATTGACAACGTCCAACTCTCCTTCTTCACCACTCCGAAGAATATTGATTAGTTCTTGAGCGACTTTTGACTCTCTCCGAGTAAGCAACGATGTATCGTGAGGGGTCCCAAAGACTTGAATCAGTCGACCAATGACTCTATCGGAAGAAAACATTGGGAATAAACGACACGGAATGACAAAGAAAATGATTATCGCCGTACAAAATAGGTTGTGGTAGATCAATCGATCGAATACATTGGGAATAGACAATTGTTGAATTGGAAACAAGTATGAATTTCATGAAATCAAAGAATCAACTATTTATCGATCTTTGAAAAAAATGCAAAAAAAGCAGCAGCATAGCGGCATCGAATCCACTACTATTGCCAAGAAACTGAAGACACTTCGCCACTACACCACCGATCCACTTGGTCTTGCCCATCAGGGAACAAACTATGAACCGTAAAATCGTTTTATCACAGAGCGTGTGAAACTTAACTGCACCTGGGTCAAAACTTTGGACCAATTTTCTGGCTCGGCTATTGCCTGCCAGAATTTCTAGACTTCACACCTGATCTTATAATATGTTCAGCTATGCCTATGCAAAATTTCATACAGTTTAAAAAAAGCAAGCTGGGGTAGTTCCCTTGTAAGCCATGTGTGGACGAAAATCGATAACTGATGTATCGTTGAAATCAGCTTAACAAAGTCTTTGAAATCACAATGCACAATTCGTATGGGATTATTAATAGTCAGGCTAAATACATAGATTTTAACGGATGACGAATTGGAAGTTTGTTATTAAAAATTCAATACTTTTCAGTTGGTATGGAAAGAGCAAGATGTGAGGGAGTCAAGTTTATGACTTAGAAGAATGTTCAGCATATTTCATTCAACGGATCAATGAATCAGAACGATATTAAGAAGATGACCAGCCAAGAGGATTAAGTGATCTTTGATCACTAGTTTCTGCCTTTGATCTCTTTCTATGTTACAGCAGTACTTTTTTTCTATGTTATGTAATGATTATCGATTGTTATATGCCCCTCCACTAATCTTTCAATGTATTCAGACCGACAAAACGAACAAACTTTTGGTCCCCTAGTCCCTTTGAGATTTCACATTTACAAGCTCTAGATTAGTATGTAATGTAATAGTTACTTTGTTGAGTTAGTTATGCTATTTTATTATTGTTTATTAATTCGAATGTATTCGTATCGTCCATAGTTGGATAAACAGTCATTTCACTATAACCCTCTTCTCTACAATATCACAGTGCAAGACCACGCGCACTCCCCCACTGGGGCACTAAATTTTCTCCCACTGGTCCTCCAGTGCCTCTCCCCTTCTCAGTGGTCCCCCAGTAAATCTCCCACTGGTCCCCTAGATCCATCCCCACTGGGAAATCTACTGGGGGACCAGTGGGAAATAAAAACCAGAGAAGAAGAATGACATGAGAAATGTCTAATTGAAAGTGGGAGACGTGAGATATCACAATTAAAATGAAATAGTGGAAAGCGACATTTGGGATAAATGTGATAGGAAATTTTTTTTATGAAATATCACTTCAGAAAACTCTTATTAGAAAACAATTTTCAAGAAAAATCATTTGTGAAAATAACGATGTGGAGACACCCAATCCTGAACTGCACAACAAGGAAATACCTCAATGGGAATAAAGTTTTAAACCTTTGTTCTGCATTTTTCTCCATCTTGATTTGCATTTATATGAAACGTTAAAACATTGAAACATTTTAAATGTTAAACATTTTAAATCTTAAAACATTCCGTGGCGTCTCGGATGGAGCGTCACTTCTCACCTTCTTTCAAACGGAAGAACAACGGATAAGTGGAGGAGCTGCCATAGCAGCTATCAATCCCGTTCATAGGATGGCATTACCTATTTCTAAGAAGATTCGAGATAGAGAACATGCTATTGGTATCGCGGAACTTTCCTGTTTTTAATTTACATAAGTTCTGCATTTGCAGAACTGCTCCCCTGCTAGGGGGAGGCATGCCCTCCCATTTTAGGGAGGGCAGTCCAATGGGGGCCCGTGCTCCCCGCCCTCTCCTCCAAATGGGAGAGCGCTGGACTGAAACGAAGAAGGAGGAAGACGGCCTTTATAGATATTTACAATTATATTAAATTTTATTAGGATTTGAACGAGAGAGTGCGAAAATAGAGAGAGAGCAATTCTTCATTTTAGCTTCGCATTCAGCAATGGCAGGGTCAGTTTTTACACATTTTACATCACATTTAGACCGCGCAATGGAGAAATAGAAACTAATTAAGAAATGGCGAGTGGTGAATGATAGCGAGTTTAATGCAAATTTTCCCCGGGCCAAAAATCAGGAAAGTGCCGGTATAGCTTTGAGTAATCCATTCAATCTTCGTGGATTCACCCTTTTGGACTATATTAGTATCACTCTTGCTCCTTATCAGAAGTGATTGTTTTTGATAATTGTTGTTGTTGTTGATGACAAATTTTTAAAAATATTTTTACATGGGTAATTTCAAGAAAGATTTTTCCTGGACATCGTTTTCTAAATACGTTTTTCCCGGACATCGTTTTCTAATTACGTTCTTTCCTGAACATCGTTTTCTAATCGCATTTTTCCCAAATGTCGCTTTCCACGCATTCATTTCAAATGTCATTTCTCACGTCTTGCATTTCCAATTAAACATTTCTCAGATCATTCCTCACAAGATGCCCTCGCCCAATCGGTCGTTTCTTAAATGATTTCTCACACGTGTCTTTCTCGCATAATTCGTCTCTCATGCAGTGTTCAGAACTTGGAAAATGCACGAAAATGCGGAAAATGCTGTTCAGAAGTTCATGTGGAAAATGCCCGAAAATGCTCGATTTCGGCCGGAAAAGGATGGTTTTAAACACTTTAAAAATGTTGAAACTAGTTTATTCTCGAAGAGCATCTAATTTAGGTCATTTATAAAGTAAGCTACTGAAATAAATGCCGTATGATCCTTTTTCGAGCACTTTCAGCCGAAAATCAACGAAAATGCTGCGAAAAATCAACCTAGCGAGTCCATATTTAAAAATTTCACTTATCATCAACAAAATGCGTCCGCAACACTGTTTGCAACCAGTAAACGTTAATATTCAACTACAAACCCAGTAAAATTTGCTTAAAATCATCGAAAATGAGCATTTTCTGAGCATTTTCCGCCTGAACTTCTGAACAGCATTTTCCGCATTTTCGGGCATTTTCCAAGTTCTGAACACTGCATCAAATGGAACTTCCATTCTAATTTCTCACACGTGCCATATCACCAGAGAGAGCGAGAAGGATAAGGATAGAGAGGTAGTGATAGAGAAGAAGGACGAAGAGAGAAGAGAGATGGAAAAGAGAGAGATGAGATGGGGAGAAGCAGAGGAAGGGGACATCAGGGGATCCGCGTGGCCATGCGGGGACACACTTGCGCGAAAGGAGAGTGTGCACCACCGTAAATGTAAACAACATTTTCGTTTATAGGCACTTCGAGAGTTTTCGAGAAAAGCAATGAAATGCATCAATTTTCCAGAAAACACATTAACTTGTGCAATAAATTTTACCATGCGCTTTGCATTAAATATTTTGAATAGTTTTTTTTTAAATTCGCTTCATTGACTCAGAAGATCAGGGGTCCGTGCAATCTATCAAAGTTCGCGAGAAACTTCGAAGGAAAGATCGCACCAAACTTGCGAAGAAAGATGCGAACTTTTCTTCGAACTTTCAACTCCCCCTATACCGTCAATGGGGCTTATATAGTAGTATTAGAGAGTTCGGCGTACCCCAGACGGGTTTGGTGTACAATTAAACTACCGGGCGTTGGGCGGAGCTCAGCCGGTTCAAACAGATACCAAGTTAACTCATTAGTGAAGCCACCATAATCTACCGTAATCCACCTACCGTAACCTACAGTAACCCAGTCCAGTGGGTCAGATTGATTGCGCTAGGTCACATTTAGCAAATATCGTGGAAATAAGCATTGTGTTCACGAATGTGATTATGTCCTATCGTAAACTGTCGTAACCCACAGTATTCTGGTCCAAGCCATTTTTCTTCCAAAGCAAGACAAAGGAGAGAACATTGTATTCGAGAGAGTTTGTATGTTGAGCGGTCGTTCTTGCTTTGAAAGTCATGAGAACGCTGTGAACCCGGTCCGTAGGGCCAGATTAAGTGCGGTGTGTCAATTTTTTTCCTACGATATAAATCGTCCATTTGAAAGTACTACTGCAATGTGGCAGATAATATAGATAACTTCGTCTTGCGATTTCATAAATTTATATGTTATTTGCATATTTCTGAACGACAGCATGGAGAAATATATTTATACACAATTTTAAAACTTTAAAATAGTCAAACATGGAATATAAAGGCTTTCCTTCCATTCTAAGAAGCTCAAATTGATATAAAATATATTTGCTATGAGGAAAATCGAAACGAATAACGAATAACATACAAAGTAACAAAATATAAAATGCGATTCGTACATGCGAGGATGGTTGTGAAACGGTTACTCGACGACGAAGGGCAGTTACGGTAACGAGTTCGATTTCTTCGTGAGATGCCTGATATCGATTGATTTAAAAGTTTCGTGCAAGTAAATAACAATATTCTGTATGTGCGTCTTCAATTAGCTCTTTAAATCCAATACAGTAAATTATGTTTTTTTAATATATATATATATTTATCGACATGCTCAGCATGAAACAATACAGGTTTAAAAAGCAGAAACAATGGATAACTGAATAATTAAAATTTACTGTATTGGATCTAAAGAGCTAAATGTTTTCACCCTCTTACCCCAACCACTCCCCCCCCCCCCCTATTATACATCAACACTCAATTACACAACTCAAAACCATTAGTGACGTCATCTATCAAAATTTATCGTTTCCACACGTTATGATCATACAAAGTGCCAACAAAGATCGATAAACTACACTACCCTCTTGTCTACTTTCGATGAGGTAAAAATTTAACTAGATTTGAGATTTATCGAAGAAACTAATAAATATGTTTCGGTTGTTTAAGATTTAAAATAATATTATTACTACCTTCTTAGTACAACTCTGTCCTGGAGTGGTCATATTAGGCATGAGAAAGGCTCCCTCGAGGTAGACATGGATGAGCAAGTGCTTTGTAGACGAATGGGAGAACTGGCTGGGTAACCTTCAATCAGATTACGGTATTCCTAGGTACCGAAGGAGAAAAGAAAAGCTTATGGTACCTTCTGAGAACAAGCAGGATCGTGACATCGATCACAGAGAACCTCAGGTGCAACGACGTCTGCTGGTAGATCGAGGCGTATCTGAAAATCAATAGTTGATACAATATTCAAAACGTATGTTGTCAAAGCGAAAACTATAGTACCCCTGGCAAGAACATTGGCGTTCTCGAGCCTACCACGATCAGAATAAGTGAGAGAAGAGTTGATTAACACAACGCTACTTGGAAATTATTTCTAGATTGGTCCACTAATATCACAAATATACAAATATCAATCAATAAGAAGAACAAAAATCATTCAATAGTCACCTTCCACTCTTCAATCAATCAATCTTCCTCTTATCTTCCAATCAAAATCTTCCAAAAAAATCAAATTCCAATCACGAGAATGACGGCTGAGCGAGGATGATTTGCCTGCAAATAAAGAGATTGTACCACTTTTTCCAATCTATAATGAAGTGGAGATCGATCTACTACGGGAGTAAGACGACGCTCCAGCAAGGGATCGATAAAAAATAAAATAATCAATACCAATAGTCTCTCGTCAGCCAGTAATCCGACAATCAAGATATGAATCGTAATTATAAACATAATTGTAAATAAACCACATACCGGCACATCGGGTTTTCCAATACCGTTCCTCTTCAGTGTGTATGTATAGTTGTCCCGAGCAGGTATCTTTCCCACTCTCGTCGTTACCCCTCATATTGTTGGCGATACCACCACGGGTTGGAGGAGGTTTAGGAGGAGCCAATACTCGGTCTAAAATAGATTAAATATAATATGCAATTCCAAGAACAGAATAATAAATGCTATTATGTCACAGCAACTTTAATAAGCAGAGACAAGAGTATTTTACTTATACTTGGAGAACCTTCGTCGCCGGAAATTAAAATCGGGTTGGTCGGACGCGAAAATAGGGTGGGTTTATCAAAATGCTCAATCGCTAACAATAAGCCGCTTATTATACGCGGTTCAACAAAAGTCTAACAAAGGCCAGAGAAATAGACAAACCTGATACGGAACTGGCCTGTCGTCGACGACATCTCACTCGGATGGGACATTCATCATGAGATGATCTGACATGTCTCAACACCATCGTTCATGCAAAGCCTATTTCACATAGGTGCGAAGCATCTGCAAAAATGTCCATGAAATACAAAATATCCGTCTCTACTAAGAAAATGCTCATTAACCACGATCGGTCTAGTGCTTAGATGCATTCAGCTAAACAAACAAAGTACAATAATCATTACACGCGTCATAACAAGCATATTACACGAAGAAATCATCCAAAAATTAACTAAAACAGGCACGATGCTAGGAAGTGATGGCGCGTTTCAAGTGCGCCAAAGTTGCGCCTTGATGTATCATTTTCCGGCCACAGCAACGGACTTTAGTTCGAACTTTTGTTCGAACTTTCGTGAGCGCGCACACGTATTAATTAAATTGCAAAGGATTTATGCATTGGAAAATGGGAAATGTATTTGTCGTAAAGTGATCAACTACTCACTACGAATTTACCCTTACACGCTTTCAATATTTATCTGTCTATTTCTCTTTTCAAGAAAAAGTAAACGCCCGTTTACTTTTTTTGCACTCTTCAAATTGCACACTATTTCTCCGTTTCTCTAACACTTCGACAAAAAGTTGCGAACTTTGTTCGCATCTTTGTTCGCATCTTTTTGCCGAACTTTTCTTCGATGTTAGAGAGCATGGGATTTTGAGAGAATTAGAGAAAAAGTTCGCAACAAAGTTCGCAACTTTCTTTCGAACTTTTTCGCGAACTTTTGATAGATTGCATGGGCCACAGCTGCTTTCTCCGTCGTGCCGAAGAGTCAAGAGCAGAAAAATAAGATAAACCTCAAGCATTCCTACGTTGAGCGCCCCGCGAAGAAAATTTAAAGTTGACCCCATTGGCCACACCTTCTCTAGTGTTCGGGAAAACTATTTTTTTCGGAAAATCAGAATTTCACGAAAAATGTCGGAAAACAGGAAAATTCTCAAATTCGAAAATCCCAGCTCTGCTCCAGGAAGAAGCGTCGAATTATCCGAGTTATCGTGATATCTTCATTTGTAATTTGTGTTGTGTAATTGATTAGTTGTTTCGTGTTACGTCAACATTCACATGACAAGGCACCTTTTATTCACTCTAGGCTTCTTTACCAAAATGTTGAAACTCTCTCTCTCGTTTCCAACAATAAGTGGACACCTACATGTGTGGAACATTTTCCGACAGGGAAAATTTCGGTTTTTTACTGTTGTCCCTTCGCGTGCTCTTCCAGGATTCTAAGCTCCAAGTTGTTCATTTATTTATTTTTTTAAGAATGAAGGAATATGTCATACTACCAATGGTTAGCAACCTTATCCCAGCACACCAATATGTGAATCTAATAAACATTTATTGATTGAGATGATAGCAGACAAGACGAAGGAGAGACAAACCGCTCAAAATTCATCTTATTGCATTAAAATTTCCAATAATTTGCATGGCACATAATTCACAATGTGCCAAGTACTAGTTCATTCACTTCAATTCTTCGCGGCATTCGTAAGCGGTCGCTAGGCATTATTTGTTGTAAGTTGTCACTCAATTATTCATTTCATATTTTAGTTTTTTTTTAGACAATTGCAGTTTTACTCATCGTATTGTTGCCCATATTGATCGAGTAGTTTTCAATTCGTGTGAAAAGGTGAGAATTATCGATTAGTTCATTTTTCTTAATCGACCTTTTGTAGATCACTCGACTCACTCTCGTCTCGTTCAATATTTTGGTAAATCAATCGATATTGATGCAAGGCAGCTTAGAATTTGTCGATCGCTCACAACAATCTAGGACGGTTTGTAGGATTTAAAATATATATTAAATAACATATTTATCAGACACGTACTTCTGATGAGACGTATTGATTGAATTATTATTATTTTAATTATAGTATTATTATAAAACGTGAAGGTTAATCCCGTTATTATGCGCCTTCTATTCCATCTTCGCAGTGTTCAATTACTGGTCGTGTCACAGCCTCCGATTTCGGGTGCCTTGAATAACGGGATTTACCTTTACGATTTACCTTTTATATTATTATTTATTGATTGAGTTATTATTATCATTTCGCTGTGTATTGTAAATTCTAATTTTCAGGAGCAGATTTCGGTTAACGATGAATGAATCGAGTATGGACGATGAATAACAAAACGATAAACAACATTTAATAATAATCATTCCGATTCTATTCATGCATTATTGACGATAAAAGTCCATTTAAAGTTGGTGAATATTCATGCAGTAAAAAGTCGAATACCCACTAAATTAAGAGTATTTATAATCTAGGGTAGCTCAGAAAGATAATACAACAGTACCATAGAACTGTACCATGTGAAACTCCTGATCTAATTTCCCTCTCAGAAGAGAAATAATCATCCAAGCGAACTCTAAAACTTCTATCATCTAAAAATTATTTATACCATGCAATACAGAAAATGCTCTACTTACGAGCATGAACGAAATTTAAACGTTGAAAAATCGTACTGAACGATTTAAACTTTAATTTTGTACAAATCGGGCCTTTGAAGTTCATTTTCATGCATTGTGCAGAGACATGTCTCTTCTACTATTGTCGATTGAACAACTTTTGTATATTATTTATTTATTTATTTATTTTCGTTAACGATAAACAGAGAGATAGAGGTGGACGTGAAAATCAAAAGCGAAAATTCGGGATATGTGTGTGATCGTTTCTTGCTTGCTGAAACATCTTCGCGATGTATGATAAATAAATATGTTTCACATCGATCATATCATCTTGTGGCCATCACGATAGGTGTTACTTTATCAGAGTTTAAGAAAATATAAACAAATATTTTTTGAATAATGCAGGATGGCAAAAAGTACTGTTACACGGTTAAACCCATGCATCTGTCTCAAAAACCATCATAGACGATTCAAACGTGGTACAGTATTTGTTCACTGACCATACTGACCATATAACAATGATCGACCGATAGGACGTACCCAAAAGGATCCTTGTCAGAACAATCAATATTAAACAGTACATTGATTTCTGCAAGCATATGGATGTTCAGAGGACTACGATCTGCAAAAGTTTAGACCTAGCATCAGATATACACTTGAGATAGGAACATCCTAAACATCTCTAGTAGTGACCACAGTTCACTTTTTTTAAAATTTTTCTTATCGTATATTCGTTGTGACCGAGTAGATGAAGAGATAGCAGGAAAAAAAACAAACAACTTGATTTGATCTACCCTATGCGCATTGATTGATCCATGTGGGACATCGAGCAGCCCCTCCCCTAGCTTCTCCCTTCCTCCCCTTTAGATTTACACAGAATCGATTCAATCTTGTTTTATTGATCAGTTTTCAGGCTATTACCGTATGTTGTAGTATAGTTCCCGTGTTGGGAAGCATCAGCTCCAAAAATCCATTAATTCGGGAATTCAAAACAGAATTTCCGGACTTTGTTTTGTTCAAATGGGCTTTCTTTAAATTCAAGAACCAGGACTTTTCCCTCGTAGATGAAGACCACAACGGACGCCATATATGGAGGTGGATCTCCATCGATTGCTCCAAAAGTGGTGAAATTCAATGAAATTATTTCGAAAGCGCCGGGGAAACGCACAAAACACTGAAAACTCGTGCTAAACGCAGAAAGTAATGTCTGTATGTCAGAAAGTAAAGTAATGAAAGTAACTCCGCCGCACCCCGTAATAGTATGTACATTCATATTGAAGCTCAAAGCAGAGCTGATATCGAACGACTTCCAAATTAGACAATTTCAATTTCAGTTTTCTCGAAAGACTAAAGATCGAGGCGGGTAGATGTGAAGTCCTGTAAGAATATCATGTCGATGTTCAGTGACATGTGTCATGCATGACCTATCACCCGATGGAACGATCAGCAACGCAATCGGCATGAACTTTCTCAAGGACATATGATAATTCTTTCTTCATACGATTTTTCATATTCATTCAATTTTGAATGTGGTGATAATGGCCATTGTCTAAACTTTATAATCATGAATTGCATATTTTATTACTTTGTTCACTAGTTAAATCACATGACCTTTTCTCATATAAAAGCCATTCCAATCGGTCGATCTTCACATTTGTCGTCATGGCTCAGTCAGTACCTCCCGGAGATATCGCCACTCAACCCGGCAGCAAGATTGTCTTCAATGCTCCTTATGATGACAAGCACACCTACCACATCAAGGTAAGTCCTTAAGCCTAAGGTAGATCTTGAAGTTCTTTACTAACACTAATATATTAATCTCAGGTAACCAACTCCTCAGCTCGCCGTATCGGATGGGCCTTCAAGACCACCAACATGAAGAGACTCGGCGTCGACCCCGGATCAGGAGTTCTCGACCCCAAGGAGAACGCCCTCATCGCCGTCTCCTGTGACGCCTTCGCTTACGGACAGGAGGTACGATATTTGATATTACTGTAGTTTGCATTGACAATCTGTAATCTTACATTCCGTTCAGGACACCAACAACGATCGTATCACCATCGAGTGGACCAACACCCCTGATGGAGCCGCCAAGCAATTCCGTCGTGAATGGTTCCAGGGAGACGGTATGGTCCGTAGAAAGAACCTCCCCATCGAGTATAACCCTTAAACCCCAAATAAATCCACCCCACCCACCCCTCAAAGCTGATTTATATAAATAAAGTGGATAAAGTTGATAAATATTTGCATTTGTTATGCATTACGAACGATCGATGATTTTACAATAATCAGATGGGATATTTATAGCCCGCTCCTTTATTTTTTGAATTTCCAAGATGGTGTCCTTTTGGAAACCGAATCAAGTGAGTAATGTTCTCAATGTCTCAATGTTATAGTTAGCGACACATAATAATAATAATAATAATAATAATAATAATAATAATAATAATAATAATAATAATAATAATAATAATTAATAATAATAATTAATAATAATAATAATTCATTTATCGTTTTTTGGACTATAGCACGAGAGACTGCATGAAAATCTTACTGGAATTTTTTCAACTCTGCTTGCTTCTCTTATTCTACAATATTCTACAATATTTCTATATTCTATTCTATTCTATCTATATTCTTCTCTTATTCTATTCTTATTCTATTCTTTTTTATTCTATAATGAATAATGATAATGAAATAATGAATAATAGAATTGAATTTGATGATTGATTGATTGATTTGATGAATTTGATTTGACTATTTTGGAACTTTTTCGATATCAACTCTGATTTCAGCAATGTAAACGATCCTTGCGGTGTACTACATGATAGGGTTGCAGGAACGGAAGGGGAGACTACGCACTCTATTCCCACCCCTTTCCCTTCTCTCTAGCAATCGCCCGTGAGAGGCACTCTCTCACTTCCTAACTTCGTAGTTTGACAGACCACTGCCAAAGATAGCGTATTCACCGAAAAATAGCGGGGATTACACTAATGGCATGTGAAGTGTAATTTATCTGATATAAAAAATCTCACAACCAGCCATTCGACCAGAGTCGTAGACATGATAATGAGAGGTGAACAATGTCCCTCTTGAGATAATGAATAATTGAAATGGAAAATAGAGGGAAACATGAAGAATCAATATTCAAATGCAGATCTGATTCCTCTGATCATTGTGAGAAATTGAATTCTCCATAGCAAAACATATTTGGTACAGTTATCGTTTCGATTTCCCTCTGAAACGGTGAAACCATTGTCATCTTGTTTGTTTTGATCGTATCGTCTCTAAAAAGAATCAGAACCAGGTCGATGTGAGCTACAACATTGCTGTTGGCTGCAAAGCTCTCAGATGTGAGGGGAGTTAGATATCTCTTCAAACGTGCCTCAAATGGGGCGAGGCGGGTGGAGTGAACAAAGAGTGAGGAGAGGGTAAGGGGGAGGGGCGAGAGATAGCGTAATCCCCGCTAATTTAGCGGTGATTACGCTATCTTTGGCAGTCTCTCTTATCTCTTGCGGGAAACGACGAGAGAGTGGAAAGGGATGGGAAGAGGGCGCGGTAAATTCGATTACGCTTACGCTACGGCAACCCTACTACATGCCTTATTTTTTGTAGGATCGTGATTCGATGTCCCTTGTGTTCCATTTCCGTTTCGACACGGGTCAGTTGTTGACTACAAGGGGAACGCAAGAACTACAGTAACCTAAATTTTCGTGCCTCCAGCGACGCCGTCATTACTCATCTGACTCAAGTCTGATATGATAATTGAATTGAGTTAAAGGCACACCCCAAGCTAATTTTGCTCTCCGCATTGGCAATAATCTCTCGCAGACAAAGAAAGCGACAGAGTGTGGCAAGAGAAGAGAGTCTGAAATTAGCTTGGGGTGTTCCTTTAAAGGGAGAGTGACCTCTCTCAACGTACTCTTCATCGCGCGCACTATTTCTCTGTTCTCTAACAACGAGAGAGCGTAGAGCGTTGAAGAGACCGTTGACAAAGGTTTCAGTCCCTTTAAATAACAATAATGCTTCTCTCTGTCGCACCTTGGGTAAGTCATGGCTGCTTCATGAAAAAATCTTCGTACTTCTATCGATTGAACCATATCACTAAATTTCCTAAACCTCACCACGCCTTAAACTTCCTAGATTCCGCCCCCCCCCCCATATGTCTCCGATTCGCCTTGGCGACGGAGATTTTTCAAAAGACGTATCTTAAAGATCCCCGATGTGTTCGATAGAAGGAATAAATTATTATTATTATTGTTATTATTATCTTCTCACATATGCAAATAGTTCCAGTCGGTTCCTATTCATCGGTTCCATGCGACCTAGTGTAACACGTCCCGGCATTATAAACACCTTCTGGCGTTTTATTCAACATGGTACCTTGTCTACGCGCTTCATTATAAGAAAACAGAAAATTTAAAATATATCTTATTGTTAGGTCAACAAAAAATATTCTGAATGATGAAACGCTTGAATCATCATACTAAAGATCAAAGATCATTGATCTTTGATCTTTGTCATTCGGGCCAAAATGAATATACCAAATCGGAACGATTGCCTTACCAAAGATCAAAGATCATTACGAGTATTCGGAAGATTGCAGTGACAAAGATCAATTTTTTTCAAGATCATTACTGTTACAGGACTGAGAATCGGACAAATGAAAAATAATCGAACTTTAATCATTGCTCGTGTATTCAACCATTTGTATCGTAAGGCTTTTCTCAACGGTTTCGAAAATTATTTAAACAAATTATGTGCACACTTTCTCACGCCTTTCCCTGTCCATTTATTACTGTATGTCATATGTCTGTCATGTGTATGTCATATGCGATATGTCATATGTCATGTCTGTATTTCATTGAATGTCATGCGATGAACAACAAAACATTGTCCCCGGTGCCTTTATCTATGTACATCTAAAACAGTGGGCATGGCAATACATAAGTGGGGGGGGGGGTTATATGGGGGCATAGGGGGGATGAGACCGGACTCGACCATCCAACTCCATAGGGTGCTCTCCTAGGGGCGAGCTCGAATATGGGGGCAGGGTGGGAGGTCGGGTGTGCACGCGTAGTGTGATGTGTGCAGCACCCGTCTCGTGTCATCATTATTCTTTATAGCTTGGGGCAGTCTTCTCTACATCAAGATCATCAGCTACCATATCTTCCTTCTTGGCATCTTTCTTGCCCTCCTTCTTAGAATCTTTCTTGTCCTCCTTCTCAGCATCTTTCTTATCTTTCATCGATTTCTCTGACTTCTTATCCTCATTACTCTTCTTTCCATCCTTCTTCATCTCCGACTTGGGTTGGTTACCAACCGACGGCTCCGGACCCAATCCACGTCCCTCCTCCTCCTCCTCCGGAAGATCAACCTCATCAGTAGGCTCATCCTTCTTCGCACTCATACTCTGTCCCACCTTCGTCCGCATCACAGCCTTCTTCCGGGCACCCGCAGTGATTCTCGCCAGCACCTCATTCTCCTCCATCTCCTCCTCCTCTCCGTCGCCTCTCACGGTGTTATCAAACTCGGCCACCTGGTCGAGCTGGGATTTCCTTAAAATAGTATTATTTATATTATTATTATTATATATTATTAATATTATTATACCTTACTATTTACAACAATGAAAATAGTATTATTTATAATCAGTTAAATTCTAGGAAAAGTAGATGAAAAGTGAGAACTAGCGTCAAATTTTGTGCTTGTAAAGTAGTTGGAAAAGTAGCATGGCTTCGCAATTGACGTAACTTTTGCAATAAATCCCCTTTACGCCAGTGTTGCATTACTACTTTTCCAACTACTTCTACAATCACAAAATTAACACTGGTTTTCACTTTTCCGTCTACTTTTCCAAAAATTTAAACACCACATAATAACAACGATAATATTAGCAAATGAAGTGCAATATTATTAATTTTTTCTCAAGTATTTTTCATGCAAAATTTCGATGCTACGATGACGATTAATAAAGATGAATAATATTATTACTCTCTCTCTATCTCTCACTCCCTCCCAGTTTAGCGGCAATGGCAATACGGCATAAGACAATAATAAAGAACATTCTACCTGGACTTGACACTCTTCTCCGACTCATCGGCCTCTACCGGAGTAGTCTCCTGGATCAAGGCCCTAGCCTGGGTGGCTGTCAGTGGATCATTGATTTTATATAGACGAAGTCGATCGAAGTCCTTACCGGCTGCAAAGATGTTACACTGTACTCCGGTCACTACCGAAACGAGGGACATCCATCAACCCCTTTGTTTAATAATAATAATAATAATAATAATAATAATATAATAATAATAAAGAGGAAAAGTACGATAATATCATGCATTTTCGCCCCACCCACAATCTATTGTTATCATTGTTATTCTATTGCTATTGTTATATGTGTATTATCTTTTTTTAAATTTATTTATTTTCTTTTTATATATTTATTATAATATTGTCTTACGAATTATGGTCGGTTCGAATTTCTCAAAGAAATCGTCTTCTGGCTTCTTTGCGAGATACAGCACTCCAGCGGCGGTTCGATTCTTGTAGATTGACTAGAGAAATTATATGTATAATAATATAAAATAATAATATAAAATAATAATAATAATAATAATAATAATATAATTTATCCCGTCTACATGTCATATGTAGATATGTAGATGTAATAATATAATAATAATATGTTCATAATTATATTATTATTATTACTAAAAATATGTGAAAAACATACGAGTAAAAACGTTTGTAAATAATTTAAATTGCATTACTCTGATATTTAAAGTGCACTTATCATTTTCAATTGACAAGGGAATGGTAAACCATCCCCGTAGAGTTAATATACTTTATGCGGTGCAAAAGTAAAGTATAATTTGCGGTTTTTTATAATTCCAAGACATTTGAGCATATGTCGAATAGCTAGGTTATGGGTTTTCAAAATCCGGTTAGGTTTTTCGATTTTTGACAAATTTGGCTCAAAATCCGGTCAGGTTTTTCGATTTTTGTGAAATTTTGGCTCAAAATCCGGTCTGGCTTGGTACTTTGTAACATACTTTTCGACCTATGCATTTGAGACCACCTCGGTTGTCAGTATCGCGACCAATCGTTGTGGTGTAGTGGTTAAGGTGCTCGCGCAATTCATGCTGTACATTCATGGTTCGATGTCTGGTATCGGCATCACAGGGTGTTTCGAATGGTATGTGCCACTAATCATAACTCGACGTTTACTATTACCTTGAGCGAGAGAGAGAGAGCGAGAGAAAGTGAGAGTGAGAGAGTGAGAGAACGTGGGAGTGAGAGAGTGAGACAATAGAGGGAAACTAACCCAATCCGGCTTAACGCCTTTAGGGAGTACACTAGCACTCGAGAAGAGAGTGACCAGTCGTTCTTGCAATCCAATCCTCATCGCATCCATTCCCATACCCTGAAAAAAGATCAAATAAATATAAAATTCCAAAAAATATTAGGTTGCGTCAGAATTAACCGTGGCGTTTTTCGGTTCGACTCTGAACTTTTCCCGTTCTTTTGTGATAGCGTCTCCAGTCTCGAGATACGGAGGCACACTTGCAAGACTCCCCCTTCCTCCGTCGGAAGATGATGACGTTTGGCTGGCGAGTGTTCCCCTAGCCCAAGTATACATCGGACCTTGTCGCCTCCGATTATTGGCTTGTCGGTGATGTGTATCGTGGCTTGGCGGAGAAACACTTCCAGAATCGAGTCGAGGTCGAGTCGTGACTGACCTCATACTTCGCCTCCAAGCCGGTCGTGCGACTCGAGGAGGGAATCAAGCCGCTGCGCACACTTTGGCAGAAGGCCATCCACGATCACGACGGCTACTATGCTTCACACCGTCATTGAACGCACGGCGGCTCAATGATAGTAACTAAGAAGCTCTTGCCGGAGAAAGAAAGTATCGCAAACTGAGTGATGATAAGCACTAAAACATCTAGGTTCTCCCAGCGCGAAAGTTGACTACGGTATTTCTGGGCGCTCGCTTCTGACTATACCTATCATCGAGTTTTACGATTCGCGAGACATGCCGATATGGCTTAGTGGATAGAGCTTTTGTGTATCTATCCGAACCTCGTAGGTTCGAATCCCGCCCAGTGCAAATCAACTTTGCCGATTTTTCGTAATGCAAGAGGCTTCAAGCCAAAGTTAAAGGTAGGGATTTCTCTTCATTGAACCGCCGTGGAACGACAAAGAAATTTCAAGACGAAGTTCAAAGTCCACGGCTAACTCTGACCCAATTTAATATATTTTTTTTATTTATTCAATATTAATATCTATATTAGTATTTTTATAAGCACAACAATAGCGGTGAATAAAAATTAAAGGCACAGCCAAGCAGGCACAGAACGCGACAGACAGGCAGATAGACAGATAAACAGACAGATAGATAGATAGATAGATAGACAGACAGACAGACAGACATACAGACAGATAGATAGACAGACAGATAGATAGGCAGGCATACACAGATAGACAAACAGACAGACAGAAAGAGAGAGAGAGTGAGAGAGAGGGAGAGAGACAGATGCGCCTTTAACAATCTCCACTTTGTTGCACAACATATTTCGTATAGCTACGTCAGGTTTTATGTTTTTTCTCTCTCGGTATTTTCGGGTCAACTGACAATGAGGTTAGGTATTCAACAACAAAAAAAACTCCGAAAATGAGGGCTGGTTTTTCGAATTTGCGGAAATTATCGGCTCAAAATGCGGTAAGGATTCGTAGTTCGTAACGTATACTTTTCGACCTATGTTGCACAAGTGCACAATTACAACAATAATAATAGTAATTATAATAACAATACCTGGTGGCCACGAATGACCATCTTGATATCCAACGATTCGCAGACTGTCTTCAAATCGTTACTCGAGAAATATACACTGCAGCCGCGTACACGGTTCTGTTCGAAGCTGCATAATAATAATAATAATAATAATAATAATAATAATAATAATAATAATAATAATAATAATAATAAAGACAATAATTTCAAATTTTATATAAAGCGCTTTAAAAATTTAAAATTTTTGTGAAGCATAAATAAAAACAAATTGTTTTAAATAAATCTAAATAATATTTTGTTACATAAATCCATTTCGAGATGTTCCATTTGCATTTAAAAATTCAAGCATGCCAGCCGGAACACCAGGGCGCTAGCATGCCATCAAGCTAATAGCACATTCACTCACCTCGGGCACTCATTTATTCCATCATCATCCGGATGGGGATCGGACCAGAGCATGTCAAAGACCATCTTCACTTTCTCCAAAACAGACAACGGACTCGGAATCTGCAGTATAAATCGTATATTTTTTGTAACAACACATAGGTGGGCACGCAGGGGGAAAGGCTGTGCGCATTTCTATTTTTTGATGAATTCGACTGGAATATTTCCAATTCTTGCAAGGCAAGGCTGGTTATGCGCAAGGCCCCTATCGACCTATATTTATGCTCAACTCGTTATCAGAACCATAAACTGACCCGTAAAATTGTTTATTTTGGCGAAATGTGTGATAAAATGGCCCGTTTTTTTACAATCTGGCCAATTTATAAACTGACCCGTACCCACATTGTGGTTGCACGTTGAATATGGGTAACGACTATGATTATTGCTATTATCACTATTTATTTGCACAGTTAATAAAATTATACTTATTTTTTTTCCTCATTAGCTGTGAGTATTGGTCCTTTAAAGACAAACTAGCTCGGGTGTGCGTTTAACTAGACAACAAATAAACAAATAAATAATCATCCTACCTGTTCGAGCGACTCGCGACTGATTAGACGAGAAGATATTCCTCCGTGAACGGCCAAGAGCTGCTCCCCTGAAATAATAATAATAATAATAATAATAATAATAATAATAATAATAAGCCCCGAAATAGTATTCATACATGTTCGGTACTCTCGCCGTTATTTTTTATATAGTGTGTCGATTTTCGAAATATGGTAGGTCGACCAAAATTCGTTATCACGCAGTCACGTTAGCAGACGCGAGTTAGGGTTTTGTTGCAGGGTAAAATAGAAGAATGAAGGGGGAATTGGAGAAAAAGAAATCATAACATGAAACAAGACTAACCAACGAGTGCAGAGACTGGCATGTGCGTAAAAGCTTCGTTCAGGCAATTGAATAGCTCATTCTCAACTGTTTTCTGCAAGTGGACATTAATTCGAAATTTGGAACTAAAAAAAAATCAGGAAAGTGCCCGAAATTTAATATGTATTCGAAAATAAGAGAGGATATCTCACTGGATCGAAATACTCTTGGCATTCTGTGAAAAAATGGATAGTGAGATTTTTGCAGTTTTATGTAGTACTGTCCTAGAGAAGTTCTCCCATGCAGGAGAGAAGTTGTGAAAATGCTTCTACGCCTCAGGGCATGACGTCATAAAATTTTTAAAAAATTTGCAAACTTTCTCGTACGGCTTCATGAGTGGTACCAATCGATTCCTCGTTCAATTCTAAGACTTTTTTGATTAGGTACATTTTTTGTTAATCTTCGGTCTTCCTTTGGAAAAATGCAAAAAACATTGATAAATTCAATTTTTTCGAATTTAATATGTGCAAAGAGCCGATTTTTATTCGCTCAGTTTCTTCTTATTACAATTACACATACGCTTGTATATACCGTTAATTTTTTGAGGGGGGCCGGTATATTGGAAAAGCAAAAAACAAGAGTAATTGAATTGTGGTGTGCTTACTGTAGCCGAGTTTTATCAGTGCTATGTCCCGGCTCCTGATTCTCGTTTGCCATTTCAGTGTGCTATGTGAGTTACTGTAGCCGAGGAATACCATAAGTATATTGCTTCAGCCGTGTTACAGTAGTAGATATGATTACATCAATTATCATTGACAAGAAGAATCAGGAGCCGGGAAATAGCACTGATGAAACTCGGCTACAGTAAGCACACCACAATTCAATTACTCTTGTTTTTTGCTTCTCCAATATACCAGGCCCCTTCAAAAAATTAATTTTATATACAAGCGTATGTGTAATTGTAATAAGAAGAAACTGAGCGAATAAAAAACGGCCATTTGCACTTGCATAATATATTAAATTCGAAAAAAATTGAATTTATCAATGTTTTTTGCATTTTTCCAAAGGAAGACCGAAGATTAACAAAAAATGTACCAAATCAAAAAAGTCTTAGAATTGACGAGGAATCGATTGGTACCACTCATGAAGCCGTACGAGCAAGTTTGCAAATTTTTTAAAATTTTTATGACGTCATGCCCTGAGGCGTAGAAGCATTTTCACAACTTCTCTCCTGCATGGAAGAACTTCTCTCGGACAGTACTACATAAAACTGCAAAAATCTCACTATCCATTTTTTCATAGAATGTCAAGCCCCAACACACAAGTATGTCGATCGAGTCTCATAAGACGTATTTATAAGGGGAAATATAAGGTGACGACACAAATAACGCTCGTTTTTCAGTTTTACAAAAAAATTAATGTGAGTGACTTACGAGGTCTGTCTTGCGGTCCCTTTCGACCGGAATTGGGTAGCGTTCAATGCATTCGTCCTTTAGGCCGTATCTCCAATTCGTATCCTTCGCCTCATGATTACCTCGGAGTATGACGAACTGCAATTGTTTTACTATAACATTAACTATAAATCATGCACCAAACACCACACAGTCAGGATTCCCCAGTTGCGAGGGTAGTGTGTTTGAATATACCCTGGCAACTGGGGTAGGGTTCAAAGCCTTAACCGTCTAGTGTTTGGTCCACAGTAGGGGTACAATAGCTTTACTTTTTTACAACTGCAAGGCCCCATTTTGCGAAGACCTGGCTGCATTTTGTATTTTTTTTTGTGAAAATCATTTTCCAAATCTAGCTATTCGACCTAGAAAAGTCAGCCAAAACGTACCCGTTCCGGGTAGGCGATCTTGAGCGAGAAGAGCGTGGCGATGACTTCCAGTTGATAAGGGCCGCTGAATAATATTTATTTACTTATTTATTATTTATTTACTTATTAATTTATTTATTTACTAATTTATATATTTATCCCATCAAATATAATGATAAACGAGTGTGATGCATTTACAACACCAATGAAATGCACACGTCTCAATGAGCGGCAAATGCATATCAAATTGAATGGAACAATGATCATTTGAAAAAAAAAAGATTCATTTCCAGAGGTGGATAAAAATTCATACCGATCGACATAGTCTCCCATGAAGACAAACGTGGCCTTATCAAAGCCTTCTTCAGTCTTATTATCGATGTGACGAAAGATGTTGATGAGGTCTTGGAACTGAAAGGTAATAGTAATGGTATGCCCATTACGTTGCAATTAAGAGACCGGCTCGGTAAGACTCGAGCATTTTGACCCCCCTGCCGGACATTCGGAGGACTTTCGATCAGGCCCTCAATACTTTCATCAGAGACACATAATAGGGGGAGACCGATGAAAGTTATAGTGAAAATGCCCTTAGGCTCAAACGCGGCTCACATATGTCACATTAAGTAAAAAAATTTAAAAATTCATAACTTTTACATCGTGATAGCTAGCACTTTTATTTCTTTTTATTGGTGAATAACATGTCATGCACCCTTACAAACACAGCTGAGCAGTAATATCATATCATTCTGAATTTAGTTACCGTACTCTATAATAATGTGGTGAAATTCTCCGAAAATTCAGGTGCGTGCATTACAATTACTGTAATTGGGGTTACGGTATCCAGAAAACTAGAAGTTGGGTCACTGTTGACATATTGCCAAATAGTATTTGGTCTGAAAATTTATAAATTAATTTAAAAAAAATTTATAAATTATTTTATAAATTAGTTAATTTATAAATAAAAACGACGATTCTTCACGTGGCATCATGAATTTTTCAGCCTCAATCATTCTCAACCATGAACCCCATCGTCATGGTTGAAAATCATGGGTCGACTGAAAAAAAATCAATTCGCGATTCCTGACGATTACGGTAGTCCAATACCGTACACTCCTACTGATAACGATGGTACAACTTTGGTTGCCATACGCTACCTTCCAACCGATTTATATGAAATAAGCATATAAATGTTCAAGTTGGTTAATTTATAAATAAAAACGACGATTCTTCACGTGGCAGTTTTTTTCGCAAACGGACGTGCAGTTTGAAAAAATAAAAATAAAATAATTATTTTTTCTCAATTTAAAAAAAAAGTGTAGTCTGAGTCTATTTGTCTAATCTAGTCTATTTGTATATTTTTTTCTGTGCACGCGCATCACTACGAGTAAAATGACATAATAATGCAACCTACTACTCTTGCGACTTACAAGAAATTTAATTTTCGATTTTTGCATATTACACATATCTCACACATAGGTCGAAAAGTATGTTACAAAGTAACAAGCCTGACCGAATTTTGAGCCAAAATTTCACAAAAATGGAAAAAAAACCTGACCGGATTGTGAACCAAAATTTCACAGAAATCGAAACCCTGACCGGATTCTGAGCCAAATTTGCCAAAAATCGAAAAACCTGACCGTATTTAGAACACCAATAACCTAGCTAATCGACCTATGATCTCACATTCAGTTGCAATTCACGATGCTTCAGAAAAGTTGGATTTCCAAGGGAATGGGACCATCATGTAGATAATTGTCAGGGCTACAATATGTACTATGTTAATGCTTGCTTGCCGTGTCTCTTCAACGAGGATAGAAGAGGAAAAATCTGAAAATCAGACATGAAAAAACATATTCAGAACGATATGATATTTATGTTCATTGTCAGCTGTGTTTATAAGGGTGTATGACATATTATTCACAAAAAAAAAGAAATGAAAGTGCTAGCTATCACAATTGAAAAGTTATGAATTTTTCAATTTTTTACTTAATGTGACATAAGGGGCCTAATGGCATTTTCACTGTAACTTTCATCGGTCTCCCCCTGTTATGTGTCTATGGTGGTATTGAGAGCCAGATCGAAAAAAAATGTCCGGACCATGCTCGAGTCTTATCGAGCCGGCCTCTTAAATTATTTTTAAAAAAAGTATACAATAAAGTTTTTTAATACTTTTGTTGTGATATTGATTTCTATTAAGGTTAGGGGATGTTACATATTTCAAAACGTGCGCACGCCGTGCCGACGGAGACGCGGCGGAGGGAGTTACGGCGTGCGCAAGTTTTGAAAATGTAACACCACCTTACTGAATAAAATTATATATGAAACATGTTGTAATAAGTGGAATTCGCTGAAGTAGAAATCCATGCATGATCACTAATACAAGTATAATCATGCATGATTCGACATTGGTGGTTCGTGATCAAGCACGAACTTGCATGATCACGGATAATTCATACATGATTCGAGTATTTCCAATGCTAGATTCATTCGCATGTAAAATAACATTAGACTTTCATTCATAGATGGCTCACCAACCCAATTAAGAGAGAATAAACAGATTTGAAAGTCATTGAAAAATTCGGATTTTCTAGCAAAGTTGGCTTTTTGATGGAGAGAAAGGTGATTAGAAGACTATGATCGGAAGAGCAATAAAAATGGATATGAATAAATTTTGAAAATAGCATAGACCAAAGTGTAATGGAGGGTACACTACATAGCCCAGAATTCACAGTATTTGGAATAGTGGTTAACATAGGTCGAAAAGTATGTTACAAAGCACCAAGCCTGACCGCATTTTGAGCCAAATTTTCGCAAAAATCGAAAAACCTGACCGCATTTTGAGCCAAATTTTCGCAAAAATCGAAAAACCTGACCGCATTTTGAGCCAAATTTGCCAAAAATCGAAAAACCTAACCGCATTTTGAAAACCGATAACCTAGCTATTCGACCTATGGTGGTTAAGGAAATATAAATGATTCTTTTTTTTGAAAAGTATGGAAAAATAGGAGATTTTCCTGTATAATCTCCTACTTGTGTCGTTTTTTTCGTTTTGATGGTACTCTCTTATAGCAAGTACAGTATCGGCGTAAAGTGATGAGACGCTTTTTCATTTTTTTATAACTTTTGATCCAGGAAAGCAATCAAGCTCATCTTTCGAACTAATGTACAGAATTTATCATGGAATATTACCATGATGTGTTGGTGTAATTAAAATAGTTCATTATTGCGTAGTGATGACGCAATCGAAGTACACTTTTTTGAAAAATTCCCATTCTTTAGTGAAAAGTCCTGTTCCTCTGAAACATTGTGAGCGTGTAGACATCCACTAGGAATGCACAGGAAAAAAATCCGGAATGGATCCGACTCCGATTTCGAGCAGTAGCTTTGTTGCAAATTTGACCCCCAAAATTTAAAACTCAGCTTCTAGATGTACTAACGACCCATTCTAAGCGCCAAAATGATGCTAGTGATAAGCGATGTTTATTCCCAGATTATGGTAGTCATAGCTCTCATTCGCCCCCAGGGCATGAAAAACAAAATTTTTTGGAAGGGCTGATTTTGAGACCCTACAATTCAGAGGGCAGGTGTTCTAAAATTCTGGTTCCTGTGCAAGCAGCTTTGCAATGTATCATATATTTATTTCCCTTATTTTGGTTTAGCTCCGATTCCTTTCAGACCCGCAGCAAAGGTTATGTTGAGGTCTACTGGGTTTAGGCGAGTTAAGATCAAAATACAAAGATCAAAGATCGAAGTTTAACAACAGTGTAAAAACTTTTGTGAGGATCTCTAATATGCATAAGTGCTTTGAAAATAAAAGATTTCATCAATAGAGGCCCAGGGACGAGAGCAGTGAGGGAGAAAGCGCAAGAGCGCGCACCGAGTCGACCTCAACATAACCTTTGCTGCGGGTCTGAAAGGAATCGGAACTAAACCTAAATAAGGGAAATAAATATATGATACATTGTAAAGCTGCTTGTACAGGAACCAGAATTTTAGAACAACTGCCCTCTGACCGGTAGGGTCTCAAAATCAGCCCTTTCAAAAAAATTTGTTTTTCATGCCCTGAGGGCAAAAGAGAGCTATGACTACCATAATCTGAGAATAAACATCGCTTACCACTAGCATCATTTTGACGCTTAGAACGGGTCGTTAGCGCATCTAGAAGCTGAGTTTTAATATTTGAGGGTCAAAATTGCAACAAAGCTACAGCTCGAAATCGGAGTCGGATCCATTCCGGATTTTTTTCCTGTGCAGTCCTAGTGGATGTCTACACGCTCACAATGTTTCAGAGGAACAGGACTTTTCACTAAAGAATGGGAATTTTTCAAAAAAGTGTACTTCGATTGCGTCATCACTACGCAATAATGAACTATTTTAATTACACCAACACATCATGGTAATATTCCATGATAAATTCTGTACATTGGTTCGAAAGATGAGCTTGATTGCTTTCCTGGATCAAAAGTTATAAAAAAATGAAAAAGCGTCTCATCACTTTACGCCGATACTGTATAGTCGAGCTAGGTGACTTGGGAGAGGATGCAGAATGGTATTTAGACTGGGTTTATTGACATAATCGGGGGTTGGAAGTGATACAACTTGTTCGACCCCGTTTTGCTGTTATTGTCTTGTTATTCCATCATCAATTCATCAAGTTCATCAAGAGCGAGAGAACGTTGAGATATGAGAGAGTACGAAAGAGGGCGAGAGAGCGTTGGGATATGAGAGAGTACGAGATGTGAAGATGGAGGGTGTGGGCAGGGGGGCGGGGCGTGCGCATTTGCGGAACAAGCGCCGAATATTTAAAAAAAAAAATTTTCTAAATCACATACATTTCCATGGAGATCGCCGACAACTACCACCGGGAACTTGACAGGAATCGATTTCGGCTCCATCTCAAATAGAACTTGTGCAAATCCAATAAGCTTGAGAAGATCATCATAGACGAAGTCAATCTGCAAAATAGTTTCGTATTGTTGGATGAATTAATGATATCCTGCTGATATTGTACGAATCGGTCTTAAAGCATATAGGAATCATCAATAATATGAAAGCACATCATAGGTCGAAAAGTTTGTTACAAAGTACCAAGCCTGACCGCATTTTGAGCCAAAATTTTCCCAGAAATCGAAAAACCTGACCGCATTTTGAGCCATAATTTCACAAAAATCGAAAACCCTGACCGCTTGTTGAGCCAAATTTTCCAAAAATCGAAAAACCTGACCGCATTTTGAAAACCGGTAACCAAGCTATTCGACCTATGAAGCACATTACAAAAAAAAAGATACAGTAGACGACAAAATTATATCATATTTCAGTGTTTTCGTCATAAAATGCTATGCTTAGAATGCGAATTGAGCAACCAGTTTCATACTATTATTTACTCAGAGACCACCCACTATATAAAGCTCGTTTTTTATGTGAAAGATTTAAAAAAAACGATTTTTCTACATCGACTCACTATATAAAAATAATTCGGTGAGGGCACCGAAAATGTGTGATTCTAAGTTGAGATACAGATAAAAGTTCGAGTGCAAGTAATTATCACGCACCCTGTAAAAATCTATCAAGAATAGATCTTGATAGATTTTTTAAAGACGAAATCGCTTACATCTATGGAACTCCTCATTATTCATGTTTTAACTGATGGAGAAATATATAAATATAAAATCCCACCAGGTTTCGTTCCTTGAATGAGATCTTCTTCGCACCAGAAACATACGCCTTGATCTTCTTCAACATATCTTCCACGATTGCACGTACGCTGAGAATATAGGGAAATAAAATATAAAATTTACATGTAGACATGCCATTTCATTTTATTAGAGTTGTTGGCTTTTATTTCGTCATTACATCATGAATATCACATTGCGAATCAGCATCCAACAAAATCAGTCAATGTTGCAATTAAATTATTAAATTAAATTAATTAATCAAAGTCTAAATGGAATGACGCAATAGTTGTGTTGTATGTACAAGTAAAAGGGACGCTAATGATATATGTATAGTAAAAACCATAATTCGAATAGCTACGCTACACTTTTTCAAAATGCGGTCAGGGTTTTCGACTTTTCAGGAATTTTCGGCTCAAATGCGATCAGGTAATCAAAAAAAATCTCCGAAATGCGGTCAGGCTTTCCGATAATTTAAATTTTTTCGATTTTTCGAGAAAGAACGGCTCGGTGTTTCGGCCCTTGTCAGTCATGCGCGGTCGTTCGTGCAGGTCTACCAATTGTTCAAAAGATATTCTACAGTTTCACATTCGCGAGATCAACCTTCACACAGATTTTGCAGTTGAACCAAGATACCGTACCGTAAAGATACTGTACCGCGAAGATACCCTACCGTAAAGTACCGTACCATAAAGATAATACCGTACCGTCGTGATTCCTCATCATCGTATGTCATTGGCGATGGTATGTTCTCCAGGCGGAGGTCGGAAAAAGTACGGTCGAGCTTCTCGAATACCGCTTAAAGTGTATAAATAAGACTTTGCATGTACATCAACCGTTGTGCTTTCATAAATTTTCATACCCTCACAATGTGAGGATTGACCCACTTATATATACGGCTCGTTTTCAGAGTAGACCCACTACATAAAGCTCATTTTTATGTGAAAGAATACAATTTAAGCATACATGGGCGCCGACATGGGGGTGCCCCCTGAAAAAAAAATTCGAAAATTTGTGGAATGCCCCCCTGTAAAAATTGTCGTTTAGCTGAAAATTTTGGGAAAAAAGTGAAGGCCCCCTGTAAAATTATCCATTTTTTGTTCGGATGCCCCCCTGTAGAATCGAGCAGCAGGTACCCCGCCCATGTATGAATTTAAGCGAAAAATAACAATTTTTTTCTAAATCGACCCACTACATAAAAATAATTCGGTGAGGGCACCGAAAATGTATGTGTGCTTTACGATTTCTCGGTCATTATGTCATGTACCAACGCTCTCTCACATCTCTCACCCTGAAGCTATTCGGAATTTCGGGAAAAAGCCTACGGTTGTGACGTCACTTTTGTCGGACAAACGTTTTGCGGCGCTTGTTCCGCAAATGCCCACGCCCCGCCCCTCCATCCTTGCACTCCGTACTCTCTCATATCTCAATGCTCTCTCACCATCTCTCACTATGCACTGCGTGCTCTCTCATATCTCAACGCTCTCTCGTCCTCTATTGCTCTATTAAGAGGCATGCTCCCTAAGACTCGATCATATTCGACCACCCCCGGACACGTGCGCTAGCAATGGGAACTGGGGGTCCATACTTGGGTGTTAGGAGTGTCACCGGCCCTGATTACACAAAACAGCAGAAATTTCCTGTTTGTGCCCTCAGGCTATTAGAAAAATTAATTTAAGTGCAAAAACGTTTAAAAATCATAATTTCTCAAATTGTTGAGATAAATTCCAAATATCATTTGCGATGCGTCTAGGGTGCACAGAGCTTGCTAATTCACTATTAGCATCGAATGTGCGTTGATTCCTAAACCACTTTTTTTACTTAAAATTTTTGTTTTTTCGGACAAATTATTGCTTGTTGTAGATTGCTGCAAAGATTTCCGACCAGGTATTGTAGCCTAAGCAATTCTGCATTGATTTCACTTAAAACCGGGTTCTTCCCGTTAGACCATCTTGCCGAAATTTTCGCTCGAATTTCCGTCATCGATGGTTTTCCCGAACAAATGTATTTTCCAAACGTATTTTCCAAACGATTGGTGCGGAATTGTGGTCTACACAAGGTTTCGAAGTGAGGCCAGTCAAATGACACAAGAAGCCCATCACTTGGATCAATTTGAAAATTTCGATTTTCATGACCCGGGGGTCATGGTCTGAAAATTTTCAAAATTTCTCAAGTTTGAAATGTTTTCATTTCTGCGGCTTATTGTGAAGTATTGATGCTGTGAATAATATTTATCCAATGCTCAATGGCTGATCTATCCTTTCAACCATTTTTTTGAAAATTTTCATTCTGATTGCGTGCGAAAAATCAGAATTGTGTTTGAATCAGTTTCCAACTTGCTTTCTGTAACATTCTGTCATAGTACTATACAATATACATAATCAATATGAGAATTGTTCATTTTCGAAAATTCAGAAAATTAAATTTGAGTGCCTACTTTCACGGTAAATTTTTGAAATATTGCAGTTTGTCGACTCGAATGCTGCGACAATGAGCAAATGACAATGACAATGTGAAGTTTCACGATGAGTAAACATAGTAGAACTGAAATCCCGGCATTTGGCTCACTTTTGAAAAATCGATTTCCATGACCCCGGGTTCATGGCAAAAAAATTGAATTTTCGAAAATGAACGATTTTCAAATTGATTATGTATATTGTAAAGTACTATGACAGAATGTTACAGAAATCAAGTTGGAAACTGATTCAAACACAATTCTGATTTTTCGCACGCAATCAGAATGAAAATTTTCAAAAAATTGGTTGAAAGGATAGATCAGCCATTGAGCATTGGATGAATATTATTCACATCATTGGTACTTCACAATAAGCCGCATAAATGAAAACATTTCAAACTTGAGAAATTTCGAAATTTTCGGACCATGACCCCCGGGTCATGAAAATCGAAATTTTCAAATTGATCCAAGTGATGGGCTTCTTGTGTCATTTGACTGGCCTCACCTCGAAACTTTGTGTAGACCACAATTCCGCACCAATCGTTTGGAAAATACGTTTGGAAAATACATTTGTTCGGGAAAACCATCGATGACGGAAATTCGAGCGAAAATTTCGGCAAGATGGTCTAACGGGAAGAACCCGGTTTTAAGTGAAATCAATGCAGAATTGCTTAGGCTACAATACCTGGTCGGAAATCTTTGCAGCAATCTACAACAAGCAATAATTTGTCCGAAAAAACAAAAATTTTAAGTAAAAAAAGTGGTTTAGGAATCAACGCACATTCGATGCTAATAGTGAATTAGCAAGCTCTGTGCACCCTAGACGCATCGCAAATGATATTTGGAATTTATCTCAACAATTTGAGAAATTATGATTTTTAAACGTTTTTGCACTTAAATTAATTTTTCTAATAGCCTGAGGGCACAAACAGGAAATTTCTGCTGTTTTGTGTAATAAGGGCCGGTGACACTCCTAACACCCAAGTATGGACCCCCAGTTCCCATTGCTAGCGCACGTGTCCGGGGGTGGTCGAGTCTTAATGACCATCTCTCTTAACTAATGCTGAACTAAGAAGGCAATGGCAATATGCGGGGTTAAACAAATTTTATGTGTCGGAAGACTGCTCCTACTCTAACCACTGCTGTTTGAATATCTCGATGTCGAGAAATTGGATTACATTTTGCACTGACAACATTATTCATCGCTTTATGGCGTCTAGATGAAGCGGCCTAAACAAAACATCCTTAATTAGAGGTCCCATTATGCGTAATGTCTATTCCATCTCTTCTTAATCAGATTGGAACACTCATACACATATTATGCATATAATCAATTGTATGATTAAGGATTACGGTAGATTACCGGTAGGTCAAAGGGTTGGTAACAGTTATGACTACTACCATTCGAAATCGGATGGATTAGTAAAGGAAAACAATCACAACTCATTTACTTACTCCATAGGTGGGCGCGTGAAAACGAATATTTTTTGCGCGCAGCCTTGCCTTCTCATCGCGGCCTTGCGCATAGCCTTGCTTAGCAAAAATTGGAAAATTTCCTGCTGAATTAGCCATAAACAAAATTTCGCATAGCCATGCGCACAGCCTTGCCTCCCGATTCCCCGGGTTGCGCACAGCCTTTCCCCCAGCGTGCCCACCTATGACTTACTCGCAGAAATAAGAGTAATATGTGGATGGAAAAGCAAATTAGTCGAGGTATGTAGTAGATGGATACTGTAGTCAACGAATACTGTAGTCGCTGTGTACTATTCGACGGATACTTCTTTCAATTTGTATGTATACGGTATTTAGACAGGATAAAGACAGTTGCTTTATTGGTAGATCATTTCATTCCCTGTCATTCTATTAATTCCCAATCATTTTGTCCCTACTGTCAATCTCTTAGTGTATCTCTCAATCTATCGCACTCGTTATTCAAATGTTTCTCATTTAAAGAAGTCCTTAATGCACCTTATTGTTAGAACACTTTTCCTCGTTCCTTGACTCTATCTATGACATTGTCTGTTCTTTTAAATTGGTTAGAGCACAGGCATACAGACAAGCCTGGTCAGACACGCAGGGAGATGAGAGATGAGAGAGAGCTAGAGAATGAGATCCAGCGAGAGAGTGCTCTCAACCTAGAGAGTGCACATGCGAGGTTTGTAGTTTGTACTTCCCCCTATAAATAGCTCTCGGCCTGCTCATTCTTCGCCTCTGATTCATCAGTTGCGCCTTTCTCTTTCGAGAGAATTTTGTCTTGGGGAAGGGACTTCACGATTAAGTCCCTTCCCTGCCCCGGACTTCTCCATCTACTTGGAGAAGTCGCCGCGCAGGAGCCGGCTGGGGTGCTCCCCCCCTTCCAGGGCCTCTCCCCTGGAAAGGGGGTAGAGCTTAAAGGGGGCGTGGCAAGTGTGGGCATTTGCGGAACAAGCGCCGACGGTTATCCGCACAAAGCCGATTCGTCCCTTCCCAAGCCATCGGTTAAGCGTCAAGCCAAAGCGTGCGATCCTACTTTAACAAGCTCTACGCAGTTCGTTTTGAGTCTACCAAGCTCCCCACAGCACCAGCGTGATTTTGCATTGAATAGAGATCCCTAATGAACCCTTATGGCGATAAATGTGATATAACATAACAATCGTCTAATGAAGTTGTTGTAATGCAAAAAAAAGATCAAGTCATTGGATTGATGAATTGGTCACTGAGTTTCGAGCCACTCATTTGCATACTAAGATCACAACCAACTACAATGTTCAGTCGTCCAAGTCTGTGGGAAGGGGACCGTATAAAATACACATGTTTATTTGGTACGAGAGTAGCCAACCACTGCCACAATGAACTTCTATGTTTAGAGAGAGAGAGAGAGAGCGAGAGAGAGAGAGAGAGAGAGAGAGAGAGAGAGAGAGAGAGGGATACAAGTACATTTTACTCGAGACAGACGAAGCGGCCGACCGATGATAAGGAGACAACACGAGGAAAAAAAAAGCAAAACAGCAAAGTCCAATAAAACAAGAAAAACATACATTTTCGGTACAACCGCCGTTTATGTTTATGCAGTGGGTAAATTCTCGAAATAGGGTGGGTTGATTCACAAAACTCGAAATTTTCGCTTAAAAATCTTCATTTGTTGCTTCCTTTGTTATCATGGGCCTTATATAGTGGGTCAATCCTCGCATTGCGAGGGTATGAAAATGTATGAAGAAAAATATATACCCAATCTTGGATCGCGAGACTTCATCCCGAATTTTGCCAAAATTTTCGGGATCGGTGACTTTCGAATGACGACTCCTACTTTCTCAACCGTCTCCTGATATATAATTTATTCACCATGGATAGGTAAACGTGTAATGAACAAACCTTGGCGAATTTATAAGCTTTACGAAGCGAGGAGGTAACGGAGTTGTCCTTCTCCTTCTGGCTTTCACTTCCTGTCACAAGAAGTACCGCCGGTTTCTCCTATAAATAACGATCACTGATTGCAAATGCGGTGTACAAAAAGTAGGGGGAAAAGGAACGAGAGGGTGCGCAAGAAAGTTTCTCTTATTTTCTTCTCTTTTCGCAACCTTTGAACAGAGAGGATCACGGACATTGCAATCTAATAATAATAATAATAATAATAATAATAATAATAATAATTTATTTATCTTTAACGATAAACAGAGAGGTGAACGAGACAAATAAATCACTTATGAACGCAACATAGAGAGGCAAACTATGGAAAAGAGGTAGAGCAAAAATACGGGGTAGTATTTCCATATATCAACAATTGTGGAAACATTTGCAGTTTCCACAAAGTTCAGAAGCGCCAAAGTCGGATAGTGCCGAGAGAGATAATAAAATGTGCTAACCTCAACTTTCTTAACAACAACTTCGACTTTTTCAGTTGTCTTCTTCATAGCTGGGGGCTTCTTTGCTATCTTTTTCTTCTGTTTCTTCTTCTGAGTCTTAAGCCAGCACAGCCAGACAATAACAATTACAGCAATCATCACCTGCAACAGATTTGCATTAGATATTGCTGGTATATCATGAACACTTCTCCCGATAGCGGCCTCATCTAACAAGGGAACTATCTCAGCTTGCTTTTTTCAAACTGGATGAAATTTTGCATAGACATAGCTGAACATATTATAAGATCAAGTGCGAAGTCTAAAAATTCTGGCAGGCAATAGCCGAGCCAGAAAATTGGTCCAAAGTTTTGACCCATGTTCAGTTAAGTTTCACACGCGTTTCTGTGTTTCTGTGTCAAAACGATTTTCCGATTCATGGTCTGTTCCTTGAAAGGATCGAACAAGTGGAGCGGTGGTGTAGTGGCGAAGTGTCTTCGTTACCTTGGCAACAGTGGTGTGTTCGATGCCGCTATGGTGCAATTTTTTTTGCATTTTTTAAAGAGATCGATAAATGTTCATTTTTTCAATATTATTTATTTATTTATTTATACCATCAAATATAATGAGCAGGGGGGATATGTATAAAGGCAGAAGAGGGATAAATGGATTTCCGTCGCATAAGGCGATTTAGGTTTTGGAACGGTGGCAGTTTTCATGGTAAGGGTTTCAGGTACGAATTCAAATACAATTTAAATATTAAAATATTCACTGCATTGATCGTGTCAACTGTGCGAGACCAGATATTTTTTTAAACGTAGTTTTATTCAGACGTTTAGGGGACTATTTCTCCATCATCAGTGAAAGTAAACTACCTACAATGAAAAATATGAATAATATGAACGCCGACAAGTGGACTAGATAGGGCAAGAATTAGATGCAATGAAAGGATGAAAGGAATAAGAAAGAGAGAGAGAGAGAACAAGAACGATAGAAACGGACGCTTGGGTTGGAGTGAGGTTTGGGACGGCAGGTCAGATATATCCTCAATAGAGGGGGAGAGAGAGGAAGAGAACAATCGTGCTGAACTGTCTATAGAACTCTCACAATTATCCTTGCTCAACTTCTTTGATCATAGCCACACTATCTTCCTCTCTCTCTCCCTCTATCTGACCTGCCGTCCCAAACCTCACTCCAACCACAGCGTCCGTGTTTCTCTCATTCTTATTCCTTTCATCCTTTCATTGCATCTAATTCAACGGTTGTGTTCTTGCCCTATCTAGTCCACTTGTCGGCGTTCATATTATTCATATTTTTCATTGTAGGTAATTTACTTTCACTGATGATGGAGAAATAGTCCCCTAAACGTCTGAATAAAACTACGTTTAAAAAAATATCTGGTCTCGCACAGTTGACACGATCAATGCAGTGAATATTTTAATATTTAAATTGTATTTGAATTCGTACCTGAAACCCTTACCATGAAAACTGCCACCGTTCCAAAACCTAAATCGCCTTATGCGACGGAAATCCATTTATCCCTCTTCCCTTATACATATCCCCCTACTCATTATATTTGATGGTATAAATAAATAAATAAATAAATAAATAATATTGAAAAAAATGAACATTTATCGATCTCTTTAAAAACGCAAAAAAATTTTGCAGCATAGCGGCATCGAACACACCACTGTTGCCAAGGTAACGAAGACACTTCGCCACTACACCACCGCTCCACTTGTTCGATCCTTTCAAGGAACAGACCATGAATCGGAAAATCGTTTTGACACAGAAACACAGAAACGCGTGTGAAACTTAACTGAACATGGGTCAAAACTTTGGACCAATTTTCTGGCTCGGCTATTGCCTGCCAGAATTTTTAGACTTCACACTTGATCTTATAATATGTTCAGCTATGTCTATGCAAAATTTCATCCAGTTTGAAAAAAGCAAGCTGAGATAGTTCCCTTGTAAGAAAACGAATAGTCAACACTAAGCACAATGAAGAGGAACCATTTGGAACTTGGGTAATGGGTCGTCACCATAGGTCGAACAGTTATGGCACACTTTTTCATTGCGGTCAGGTGTTGCAATTTGTAATGCACTTTTCGACCTATGGTCGTTGCATTTGTCTTAACGCCTTCGCCAACGAACGTTACAATTCGTTACGTACACGTCGGCATAGATTTTGGAGTGTGTTGGGTGTCAAGAGGAAAACCCCGAAGGTCAATGGAGATGCGGTAATAATCTACCGTACCATCTATCAATAATGATAGACTACCGTAGCATTCTACAGTAATTTCATGGATCATCAGGGTTTTCCACTTGGGACCCAAGACACTCCAAAATTTACGCCGACGCATGCGCAAAGGTGGGCGCGTGAAAACGAATATATATTGCGCACAGCCTTGCCTTCCATTGGGGCCTTGCGCATAGCCTGGCTTCGCAAAAACTGGTAACTTTCCAGTCGAATTCGCCAAAAAATAGCTATGCGCACAGCCTTGCCTCCCCTTTTCCCGGTTTGCGCATAGCCTTGCCTCCCCTTTTCCCGGTTTGCGCATAGCCTTGCCTCCCCTTTTCCCGGTTTGCGCATAGCCTTGCCTCCCCTTTTCCCGGTTTGCGCATAGCCTTGCCTCCCCTTTTCCCGGTTTGCGCATAGCCTTTCCCCCAGCGTGCCCACCTTGGCGCACGCGTAAGCGAACTATAACGTTCGTTTACGTGACGGAGTAGGCGCGTAAGCCAAATGTAACGACGCATAAGAAATCACATGCATGCGTTTTCTAGAGCATGACATGAAACGAAAACGCTCTTGCTATCGGAAGATGCGCCAAATTGTGGCATTGGATAGTATCATATGTCCAGAGAGATCCATGCTATATATTATTTCTTCTCCTGATTGCCACCGTCTCGCTCATGCGTGCGCATGTGATCAATCATAGGTGGGCATGCTGGTTGAAAACATAGGTCGAAAAGTATGCAACAAAAAACAAGCCTGACCGGATTTATAACCAAATTTCACAAAAAAAATTGCCAAAAATCGAAAAACCTGACCGGATTTTGAAAACCGATAACCTAGCTATTCCACGTATGGTGGAAAGGCTGAACGCTAACGTGGCAGGGGAAAGGCAAGACTGGGCGCACGGCTACGAAAAAGCCTTTTTAAAGCAATTTTTTTTCACAATTACGCAAATCTATGCGCAAGGCCCAAGGGGGGTCAATATAAATAAATAAAATGGATTTAATGCTTACAAAGACAATAACCGGGATGGAAATGAGGAGCTCAATCGTGGTCTCGTCCAGATGCGTTTCTGTAGTAGTCGTCGATTGATCCTGAAGACAACACAACATAAGTTAAGAACAAATGCCAGCGAGCCAAAAACCGAAATCGCTTAGACGCGACGGAAATCCATCATGCATCTTTCCAATTGCCAGTAACGTGTTTATGAATACATATATGATGGAATAAATAAATAAATAATAATCAACAAAAATATGACAAGGTAAACATACAAGAATAACCACTTCCTTGTGAACGCATTTCACTCTCATTTCCATCATCGGAGGTGCAATTGCCTTGCTTGCCATGTCCCATATCGACCACAGTCCGGTAGCATGATCACACGAGATTTGAGAAGCGTGCAGTTCCTGAGAGGAAATCATTAAACAGGTATACGGTACGGATCATACATGAGCGGGCATTGCCGCTGGAAATGAAAATTGCATGGGTCGGGTGCCAAAATCGGTTGGGTTTGACACAAAAAAGTTCATTTTCGAGTGGATTTTGCCCAAATCGTTTTCAATTTTTCAGTGAATTTTGGCTAAATCGGGTGGGTTGGGTGCCAAAATTGGGAATTGGCAAAATTTGGTATTGACACTAGCGGCAATGCCGCCCACCTATGGTATGGGTATACGGTAGTGCCAACCTTGCTCGTCGACTCCTCCACAAATGCCAACTGGTATAGCGGGTCACAGGTTACGACGAGGTCGAGAGAGAGGGACGACTGCAAGGAACACGAACATTACAAAACACGATGTACTCAATAATATTAATAATAATATAATATTATTAATAATATTTATTCATCATATATAGGCAAATGCGAACGTGAGATAAACAATATTTTAATTTAATAAACAGTAGATGAATGCGAACCAGCTTGCGTTCATCAGATTCCGAATTGGGAGCATACGGGACAAGCTTGCTGCAATCATCTGCAACGATTATTATAATGATAATAATTATTATGATAATGATAATGATGATTATTTCAATAAATTTCGTCATAAGAGAAATATTCAAAGCTATTTCACATTTACTCTTCCAAACCCATAGCCAGTTTTAAAGCCACACCCTGAGCCAATTTGAAAGTCCACTCAGACAATGCTCTCTCTCAAGCTTTTTTCGACTGCGAGAGTGTAGCGAGAGCGGAGAGCGCAGATTAGCTCGGGATGTGCCTTTAAACAATGTTTCTTTATTTTTTTTCCTATTTGGATGGTATTGAGAGCTGGGTACCAAGTTGAATGGTTGCACTCACATTTCTCGACACATTCGACAGTTTTGATAGCAATCTGAGCATTGTCAACCTTCCATTTCGCATCAGAACAATTGAGATCAGGCTTCGGATGTGTGATGTTTCCATTGATGAGCATTAGAGGTGTGTCGCACTGAAATAGGACACTAAATACATAATGAATGTTATTATGCAGCATGCAATTATTCACTTTTATCGAAACTCTAGACTATCAACAACAAAACGAATTTTGAGGGAATGACTGTAAGTAGTATTGACATGTACACTTTAGTGTTGTTAAATGGAATATTCTTATTCTCGAATAACTTTCCGAAATTTATTTCAGAATAGATATTAGTCCAGAACAATATTCTCATTTGGAATAAACAGGTCACTCGACTACGCGACTAAATTTGCATTTATTCTCGACTGATGTTGTCAAATGTATTCGAAAGCACCCTTGAATATCCGTTTTTGTTCTCTTGCCGATTGGTCCATTTTAGTCCAAACTAAATGCAAATATATTCCAGGCTATTTTTTATGTTTGACTTATTGTTATGTTAGGTACCGACCCCCAGTTCTATCTATTATCCTATTAATTATGCAGTATGCTAATGTCGTCTATGTTTATGCGTCGAGTGATTAGAATACACTTCCCTATGTCTATCATTGCAATCTACGCTCCGCCCACTTATTATCAGGACCAATCACCGTTCCCCACGTTCTGTCTAGACCAATCATCGTTCACCACGTTAGGTACTGGAATACTATATAGGGGCAGGACTCGAACTCATTCGATTTATTCCGGAACGACCGAGAGAGAAATGAGATTCTTCGAGGAATGAGAGTGATTTGATAGCGTTTCGTATCCCTTCCGTATCAATTTCATTGTTCGATCACGGACAAAACTGATCGGTGTATTGTCAAAGTTCTCTCTCCAATTCTGATATTTCAAATATGTTTCACACTCATCCCCTTCTTTTCTCCCCCTCTCCCTCCTCTCTTCGGAACAAAGGAGCCAATTTGCATCTCTTCCGGAACGAGAGGCAAATAATTACTCTTCCGAATTGATTCCGTATCAAAAGTCACGTCGTTCCGGAACAAGAGTGAAAATACGTGACTTTCGAATGGCGTTTCGTCTTCCGAAAGGACAACCCTAATGGTAACGTACTTTTCGACCTATGAATAACTTTCGCGGGAATTCAAAACTGATTTTCTGGACTTTTTTTAAGGGGCTACTCTCACTTCACGCGATCTCGATAAAGTGATGTAAAAAACAACGGTGATTATCATTAACAAAATCTCACTTTCATTAAATGCAAGAGAATAGAACAGAGATTTTCAAATTAGGTTTCAGTGCTCGTTTTACGACATAAACAACAACAACAATCTTTATCACATTAGAGCAGGGATTCATGGGGCGTGGGGTTCCTTATAGATCAAAGATCTTGATTCATCGATCCATCGATCCATCTTGCAATACATTGATGGTCCTTCAGCATGGCTTTTGTGACGAAGTAGAATCCAGAAAATGCTCCTTTATTAGTTGAAGTTAATATCCCACGTAGCAGTCGGAGATCCATCCGTTGAGGCTGCATGAAGGGCATACACCTCCCGGCTTTCCAAACACCTTCTGGGAGGGGATTCAACTGAGATTCTTATCTGTAGATGGAATGGACGATGGAAGAGCTATTGGGCAAAGGTCACACGGACAACATTGCCAGAATGACCGCACGACAGACAGGAAAGCAGAAGAATTGAAAAGAGTGAAAACGTTTAAATTTAAATTAAATTAAATTAATTACAGTAATAGTTCAAAACATAGGCTTACATGTAGATACACACATTGATCGTATTGCTCAGGCTCCACGAATTTAGCAGTAACATTAGGATTAGTACACTGACGACATTCTATAAATACAAACGTGCATTGCTTTATAAATATTTGTCAATTAATGTTTTTTTCTAAAACTTGAATTATGGATTATGGACTCCGTAAAAGATGTTTTAGAGAACCACAATGAATAAAGAATGTATCTCACAAATAGATAATTTTGAAATACTTTTCTCACAACTTTCATTGAGTGCATGCAAAACTTGATAAGCATTTGGCAAGGATAATCAAACATAACAAGCGTCAATAACTTACTCTTTCGAGCACACTTCGCTATTATATCTCCTTCCTCAAGTTGACGATCTGTTTTATTACTAGATGCTATATATACTCCAGCATCGCATTCAATTGAAGAGGCTGATGTCCAATCAGAACCATTGTGTTGATATCTGAAAAAATGATACCAAGTATTATTATTATTATTATTACATTTTTGAAATAATAAATAAGAATTCTTACAGTAGTGTATGATGCTCGGGACACTCATAACCTTGAGAAGACGTAACGTTTAGAAGTTGTTTACACGATTCACCGGCAGCGTTACAAGTGGAATCCTCGTATGAGACGACCGATCGACATTTCACTGAAACAACTAATTCAGTGATTTTGAACTACAACTCAAAATTACCTCTATTAGTTATTGTATCATACGACAGTGGCAAGGATTGTTCAGGAGCATTGCCGGCATGGTATTTGAACTTCTTCATTTTAGGCAGAACGTCTTTGAAAGTCATCTTAAAATTTCACAGTAAAGTAATATCTCCGTAATAGTAGGGTGAGCAAATGAAACGTTCCATAAAAGTTTCTATATAAAAAATCATTATAAATCAAAAAGATGTGACAACATTTGAAACAACAAGTAAATGAGAAAAGAGGCATTGAAAATTCGTCTCTGATTTCTTTTGTATCAGTTTGGCAAAAAGACATTAGGTATAAAAATGGACCTTTCCATCGGCGACACTGATAGTGAACGAACATTGAACACCTGGATCGGTGACAGAATAATTTGAGACATTAACTGAAATGTTGTTTTAGAATATTATTAAGGAATTAATAAATGAATATGTATGAAATGAAGTGCAATGGTATTGTACTTAAAACCATTAAAATATCAGCAAATGATTCATTACTGACGAGTTGTTCAAAGAGATCACTTACGTGTAGGTACAGATATCACTCCCGTCTTCTTGCATGTAAAGACATCTTCTTTTGAAGAGTCTTTCACTGTAATTCCTTTAGCAATATCAGCACTCTCATCATGAACGATCACTCCCCATTTCTTAGCATTGAATGGACTGAAATGTTACAGATAGAGACGCAACTGATTGATAGAAGAATGAATATTTGAGATGCTGAAGCAGTTGCAGACCTGATGGTAATGTACAAAGGACAATTGTCTTCCGAATTCTCCAAATGTTCCACATCTGTCGTTCTCGAAACCTCGATAAATGCGTTCTGAAAAGTAGTTACAAGTGATTCGCGGTAAATAACATATCATCGAAATATTAAGAGAAATATATATCCTTTCGAAAGACAGGGTTTACAGCAGTTCTCTTAATGATCGACTGTTCTGAATATCAAAACACACCATTGGCATAGACAAGCAGCTGGGGTTCACGTAGCAAGCCTGCAAAGTATATTTTTTATTTATTATCTAGATGCAAAGGTTTTTTTACAAAATTAAATATGCGCAGATTTATCTGCCACGAAGTGAACAAGCGACCGCACAACTTAGAAGTATTTCCCCCTCTAATTAGCCTTACGCCATATATCGGAGAACAAATCATAATTAACTTGTGGTGTCACTTTAAGGGGATACGAACCATCGAAGAGAGACAATCATTCCAATCAGGAGCAGCATCGACTGGAGGCAACATCACCAGAATGAAGATCAGCAAGGAGAGAGTTCGCATTCTGAACTGATGACGATGTAGAGATGCTAATCCTTCAAGAAATCGATTATGCAATTAATCTCAATAACGAAGCCGTGCAATGGGTGTTTGAATCCATGCATGATCATGGATAATTTGAGCAATTAATGGCATGATCATGCATGGAATATACTCGAATCATGCATGGAATATCCGTGATCATGCAAGTATTCTGAGATTACATGGATTACATGCATGATCACGGATAATTTATTGGCGTTAAAAGCATCAGGTATCTCGAGAAGATGCACGGTATACAGATAAGAATATTCATAGGTAAGATCAGAGCAGCGAAATATTGGTCAGGATATGGAAAGACATAATAGTCTTTCAACTTGTTTTAAGTTATTGATGAAATCTGTAAATTCGACGTTGTCCGAAAATGGAATAATTTAGATCGAACTATTGTCACATCAATCTCTCCTCAAGTGTTTAGTAATTCTATAAAGGTTGCAATCCAGTAATTGCACCTATATCGTCGCTACTTCTTGTTTTAATATGTATTTTAATTGTTTATGAAAAAATCCCTCGTCTCTTTTCTCCAAGATGCGATAAATATATTATCTCCATCAATCTATGCGCAGGAAGGAGCTTCCTATTCAAAGCTTGTAGTGCATTTAATTTAGCAGTAATGAAAAGAGATCTTTTTTTAACAATTTACAAAAAAAATGCGATTTTCTTTTAAAATTTCAATAAAATCTCGCTAATGCCACAATCTAGGGGCTTGAACGCAATAACCACGCCTATAAATACCACTTAAATCACGCAAAAACGTAATTAAAATTGCAAAAATAGGAAAATCAAAAATTAAGAAATTCGAGGGGGTGCAATATACGATGCGCTTTTTATCACAATTACACCATAATTATTTTGAGGGAGAATCGAATCAATTTGCAGGGAAATCGATTGATTAATCGAACAATTTTAATATTCTCAGCATCGCGCGATGACTGTTATTGCTCAGGTGTTTGATTCCATGCATGATCACGGATACAAATAAAATCATGCATGATCCGATAATTCATGAAAATTGATTTTATTCTCCCTCAAAATAATTATGGTGTATTTCTGATAAAAGGCGCCCTTGTATTGCACACGATCAAATTTCTTTGTTTTTGATTTTCCTATTTTTTCAACTTTAGTTATGTTGTTGCGTGATTTTGACTTTATTTCTTGTAAAAGCCATTACGTTCAAGCTCATAGATTGTGGGTCTAGCGAGATTATGCTGACATTTTTGAAGAAATTCGCATTCTTATGGAAAAAAAAAACTAAATGTTCTACATGTTTTCAATAGAAAGATCACCTTCGCCGATGTTGCCTTTGCCGATTTCATGTGAAACTTAATCAATAACTTAAAACATGTTGAAAGACTTATATCTAGGGACCGCAGTACGAAAATTACGAACGTGCAGTAAAATTATATTTTTTATTATTTTTCAACGTTATCGATGATGCCGATTCTAATGGTAAAAAAGAAATATCACGAAAATGAAATATAACAATAGGAAACTGCGCTTCTTTGAAACTCGTTCATGTCGTGAAAACTACCGTATACCTAGAGTTGAATTGGGTCATACGCTGTGTCACGACATATATTCCTCTGTCGCGATCATCGAATAACTTAACAATTTTTGCATTTTAATGTGCTTTTAATATAAAAATATCGTTCATACGATTATTAGACAACATTCTTCTGAAAATAAATGCTTTATTTCCACATAAATCACCGTAATTAATGGTAAAACCGGTTAATATTAATTCATAATGCACCGAGAGAGCCATGCGATGTCAATCTGGCTCATCTGAAAATTAATGGGTCTGGTGAATCAAATTATGTATGAATCGTGTTGGGTACATTTCGAAAATGGCGGAAATATTGATCGGAAAGAGGCGATTTAGGTGAGAAATGCGAAGTCGACTAAGTTTGGCTGCATACTGCACGCGCGCGGCATTCAAGAGAGCGTGAAACGTATGATTATGACAAAGAATAGGGTCTGGTGAATCAAATTATGTATGAATCGTGTTGGGTACATTTCGAAAATGGCGGAAATAATGATCGGAAAGAGACGATTTAGGTGAGAAATGCGAAGTCGACTAAGTTTGGCTGCATACTGCACGCGCGCGGCTTTCGAGAGAGCGTGAAACGTATGATTATGACAAAGAATAGGGTCTGGTGAATCGAATTATGTATGAATCGTGTTGGGTACATTTCGAAAATAGCGGAAATAATGATCGGAAAGAGACGATTTAGGTGAGAAATGCGAAGTCGACTAAGTTTGGCTGCATACTGCACCACACCATTAATAATGATATCAGGATGAAGCCTAGTGCTTAACGTTCGAATGACATAGAAAAGTAACGGGTAAATTTCAAAATTCAATCGTAAATAAAAAAAATTACATTAACAAAAACTCGCCGGCCGGGATACAGTTTACGGCTCCGGAAGAGTACGAAAAGACAGAAAGAACCACACGCTGCCCTAGCTACTTATATCGATCGTTCCATATCCTAGGATATCCTGACCAATATTTCGCTGCTCTGAAATTACCTAAGGATGTTCTTATCTGTATTCTGTTATTTTTCTTATCGAGAAATGTCGAATACCAGCTTTTCAGGATACTTAAACGTGTTGTTTTCATCGGACGTGACGAGTATGAGTAAGTTTGACACGGCCATTCAAGCCCTTAAGAAAAGTCGCTCGCTCCTCCACTAGAAGGTGGTTCCGTAGAATTTGGCAAATTGCCAAGTTTTGCTCAGTTAGCGCACGCTATTGGGGCTGCTACACAGTTCTCATTTTTTTGGCGGGGATATGAAAATTTAATATTTATTTATTTTTGCATTTATAAAACGGTGATTAATATTATTCTGTTATTTTCTAAATTGTTTTATAATAAAATATTCTAATTCTTCAGAATAATGTCAATTAAAAAGATTTAACGTGAACGAAATAACAAAAACAGGAAGAAGAAATAGAGCCAAAGTGAATCATATCACTATATTAAACTAAATTAATAAATTATATTAATAAAAAAGTTTCTAAAAACTGAAAACCATCAAGAACTAACGAAAGGAATCACACTGTTCCAAAAATTTTTTTTGAAAATTATGTTTGAAATGCGCGCCAGTGAATTCTCACACGGAAAATTTTCAAAATTTGGCAATTTGCCATGACCATTTTTGGAGCGACCCCTTGGATGGCCGTGGTTTGATCCCATCTGTGAAGATGTTTGTCGAGCTGCAGAGGATATGGATACTGTTCGAGTCATCCTTGCTGTGGTAGATGATATTCTCTACTGTTATTGATTGATATTGATTGATTCAGGGTCGAGCTCGATTAGTACGTTCAGGCATGGAATCGGATGAGTTGGCGGAAATTGATAAAGACTTCGAGGATACGATTACAGGAAGTCCGTTGCTTATATGCTACGTTAATCTGAAACTTGTCTAGATGCAATGCCTGCTTGTTTAGGAAGATCTTAAATTAGCTTGCCATATATTGGTGTGGATTCTTTGAATTAAAAGTGCTATCACTGCGGACCTCATAGGGTCGTATAATCTGCCACGGAACGAAAATTTCGAAAAAAATGCTTCCATTTAAATTAAATCTTTATGTTTTAGTGGAGAAGAAATCGCGTGTAGGCGCACGCCGCCGCGACGAGAGACGAGAAGAAGGCAAAGCTCGCGGCGTTACTCAAGGATAATGAACGGTGTGAGACGGGATATCTACTGGTTGGAAGGAAACATCGTGGATATGCTATTGGGGGATAGGCCGTGGCTAGTTCTTCCGATAATTGCATCACACAATTTTTCAATTTCAAGTCTATTCTAATTCTTTTGACTATTTATTTCACAAAGAAGGTCGGTGGGTTGAGGTCGATGTCTTTATCGGAAGAAGAACCAATTCTTGTATTGATATAGATTGTGCCAATAATAGAATTGTATTTTTATTGTACATAATTTCATTTCAAGCCTGCTCAAGATTCTTTGTTTATAGTCGTATATTGCAGTCTTCGTGATGAAATCAAGGACATGAAAGAACTTCATGTTCTCAATCAGGAGAGAATTCGACTCGATACGATCGTGGTACGGTATTTATTTTGCCGTTAAAAAATCAATAATTGTAATTTTAGCTCGAATCTCGCAGAGCAGGTATCGAACAGACGAAGGCAATGGTGAGCTTTCAATAAATCGATAGTTAGGAAGTTACTGTAGTATTTGTTTGAGGCACTCGAACAAGTTGCCGATTTCGATCAGAAGATGGCAAGTGCTCCTTGGCGGAAAGAGATGGAACAGGTAGATTACGGTATCATCAATCGATAATGATGGTTGAGATTGATAATACTACGGTATTATTGTTTAGCAAGCGGCTGAGCGTCGAGAGATCGAGGGAGAGATTGCACAACTCGTGGCTGATATCAAAGCTTTCGATGATGAAGAGGAACGAGAACGAATTGCAGGTATTGATTGATTTAAGTAGCAGGATACAGTAGTCGCATTGATTACTGTAGTCTCAGTTCTCAGTAATCCTGAAGATTCAATCGATAATTGCAGCTGAGAGCGAGGAGAAGTTGCCCCTCGCCGATTTCTGCGTACAATTTGCAAAGCTTCAGGTGAAGAACGCAGAGATGCAAGCGACGTTGGATGTCGAAACTGTCACTCTGAATGAACTGAAGGTATTTGGAGGGGTACTGTAGTTGATGCCGGGGGTACTGTAGTTGATGTCAGGGGGTACTGTAGTTGATGTCACGGGAGTACCGTAGTTGATGTTAGGGTGATACTGTAGTTGATGTGATACTGTAATTTGTAGGAACAGGAGAAGCAGCGTCGCTTGCTCGAGGATGGATTGTACACAGGTTGGTATACGGTATCTGATCAATATGAATCAATCGGTATCTATTTTAGGCTCTGTTGGATTACGACGACGATTTGGATCCAGATACTCAGAGAACGAGAAAGGTGTGTACTTTTAATTTATTTTAATCATTAATTGATGATAATTAATATATGTTAATTGTTTAATGTTTTAGTCGCAGCCTTACCCTGTGGCCGCAGCGGCTCCTCAAGTGCATACCGTATCTCATCAATTTGCTACCGTACGTCATCAATTGGCTACCGTACGTCATCAATTGGCTACCGTACCTCATCAATTGGTTACCGTACCTCGTCAATCGGCTACCGTATCTCGTCATCCCCCTGAGTCCACACGAGAACAACTCGTCATGACGAAGCATGCCACAGTGAACGCTTATATCGAGCAGCAAGCTGCGTCTATATCCGCCCAGGTATGGTATGGTGACCATACTATGGTCTATCCTTATCGATCTTTTGAATTGTACTTTGTACTTAATACAGCAAACTCTGATTAATGCATGCAATGGAGGTACAATGTACCTGGTACATCTAGTAGGTGGATTTATGGCTTCAGAGCCCGTATGCACGAACCTCGATAAACGTGAGGTCACATGCGTAGGCGGAGACCGTTCGCCAAAGCTCCTCCCTCTACACTTGAGACGTCACCTTTGCCGTCAAACCATTAGTCAATCATACATTTTCGGTACCCTCGCCGTTTATTTTTATATAGTGGTTCAATTCTCGAAATAGGGTGGGTTGAATAACAAAATTCGTTATTTTCGCTTAAAAATCGTCATTTTTAGCTTTATTTTTTATCAAGTGGCCTAAAATGGGCCTTATATGAGCCCGTTTGCGTAAGAGTCGGACAGGCTCCGGTACAGCAAAAAATATAAGTTTTGAGATAGTAACGTTTTTGAGTACCTCTCGATATGTTAGAATAATGGGCAAACCCTCGTGGTATGCAAATATTTTTTGAGCTCGGTATTTAGCTCCAAAGATGGCCCGTTTTCAGAGTTTTTCGACTATAGCTGGAGATACGTTGAAGGAAACAGAAAAGTCACAAGAGAAACCCTTGCTCAATTTGTATGAGGATCATAATGATGATTAGGGTAATTTTAAAAAGACGTGTGAGTCGAGAGATACAAATATTATTTTAATTCAACCAAAAATGTAAGAGCGGAGACGAATAGGGCGTGTGGATGCGGTCATGATAGACTTGCAAAAAAATTGATGTGAGAAAAAACCTCCCGCAAAGCAAGTTATGATTTTTTTGTGGGGGTCGATTTAAAAATTCGCTTGATCTCCACACAACAAATCCCAATGGGTTCGTTAACTCATCTATCAAACATCTCATCAGCGGCCTGTGTAGTGTAGTGGATAAGGTGTCTGCATTCACTTTTGGCTGTCATGGGTTCGATCCCCCTTGCAGCACTTTTCTTTTGCTGAGTTGTGATAATCCTTTGCATCAGGGTCATTTTTTATACATTTTTTACAATGCTTAATTAATAATTCTAATGCATTTTGTTTATCATTAAAATAATCATGAATAATAATAAAAACCATCTTCAATCATACAATTAATAAGTGAAACGAAAAATCGGAAACGAAAAGTTTGCATATAATTCCCGATGTGTTCTATTGAAGGATTAAATATTATTATTATTATTATTATTATTATTATTATTATTATTATTATTATTATTATTATTATTATTATTATTAATTGTGTCCATTTCAGTCTCCTGCTCATTCCACTACAAGTTCAGCCTCTAACGAGAATTTTTTTGTGATGGTTCATTGAGAGATAACGGCGATAAGGTCATCTCCACTGTTCCTCATCCTAATCATCAACAGAATCCTGATGAGAGTGTAGATGAAGCTGCCATCGACCATCATACGGTAGGTCATGGGTTACTGTAACGAAAATACGGTTACGCTATCTATTGTAGAGTCACACAGAAGGGGCGGAACAGCAAGCTGAACCGATGGAGTTGAATGATGATATTGAGGTGAGGATTATAGTTTGTAGTTTGATCTTTGATCTTTGAACTCTGATGATTTGTAGAAGAGTCTGTCTGATGAGCTGGAAGAGGATGGAGGTGAGAGTGTTTGTAATGAAGATGAAGAAGAGGAACAACAAAGAGATGATGAAGAAGAGAATGAAGATGATTATGAAGGAAGAGGACAAGAGGAGGAAGAAGAAGAACAAGAAGGTTCAAGGGTGCTTTCGAATACGTTAGACAACATTAGTCGAGAATAAATGCAAATTTAGTCGCGTAGTCGGGGGGCGATCGATTCGGCAACGATCGTTTCGGCAACGGGTCATAAATCGGTTGGGAGATGGATTATGGAAACAAAACTTTTACCATTGTTATCAGTAGGGGTGTACGGTATTGTGCTACCGTAACCGTCGGGAATCGTGAACTGATTTTTTTCAGTGGACCCATGACCCGGGGTTCATGGTTGAAAATTACCTAAGTCGAAAAATTCATGATGGTCCGAGACCAAATACTATATGCCTGTATATCAACAGTCAGCTAACTTTTATTTTTATGGATACCGTAACCCGATCTACCGTAATCTAGCTACCGTACTCTTCAATATTATAGCGAAATTCAAGGCAAATCGCGTTTTGATTACGGTGGTTCTGGTTACGGTATCCATAAAAATAAAAGTTAGCTGACTATCGATATACAGGCATATAGTATTTGGTCTCCTATCCTCATTAATTTTTCGACTTCGGTAATTTTCAACCATGAACCCCGGGTCATGGGTCCACTGAAAAAAATCAGTTCGCGATTCCCGACGGTTACGGTAACACAATACCGTACACCCCCACTGATAACAATGATACAACTTTTGTTGCCATAGGCCATCTCCCAACCGATTTATGATCCGTTGCCGAAACGATCGTTGCCGAATCGATCGCCCCCCGCGTAGTCGAGTGACCTGTTTCATAGGTCGAAAAGTATGTTACAAAGTACCAAGCCTGACCGGATTTTGAGCTAAATACGACATAGATCTATGATATTTCAGGTCACTTATATTGGCCGTCAGTTATATTAATCATATTTGTCTTGTCTATCACTCAATTGTGGTATTTGAGTTTCAACTGTGACATATACCATTCATTGATTATTGTTTTGCGAAATTGGCTTGAGTACGTCTGAAATCATTAGTGTATGTTCAAACGATCATGTCGCAAATTATATTAATAATAATTAAATAATTTGTATCTTTTGAAGGTGCTTCTCCCTCTGGAGGCGGTGCAGACTTTTTCAATATGTTCGGTACGGTAGTTTGATTATTGATTATTGATTTATTGATGTCCAATAAAGTTATCCCTTGTTTGAGGCGCTGGTGGTGGAGAAGGAGATGCGAACACTTCCAAGATGAACTTCTCCTTCAACTTTGCCGAAGGTAATTGATATATTTAATTTTGCTATCTACTTGCCTTTTCTAAATTTGTTTGCTGTTCGTATGATATATATATTTCGGGTATAATTATACTTTTAATAATAATATTATTATTTTATTATTGTAGGTGGTGAACAGCCTCAAAGTGGTGGCGACGATGAGAAAACTTCGTTCAACTTCTTCGGTTTCTAATTCATGCAGCCTATCTGTACTATCTCTTGAGAGATATCTCAAATATTACTGTATTTCCTTTTAGATAGGACATTTATATCCCCCCTTTTTTACCCATCCTGTGAATGTTTTCCCTGTTTAGTTTTTATGTTATCACATAGTTGAGTGATCTTTGATCTGTGAATATTTCAAATTGTTATCCATCATCCATAACTCTACCGATTTGTTGGTTGATTTTGAATTCAAATGTGTTTTTGTTGTTGTTTTGCTTATGATTCTTGTCCAATGTTGTAAGGTTTACACATCTATGAGATGTCTTTTTTTGTCTTGTCCCATCTGTGAAACAGAATCTACTGTACTATCATCGTTCTTTGTTATTTCTTTGTTATAATTAACATAAAATTGTTTGTTTTGTATACGTTAGCCATGTATGTCTGACCGATTATCACATTTCGTATTCATATTTTATGAACAAAGCCAAACCAAACTCGTTACGGTGCTACATTATTTTCTCGAAAAAATAACTGCAAGATCTGGTGTTATATGATCTTTGAGCTTGTTAGATAGATCGTGCTCGAGGCAGAAACTAACAAGTAGGGAGACGATACCAACGTGGGCTCGATTAGCCTCGATCTCGTCAGATCCGCCTATTCACCCGGTGATATCATGTAGCATATCGAGGTTAGATTGTACTATTGTATTCAACATGCAATACATGTATGCTCATCTCATCTTCAATGTTATCACTGATCTCTCTCATCTGGAATGTTCTATGGGGCCGTATCCATGAACGTTGATAAACCGTTTGTCGACAAACGTGATGTCACAATCGTGGACGGAGGCGTTTGCCAAATATCGGATAGGCAATGTTCGTGGATACTGCCTCTTTTTGTGTTTAATATAGATTGATACAGCACACAATGAGACATTAGAAATTGTATCTGTCGTTAATGTATTGGTAGATCGAGAGCAAGACGTTATCAATCAATAATTGCAGAGACATGTCCACGAACATGCCATCCTCCCTTTATGCAGCCGATGTTCCAATACGCGGATGAATGTAATATCACGGTGGCGATGCAGTCTTCGATGGAGGGTTAGTTCGTTTATTCTACTTGTTCATTAATTTGGACGTTCGCTTTGCCATCATTCTTTTTCGTACCCCGACAATGTGAGGAGGCCAGGTGTTCAAAAATATCCCGAAATGAGGTCAGGCTTCGTAGGTTGTAGCGTACTTTTCGACCTATACCTCTCACCCACAGATTCCCTAATAAATAAACAAATAAATATGCTACCGTAGTCCACAGTTGTCGGTGGTCATGTTAGGGAAAAGCTGTATTTCAAAACTTAGTGATCTTTGATCTCATTTTCACTTGAAGTAGGTTTGTAAGTCTTTTTCAAGTGGTGTACATACTGTAATGAATTTCGTCAAATGTTCTTTCACTTGAAATAGACTTAAAATAAACTTAAAGTAAGTGACGTATTTTAAGTAGATTTTTAGTTTTGAAATACCAGAGGGGATGCAAGGCTGTTATAATTATAATCATAAACTTGTCTACTTAAAATACGCCACTTACTTGAAATTTACTTGAAGTCTACTTCAAATGTAGTAGTACGATAATCTGAAATATGATATGGTCCTATAGCCTCTGATATTATACTGTAGTCCGGAAGAGTACTGTAACCTAAATGAAATTGTTAATATTGATTAGAATTATCATTGGAGGTGTTGACCACCGTGATGGAGATCATACAGGACCCCTCCAAGCTCATAAAGCACATGGACAATCCGAAGGTGAGAGGGAATGATAATATTGATTTATTGATTTGTGAATTTATGGCTATTCTAAAATGTGCTTACCATTAGTTGTGTACTTGTTTCTTTTAGTATTATCTTGCAATTTACTCTTTTTTTCTCCTTCAAAACTGGCAGTTTAAGTTTCATAAAGCAGTGTATTAATTGATTAGGGAAGTTGAGTCGTTTGCCTACTGTATGGAATCTGCGGCCGTATCCATGAACGTTGGCAAACGGTTTGCTGACAAACGTGATGTCACAAGCATAGGCGGAGAATTGTTGGCGAACGCCTAGGGTTGTGACGTCACGTTAGTCGTCAAACGGTTTAACCCATACTGAACTCTTGATCATATCGCTGTGTTAAAATGGTTTGACACCATAGGGCACATTGCTAGTTAACGTATTTAATCAAAAAAATTATATTTAAAGTGCGTGCATACTTATACTTGTACATCTATTAATAATATTAATTTAATTGATTTAATAATCCAATCAATATTCTTCAGGTGATGAACTCATTCTCTAAGAAGAAGGGAATGCTTGGTGGTGCATGTCGAGGTCACTCTGAAGAAGGTGGCTGATGTGGTGGTCACGATGCCCTGCCCGCGGTCAAGTACTTATCAGATGGCGCCAGCGATGCCTCCACCCCTCATCCCTCGACCACCCACGACGTTCCCGTACCATATCTTGACTAATCGATATACCGTACCTACCGTACTCTTTAACGTTGTGTTTTGTTTCTTCTCATTACCTCTTGTCTCCTACAGTAATCTGATCGTAATTTATAGTACCAATAGTACGGTAGTTATTCTCTCACCGGTTACTGTATCTCTTCTAAATCTCTCCGTGCTGTTCTTTTGTTTTTTTTTCTCAATATTTTTGTCATATACCAGAAATGATTTGAATAAATTAAGTTGTTGCTTATTTAATTAATTTTTGCATATAACACAAGAAGTAAGTATAAGACCGACATGAAAGAAGAATCAATTAATTTAGAATTCATACGTGCCTATACACGACTTTCATTAGCGATTTCCCTTTCCACGGATCAGAATAAATCAACCTGTACATTGACAAGCAAACGAATATTTATTTTAAAGATGGAGACCCTTGCGTTTGCATGACCAACTCTCGCAACGATTAACATCGGGGGTTAATGTTTATATAGAATGGAAACATGTGTCAGGGACCATGGGAAATTGACAGAGTCGAGTATGCAATTTGGGAGGATTCTACATGCCTTAAATGTTGTTTTTCAGTGATTAAATAGGTCGAGCAAATGGAGAACAATATGTAGTAACAATTGTAACGCCTGATATTCAATGAGATTCTGCGACGCTGTACATACTGCTTATTCTACATAATATTAGTAGTAGTACTGAATTCTCTTTAAACAAAAACACGATAGAATAATTCAATTATTTCTTTGCGTTATTTATGCAAAATATTTTCGAACGATAGAGAACGTCAATCATTTCATTCTTCCATCTTTTCGCTCTAGAAAACGGTCGATTCTCTCCTAGACATGCCTTTTATCTACATTGAAGTTGTCGCAGTATCGATCATCATCGCTACCTCACTTCTAGCAGGTTTGATTCTTGGACTTTGATCTTTGATCTTTGTACTTTGATTTGCAGCATGCACTTCTAAGAAAAAGACACCTGCTGCTACATCGGTCCAGAGCACTGCGTCTGTTCAGGTAATTGCGAGTTCATCAAAGACCAAAGATCAAAGACCAAAGATCAATTTGATGTTGATGACTACATTCGAAGAAAGTCTCTGCTCTTTCTTTGTCCTCTTCAGTGTGGTTTCATGAAGATTTACTGATTCTTCTGATGTTTCTAGTTGATACCTGGAGTCAGAAAAAATGTTACTGGAAACGCTCTCTTGAAGGAAAAAAAGCGAGAGCGCATTGCCAGAGCGGAGAGTTAGCTGGGGTGTAGCAAACCACGATTTTCTCTGAATTTTGAAATCAAGAACGACCGCTCAGCATGAAAATTCTCTAAAAAATGACTCTCGCTTGTCTGACTTGCAAAGAAAAATGACTTGCACCAGAATACAGTGACAGGTTTATAGTCATGATTTCTTAAGGCATCGGCTAAGGCGAAGTCTGTCGTTGCGGCTACAGCGAAACCGACCGAGCCTCCTAAGCCCACTGCTACGCCGACTCCAGCAACTACAGCACCTGCGACATCAGCGACACCTGTGACACCTGCACCCGCTGTAACTGCAGCTGCTCCGGAGAAAGCTGCTGATAAACCCGCTTCAACCAAGAAGGTAATACTACGGAAACCTGAAAAGTCTTGAGATTCCACGTCCTGAAATATTCTGAAAAACCAAAAATCCAAGGTCGGAATTCACTCAAGAATATACTTTGACTGTAATGATAATGGTAGTGCGTTAAGGATTTGGCCAAGGACGCGGCTAAGGAGGTCAAGGACGCGAAAGCCCCTAAAGACACTAAGGACGCCAAGGATGCTAACAAGACACCCGCGGTGGCCGCTGCTAAAGAGAACAAAGATCAGAAGAAAAATTCTGTGAAAGAAGCTAACGACAAGAAGGTAAGTTATCTATTATAAAGATATGTTAATGTTATCTATTATAAAGATATATTATAAAGATCTGTTTTCGTGTATTACGTTAAAGAAGGAGACCCATGAGTTGGCATGACCCGCCACGATAAGCATGTTGGCTATTGTTTATATTATATGGTAATTTACATAAGGTATAATGAGAAAATGAGAGAGCAAGTATGCAAATCGGATGGGCACTCTCTACATGCCTTGAAAGTTGTACTTTCAAAGCGCATAGTGAGCTTTAAACATATCGGGAATCAATATCAGATATGTCTTTCGATTCGTGCGATGAATCTCTATCATTCCATCCGAACAGTCTTATTACGAAAAAACTCGTGGGTCTCCATCTTTAATCAAGGCTTGCATTCTATTTATTTTTAGTTTATATTCCGAACAGTTTTTTTTTCCATCTTTTTTTTCCATCTAACATTTATCTAAAAATTTGAACACTACTAAAATTTATGTGAAATTCATTTAAGAACTCGAAGCAGAGCGACTCCAAGGCAAAGTCGACAGCCAATTCGAAGCTCGCTTCAGTACCTAGGACGGTACGACTTTTACTTGACTGCTTTGACCCTTTTCCTAAGCAACCTCAGCTTTTTTTTCAGAAGGAAACCCAGAACCAGTCAGAGGATGATTCGGATTCCTTGAGGAAGCCCAAGTCAACAAGGAATAAAAAGGTGGTTTACTTAATTTATTTATTTATTTATTTATTTATCATACATCGCGAAGATGTTTCAGCAAGTAAAAAACGATATGATGAAGAAGATTTGTACATGGGAATAGACAATGGGAAAATAGGTAAGGTGAGGTGAAGATGGTCGGGGAAGTCTCAATAACGTATTCTCTAGTGCCAAGATCAAAGATCAGAGTGAGATCAATGATGTAGGGTGGAAGAGGCCCTAGCGGGATTAATTAAATTAAGCCTATAAGTGACAGTACTTAGCCTTACCTAAGTTAGGAAGATAAATAAAAATTCGTTTTTTTACGATGGAAAATGCCTAAGAAAAAGAAAGAAATAAGTTGAGCCCATGACTAATCCTAATTCATTTAAGGAGGAAGATGATGGTGGATATGAGAAAGTGGGAGACATGACTGAAGAGGAGTTGCAGAAGGTTTTGAAAACTGAGTGAAAGCAGAAAGATCAAAGATCATGACAAACAACTCCCTTTTATGCTTTAACAAGGTGATAAAGCGATTGCCTTTGATTACCTCTTTACGTGAAAACACATCAATACCACAATGCACTAAATACAATAGCAATATCAAACCGTGATCACAGATGAGCCATCTTTAATTAATAAATTCTTTATCCTATCTGCACATTAAATGCAGGTGGGTCCAAAACAGGGGTGGGGGGGGGGGAATCTTCTTATCCACAAGATTTATCTTGTCGTATCTGAGGGAATTCATCTCCATTCAAGATAACGTTAGCTTATGACACTTGATGAGAATGAAAAAGTAGGAGACTGCCTTCGTTACCGTATCGTATTCATTCAAAATTATCTGCCTGTGCATCGACCGTTATTTACATCCCCATCAATCATTAATCATGTGTTTTCTTTATAAAAAGTTGTTTTAATGACTAAATAAAATGAAATAAAAATTGTATTAATAAAATGACGTCACTGATTTATTGGAAACATGTTCTGTATTTGGCACGATCGATATTTGGCACGCACGGAAGATCAAAAAATAATATCCTCACTTTCTCGCGACTCTTTATGTTTTGGAATGTTCTGGAATGGGCGTGGCCATGAGAGAAAGAGAGTTGTTTTCATCTTTTTCGCACACATTGAAAACATTAGTTTCGCACGTTCTTCAATTAAATATATGTCTGATAAATCAATTTTTCAGTTATTTTCATTTCCTTGTGACGTCTTTGCCATTTGGCTTCGTATTGCAACTTGGCGAAATTACTTTTATTATTAACCTTTCCATTTTTCTATTAGATACGATACAGAAATATGATTTCAGGTCACTTATATTGGTCGTCAAATGGGTGATATTTATATTATTAGACTTATACCTATAATATATCGTTCGGAAGAAAACGATTTTTAAAAGGTAACGATTCGAATTGATTTAATTATTGTAGTACAACTTTTGTTGCCATAGGCCATTCCTAAAACCCATTTATCATCCGAAGATAAATATATTATTATTAATATTATTCGATCCGTTGCCGGGCCACTGTTTTGGCTACATCTTTGTTAGAATGGTAGGTGATCGTGGCGATGTTAATAAAAGTGATAGTGAAAATAGTGAGTGATAAAAGTGAAAGTATGATAGTTGGACGAAAACAGAGAGGGAGATGTTTATCGCCCTTAATTCGTATGTGATTTGTGTTTTCTGATGTGTGATAAGTGTTCTTTTATTGAAAAACAAAATGAAAATGTTAATATAAAAGGCAAAGTGAAAAATGAAAAAGATTTTAATGACAGATGTTAATAGTAACCCTCAGACGGTTACTATTGGAGAGGCGAATCTCCATAACTGCGATCACAAGAATAACCGAAAAACGGAATTATAGTTATATCTTTATTTTCAGTGTTCGGTGCTGTCAAAATGTTACGTTTGACAACGCTAACTGGATAGGAGTAATACCCGACTTCGATGAGTTGGAGACGGAACGTCCTAATGTAAGTTTCTTAAAGTAATCTGAAAAAATCTTCCCAGTTTTTCAGGTAATGTTATCTATATATATACTTACATGTGCACATAAACAACTCTTATTTTGTAGTACCTGAAAGAATTAGAGGAGACCGTTGGATTTAACCCGATAGAACTTGTGGTTCTGTCCCTCCATGCGCTTCCTCCCAAACTCTTCCGGAAGGCGTTCGACTTGGTTTCCAATCCCGGTTGGGACTTCATGTGGGCCCTCTGCAATCCCATCAGGAGGTATTTTGTTCTGTTTAAAAAAATAGTCCAACATATATTCCATTTTTACTTTAGATTCTTGCTTGTTCGGTTCCATGGCGACCCCGAGTTCCCAGGTGGTATGGGAACTTATCCATCCGGGTTGCCGAGGTGCTCCTGGCGATAGGTAGGCCCTTCCTAGAAAGGACCTTCATCCTTGCCTCTATAACAAAAATATCAGAGGCTCAAGGGTTAAGACCTCTGGATGCAGCCGTCCTCGCACCTCAATGTTCTCACCCCAAGAAATGTAAGTTGTTCTATAATAAATGAGTGCTAAGTATTTCTCTCTCTTTTTAGAAAATGTCGATGTAACGACGTCAACTTCGATAGTGCGACCTACCCCCCTCCAGGGAAGGTATCTTCTTAGGAGTAGAATTGTTATAGTGTAGATATAGAATTGTTATAGTGTTGAGATTTGTAGATAATAAAGTTATATTTGTTTATGAAGTATTGCATACCACAGACACACCACAGGTCAAAGTTTGTGTTAAGGAAATGGGGTAGATGTTCTCCGTTTTAGTAAAATACGTTGATTGAGATCGACCTACTTTTTTCATAAGTTAATTTTCGTAATAATTCACTGCAAAGTGATAAGGACAATTCAGTAGTTTTTTTCTTCCTCTGCTCTCTCATTCTTTCTTCCATTATCTCTCTCCGGAAAAAGCGCATGATAGTACTTTTTCAAAGTTATATAATGGAACCTCCTCCTTTCCTTGTATTCATCCTGGCGATATGTTTTTGCCCACCGCTCTTTCTTTCTTTCTTTCTTTATCTCCATCATAACAAATGAGCGAGAGAAAAGATATACAATTAATACAGGTTTTGATGGAGGTCCGTCGCGTTATTAGCGGATCGGTTGAAGGCAGCAGGGAAATGGGGTGGGGTATGGGGTGGGCCTCTTTGCATCATCTTCTCTACTATCGGACGCCTGTGTCGACTTTATCCCAATGGTAAAGCTACACCACTCCGTGGCGTCATCAGAAAGGGGTTCCTATCGTGAGTTACTTCTGTATAGTTTGTAGGTATTGTGAATTATCTACAAACTTGTCAATTATTTCCTTTTTTTTGTTTTAGCTAAAAAGGACCAATGACCCCTGATGAAAGCCATCTCCACCAACACCTTTCCCTGGAGTTAAGGACACATTGGCCAGCTCCTCATCGCATCGTAACCTAATGCTGCGACCGTCCAAAGTCGCGGAGGCATTAGGGACTCTGCAGAAGCAGAAGGGACCCAAGGTCTGTACTTTGAGGATGACCCTTTGGAACTCGACTCATGAGTGTGGGGTATTTCTGTGTGTGTGCGGAGTTAGTTCGTTGTATTGTGTTATAAATGTTAAATAAAGTAGTGTATATGTATCTTGTAGTTTCACATCTGAACGGGGGGCAACAGGAAATCGATCGTGCCGGTGTCAGTGAAAGTCAAATTGTGTTAGTTGCAAGAAGGAGAGAGAGGATGAGAGGTAGTTGTCTTTCATTGTTATTTCTCGAATTGTGTGTTCTAATGCGTGATAAGTGCTGACGAATGAAATTGTTTGTATAAGAGACAAAGTGAAGAATTTTTGAAAGAGTGCACACCCGAAAAAGATAAAAGTTAAACTTTACCTGACTGCATCTGCAGATTTTAGTGTTTCATTTTGTTATTAGGAAAAATGGAAACATCACGCTTCTACATGCATACCGTCAAAACGAAAAAAAGTGAAACATTTGTCAAAAATTTTGAAAAATTTTGACAAAAGTTCACAAGATTTTGAAAATTTTGAATCATGATATCTAAATGGGGTTGCTAGTGTTTTATTAGATAATAGGGTATCTGAGAATCTCTGAGCTTGCCTAATTTACCTGTGAAGAATAATTTTGAAATAAATCACTGTGAACGCTGTTTTGTGAAACCGGTATACGGTAGAATTTTCTACAGTATACCACTTTTGCAGCCTGATCTTTGCCAAGATCCAAACAGTGCAAATTCGCTATAGGAAGTCATGTAATGCATATATAACCATTATTAGACGGAAAAAGCTCGATGGCAGCAGTTTTACAGTAAGATTCTACAGTATGCTACAGTATACCAATTCTGCTGTGGAGCGTTCCCGATTAATTTTTTCACTTTTATCGTGCATAACTGTATTGGGCAAACACATCCACAATGAAAAACCTTAGATAATACATCATGAAGATCGTGAAAAATGCTCAAACAGGGAATCTTGTGAACTTTTGTCAAAATTTTTCAAAATTTTTGAAAAATGTTTCACTTTTTTTCGTTTTGACGGTACACTATTGACAATCCACAAAAATGAAACAAATTAGGTAGTAAACATAATGTCTACACTTCACTACCGTCCAAATTTCTATAAGCGTGGTTGTGATAAAAAGTTTGTTCATGATTAGCAACTTGTAATCCCAATAAACGCAAGAAAAGATTTCACAAAGTTATAAGATAATACATTTAGTTGTATTTCCTTGTTCAGTTATGTTTCAATGTCTATAGATACGATCCAGATCGAACTATTTGTAATGTACATAATCTTCTGCTTGAGAAAAAATGCGAATATGTAGATTTAAAAAAGCGCGATTTCTTGTTGAAATGATCCGAAATTGATCGTTTTCCGCGAAGTATATATTCGTTCGAAATATGGAATTTCTGGTCAAGTACAGCACAAGGCCCTGGAGGATCTCTTCTCTGCTTTAATTTTTTTCGTAACCCGTGTTCTTCACTCACCGGCTAGAGTAAACGTATTCAATTTTTAGAATGATCTCGAGGCTTTGAATTCACGAGCATTATATATGTAAGTTGAGCCGATTTGCTCAACACATGTGATGAGGGGAGATCAAAGATCTTGTCCCCGTAAATCTATCGCACCTTGTATTTATAACTGTTTGTAGGCATAGTTTTTTCTTCAAGTAACAAGACTTAAAAGATTAGGAACCCCAATTGCAAAAAATGGCGCCCGAGAATTACACATGGGTTACATCACCGATAATATTTTTGAAGGAAAATAAATTTTTTTATACCGAACAAACTCATTTTATCACTAACTGTGATCTTTGGTATCCACTATTTTATTTACACCTTGCTATTATACCCATAGGATCTCTCGGTAAGTATCTTTTAGTAATATTACAATATCCATAAACTGCACGGTTTTCATTATTTTCATTATGTGTAATAATTCGTTTACAAAAGAGGTGCGAAAAATCGAAGTGAGACTTCAGTACGAGAGCTTTTTTTCCTTGATAAGTAGTTCCCAAATGTTCAACCACTAGAGCACTCTGCGGATGTTTCGAAATGCTTCGATGCGTCTCTTATGCATCGTTGCATTTGCCTTACGTGCATACGTCGTAAACCCCCTCCGCCCAGTCTGTATCGTTACGGCGGAGGCTACGGCCTAGGCGCGTAAGGCAAATGTAACGATGCATTATGATGTCGCCTCTTTACAAATAGTGTGAGATCTCGTAGTTTCATTTTCCTCTGCCAATCGAGGAAAAATACACTCATCCGGAAATCTCTCTGCGATTTCTCATATGTCCTTGTGAGCTCTGAGAAATAAAATACTTTTTACATTAAGTCTCTAGATATTTTCACTTGCATAATTCGGAGATGTTTTTGGCAGCTCATATACGGACGGATTTCGGCTCCTCCCATTTAACCGCACGGGGATGGACACTCGTATCTATGATTTTCACAAAATTTCGCAGCAGAAGTAACGATCACCACGATGTATATATAAATAAGGCTAAAGAAGGGGACCCACGCGATTTGGAGTGCACTATTGACAAGAAGAACATGGGGCATAGGAAGTGGCATTATGTTCTCTATTAGATATGAGCGAATGTGTGCATAGAGCGTGTAGCTCAGTGGTTAGTGGTTAGCGCTAGTAACCGTGCTACGTGGGTTCGATTCTCGTTTGCAATTTTCTTTATTTGCATCCTTTAAATTCAAAAACTCGCGCCTTTCCCTGGGGGATCAATGGACTTCATGCTCGGATTACGACATTCCTGTTCACCTAAAATTTTAAAGAAAATTGTTTTTGTAATCTACAGTTCTGCCTGGCCAGTTTAGCCACGAAAAAACTCGTGGGTCCCCTTCTTTAATGGTTTATCCGTTTATAAATACACAAAATGTATGGTGATAGCACACTGGTGGCGTTAAATCTGAGGGATTCTTGTGAGCACTTCTCAACAAAATTACATCCAAATTATATAAAAATTCAATCTTCTTGATCACTGAAAGCATTGAATTTCATGAATCATATGAAAAAAATGAAATTTCTACGCGCCAACTTTGAACATAGATATCTTTACATGCAAATAGAGATTACTTGCACTTATGTTTTGGACAATGAATATGCATATTTCTAGTGATCATTCTTTCATTTTTCATTTCATTTTTATCGTTCCCTTCTCTCTATATCGGCTGATCCATCTCGTCAGTGTATGAATTTAATCTTTTTTGAATGAATTTCACTGTTTCAGATGTTCGAGTTTCACGCAATTGTTAAGAAATATTCATTGTATTAATATTCTGGAGTAGTGCCTAATAATAACGAATACAAGATATCTTGGTTGTTATTATTGCACTATGCACACTAACAAGGGAAGTCAGGCTGGACGGTCCCGGACTTTGGAATGGGACATATACCATTCGATAGGTATCTGAAAAGGAAGACTTTTTCATGTTGAGCATTTTGGCAAAATGCCCCTGGGCGCCGAGTTATTTGCATATTTCTGCGTGTTTTCACCCTGTTTTCGCCCTACAATGAAACCCAGTCTCTGTGAGATCGAAAGAAAAACCATTATAAATTGTAGTTTTAATAATCATTATCATAATCTAAAAAATGTATGATTGATTTTTTTACATTATTTTTTTTGTAAGATTTTCATACAAAGAAAAAATAGCAAAATAAGTTAAACTTGTGCGGGAATCGATCTTGCAAGCAAAAGATATAGACCATCCTCTTATTCATGTTCATCACTGCTTGCGTTGTTCACCACTCTTATTCACCACTGCTTTCGATCTCACAGAGACTGCGTTTCATTGTAGAGCGAAAACAGGGTGAAAACAAGCAGAAATATGCAAATAACTCGGCGCCCAGCGGCATTTTGCCAAAATGGTCAACATGAAAAAGTCTTCTTTTTCAGATACCTATCGAATGGCATATGTCCCATCCCGAAGTCCGGGACCGTTCAACCAGACTTCACTTGTAAGTTCCCACAGGTCAGTTTTTTTTTAATTCTGCACAACCTAATATAAGCTTCACTTTTCGCACAGTAACAGGGCCCGTTACTGTGCGGAAAGACGACATAATCCCTTTCAGCAAACTACGAGTAAAATTACCGGCCGGCCGGTGAATGGGAGAGGGTGGTTGGGGTTGGGTTGTGGGGAGGATGGGTGGATTATAATTCCTTGAATATCTAAGGATATGGGGAAAATGATAAACTGTATCAAACTACTCCGTAATCATTGCTTTATGTCGAAAATTCGTCAATTATGCAGTTATCAAAGAGGCGAGGGAAGATTTATCTCTATGAGAAAAAAAACGAAAAATGTAAAATCCAATACCAGTCCAGTCCAGTGTACATCAATCCATTGCGCAATAATCCAACCATCCAGAGATCAAAGATCAACTAGTCCAATGATAAAACCCAAAGTATACATTAACAATGATTCCATTGCATTTCTAGACAATTGGAATTCTTGGAAATATATCGATTAAGGTGAAGAATAATTAAACTTCTCTGATTTTGTTATAAACGATGTAAGAAGATGCATATCAACTTATCAATCTCAATTAATAATATACTTACTTTCAGAGGACGTCACCGCGAGGGAAGTGTCTTTTATTACTTTTTTCACAGCTCACCTCAACGACGCCGCGCCGCAGCAAAGGGAAGGGTCTTTTTTAAATATTTTTTAAATTATTTTATTTTTATTTTTTACAGCTCTCAACGACGCCGCGCCGCAACAAAGGGAAGGGTCTTTTTTTATTTTTTTAATTATTTTATTTTTATTTTTTACAGCTCTCAACGACGCCGCGCCGCAACAAAGGGAAGGGTCTTTTTTTATTATTTTTTAAATTATTTTATTTTTATTTTTTACAGCTCTCAACGACGCCGCGCCACAACAAAGGGAAGGGTCTTTTTTTATTATTTTTTAAATTATTTTATTTTTATTTTTTACAGTTCTCAACGACGCCGCGCCGCAACAAAGGGAAGGGTCTTTTTTATTATTTTTTAAAATTATTTTATTTTTATTTTTTACAGCTCTCAACGACGCCGCGCCGCAACAAAGGGAAGGGTCTTTTTTTATTATTTTTTAAATTATTTTATTTTTATTTTTTACAGCTGTCAACGACGCCGCGCCGCGAGCAGAGGAGGTGAATATATATTTTTTTAAATATACATTATATTTTCAATAAATATAGTTAAATTAAATACGCATTCATAAATGATAATTCAATTAACCATACAGAGAAATTTATTTATTCATCACTTTAATCGATATATTTACCAGTGGTCTGGGAATGTAATGGACTCAATGTTAGGTTGTACTTTGGCTGTTTATCATTGGACTAATTGATCTTTGATCTCTGGATAATTTGGGCTATCGCGCAATGGATTGGTGTATACTGGACTGGACTGGTATTGGATGAAATATGAAAATTGAGTATTGATTGACGTATTCAAAAAATTCATAATTTAACTTAATTAGTGAATAATTAATTTAGTATTTATTATTAGTATATTTATTATTATTAATATTTAATTAAATTAGTGTGTGGTACGATTTAAAGGTCGTGTATATGCAAATGTAATTAGAGCTATATGAAAATTGACAGACCGGTTTGAAAAAAATTTAAAATGAAGATGAAATCACATAATCTTAATCATGTACTTAGATTAACAAATTATATCATCATTATGAATTGAATATATAATATTGTAATGTGAATCTCTTTTTAAAGATGGAATCCCGCGATCAAAGACCTGGCACCTTCTTGTAGTCGATCAAAGACAACTTCAACGACGACTTCGAACTGCGACCTAACTCGAACTTCAACTGAGACCTTGACGAGGTACTGAGATCACTTAAAGATCAAAGATCAATTTTAGTTTCAACGTTCATTGACATATTATAATAATAATATATTTATTTCCTTAATATATTATTATTATAATATGTCAATGAACGTTGAAACTGAAATATTATGAAATGATACAGCCGCCGTGTTTTTTTCAGCGGAGATCATGGTTGTTGATGAGAGATGACCGCACTCCATCGGTATTGGTGGACGGAATGTATGAGATTTTTCCAAGCTCTTATCAATAGTTGATCTTTGATCTTTAAAAAACGGAGGACTTAGTCGTACGTCATAGGATCGCCTCACGACTGCTTATTGTTAATCTAACATCTAGGTAAAGGTACGACCCTACAATTATTGGCCCCATTTCGCCTTGTAATATTATCATCATGCCGTCGATAAATTATTATACTCGTTACTGTAATGAAATCATTGTCATTGTAAGTATATATTGAATCCCCATTCACACTACGTTGCATAAAATCACACTACACAAACGGTATTTCGTAATATCTATTTTAAGTCTGGAAAAAAGTTAATTCACGATTTAGTCACATAAGATGATATGTTTGTTCTATGCTTGCCGTTAACATTGTGAGAACTAGAATACGTTGAATACATCGAAGGAAAATTTCCACCATGAGATCATGAGACCATGAGATGAGATGAGATCGTAAATAAGATCACCTTGAAAATATTCAGCCGAGGTGACAATTGTTCGTCTACAATTACAGTTGAAAATATAATTGATCATGTGTCATCAAAACACGGTCTCTGGTATTTCGAAACTTAAAGTCTACTTATTGTTAAAGTTTTCACTTGAAGTAGACTTGTAAGTGTACTTCAAGTTAAACGTAAGTCTACCTAAAGTGGTGTGGTATACTGTAATGCATTTCGTCGAATGTTCTTTCACTTTGAGTAGACTTAAAGTCTACTTCCTACATTTAAGCCTAAATAAGCCTAGATAAGCCTAAATTTAAGCTTAAATAAGCCTAAATTTAAGCCTAAATAAGCCTAGATAAGCCTAAATTTAAGCTTAAATAAGCCTAAATTTAAGCCTAAATAAGCCTAAGCCTAAGCGTAAATAAGCCTAAGCCTAAGCCTAAATAAGCCTAAATAAGTCTAAATTTAAGCCTAAATAAGCCTAAGCCTAAGCCTAAATAAGCCTAAGCCTAAGCCTAAATAAGCCTAAATAAGTCTAAATTTAAGCCTAAATAAGCCTAAGCCTAAGCCTAAATAAGCCTAAATAAGCCTAAATTTAAACCTAAATAAGCCTAAGCCTAAGCCTAAATAAGCCTGAATAAGCCTAAGCCTAAGCCTAAATAAGCCTAAATAAGCCTAAATAAGCCTAAATTTAAGCCTAAAAAAGCCTAAATAAGCCTAAATTTAAGCCTAAATTAGCCTAAATTAGCCTAAATAAGCCTAAATAAGCCTAAATAAGCCTAAATAAGCCTAAATTTAAGCCTAAATAAGCCTAAATTTAAACCTAAATAAGCCTAAATAAGCCTAAATTTAAGCCTAAATAAGCCTAAATAAGCCTAAATAAGCCTAAATTTAAGCCTAAATTAGCCTAAATTAGCCTAAATAAGCCTAAATAAGCCTAAATAAGCCTAAATAAGCCTAAATTTAAGCCTAAATAAGCCTAAATTTAAGCCTAAATAAGCCTAAATAAGCCTAAATAAGCCTAAATAAGCCTAAATTTAAGCCTAAATAAGCCTAAATAAGCCTAAATAAGCTTAAATAAGCCTAAATTTAAGCCTAAATAAGCCTAACTGAGCTTATTTAGGCTTATTTAGGCTTAAATTTAGGCTTATTTAGGCTTAAATTTAGGCTTATTTAGGCTTATTTAGGCTTATTTAGGCTTATTTAGGCTTAAATTTAGGCTTATTTAGGCTTATTTAGGCTTATTTAGGCTTATTTATGCTTAGGCTTAGGCTTATTTAGGCTTATTTAGGCTTATGTTTAGGCTTATTTAGGCTTATTTAGGCTTAAATTAGGCTTATTTAGGCTTATTTAGGCTTAGGCTTAGGCTTATTTAGGCTTATTTAGGCTTAGGTTTAGGCTTATTTAGGCTTATTTAGGCTTAAATTTAGGCTAATTTAGGCTTAAATTTAGGCTTATTTAGGCTTATTTAGGCTTAGGCTTAGGCTTATTTAGGCTTAGGTTTAGGCTTATTTAGGCTTATTTAGGCTTAAATTTAGGCTTATTTAGGCTTAAATTTAGGCTTATTTAGGCTTATTTAGGCTTAGGTTTAGGCTTATTTAGGCTTATTTAGGCTTAAATTTAGGCTTATTTAGGCTTATTTAGGCTTAGGTTTAGGCTTATTTAGGCTTATTTAGGCTTAAATTTAGGCTTATTTAGGCTTATTTAGGCTTAGGCTTAGGCTTATTTAGGCTAATTTAGGCTTATTTAGGCTTATTTAGGCTTATTTAGGCTTATTTAGGCTTATTTAGGCTTAAATTTAGGCTTATTTAGGCTAATTTAGGCTAATTTAGGCTTAAATTTAGGCTTATTTAGGCTTTTTTAGGCTTAAATTTAGGCTTATTTAGGCTTATTTAGGCTTATTTAGGCTTAGGCTTAGGCTTATTCAGGCTTATTTAGGCTTAGGCTTAGGCTTATTTAGGTTTAAATTTAGGCTTATTTAGGCTTATTTAGGCTTAGGCTTAGGCTTATTTAGGCTTATTTAGGCTTAAATTTAGGCTTATTTAGGCTTATTTAGGCTTAGGTTTAGGCTTATTTAGGCTTAAATTTAGGCTTATTTAGGCTTAAATTTAGGCTTATTTAGGCTTATTTAGGCTTAGGTTTAGGCTTATTTAGGCTTATTTAGGCTTAAATTTAGGCTTATTTAGGCTTATTTAGGCTTAGGCTTAGGCTTATTTAGGCTAATTTAGGCTTATTTAGGCTTATTTAGGCTTATTTAGGCTTATTTAGGCTTAAATTTAGGCTTATTTAGGCTTATTTAGGCTTAAATTTAGGCTTATTTAGGCTTAAATTTAGGCTTATTTAGGCTTATTTAGGCTTATTTAGGCTTATTTAGGCTAATTTAGGCTAATTTAGGCTTAAATTTAGGCTTATTTAGGCTTTTTTAGGCTTAAATTTAGGCTTATTTAGGCTTATTTAGGCTTATTTAGGCTTAGGCTTAGGCTTATTCAGGCTTATTTAGGCTTAGGCTTAGGCTTATTTAGGTTTAAATTTAGGCTTATTTAGGCTTATTTAGGCTTAGGCTTAGGCTTATTTAGGCTTAAATTTAGACTTATTTAGGCTTATTTAGGCTTAGGCTTAGGCTTATTTAGGCTTAGGCTTAGGCTTATTTAGGCTTAAATTTAGACTTATTTAGGCTTATTTAGGCTTAGGCTTAGGCTTATTTACGCTTAGGCTTAGGAAATGCATTACAGTATACCACACCACTTTAGGTAGACTTACGTTTAACTTGAAGTACACTTACAAGTCTACTTCAAGTGAAAACTTTAACAATAAGTAGACTTTAAGTTTCGAAATACCAGAGACCGTGATTTGATGACACATGATCAATTATATTTTCAACTGTAATTGTAGACGAACAATTGTCAACTCGGCTGAATATTTTCAAGGTGATCTTATTTACGATCTCATCTCATCTCATGGTCTCATGATCTCATGGTGGAAATTTTCCTTCGATGTATTCAACGTATTCTAGTTCTCACAATGTTAACGGCAAGCATAGAACAAACATATCATCTTATGTGACTAAATCGTGAATTAACTTTTTTCCAGACTTAAAATAGATATTACGAAATACCGTTTGTGTAGTGTGATTTTATGCAACGTAGTGTGAATGGGGATTCAATATATACTTACAATGACAATGATTTCATTACAGTAACGAGTATAATAATTTATCGACGGCATGATGATAATATTACAAGGCGAAATGGGGCCAATAATTGTAGGGTCGTACCTTTACCTAGATGTTAGATTAACAATAAGCAGTCGTGAGACGATCCTATGACGTACGACTAAGTCCTCCGTTTTTTAAAGATCAAAGATCAACTATTGATAAGAGCTTGGAAAAATCTCATACATTCCGTCCACCAATACCGATGTAGTGCGGTCATCTCTCATCAACAACCATGATCTCCGCTGAAAAAAACACGGCGGCTGTATCATTTCATAATATGTCAATGAACGTTGAAACTGAAATTGATCTTTGATCTTTAAGTGATCTCAGTACCTCGTCAAGGTCTCAGTTGAAGTTCGAGTTAGGTCGCATTTCGAAGTCGTCGTTGAAGTTGTCTTTGCTCGACTACAAGAAGGTGCCAGGTCTTTGATCGCGGGATTCCATCTTTAAAAAGAGATTCACATTACAATATTATATTGCAATTCATAATGAAGATATAATTTGTTAATCTAAGTACATGACTAAGATTATGTGATTTCATCTTCATTTTAAATTTTTTTTCAAACCGGTCTGTCAATTTTCATATAGCTCTAATTACATTTGCATATACATGACCTTTAAATCGCACCCCACATTAATTTAATTAAATATTAATAATACTAAATATACTAATAATAAATACTAATTTCATTATTCACTAATTAAGTTAAATTATGAATTTTTAGAATACGTCAATCGATACTCAATTTTCATATTTCATCCAATACCAGTCCAGTCCAGTACACACCAATCCATTGCGCGATAGCCCAAATTATCCAGAGATCAAAGATCAATTAGTCCAATGATAAACAGCCAAAGTACAACCTAACATTGAGTCCATTACATTCCCAGACCACTGGTAAATATATCGATTAAAGTGATGAATAAATAAATTTCTCTGTATGGTTAATTGAATTATCATTTATGAATGCGTATTTAATTTAACTATATTTATTGAAAATATAATGTATATTTAAAAAAATATATATTCACCTCCTCTGCTCGCGGCGCGGCGTCGTTGAGAGCTGTAAAAAATAAAAATAAAATAATTTAAAAAAATAATAAAAAAGACCCTTCCCTTTGTTGCGGCGCGGCGTCGTTGAGAGCTGTAAAAAATAATAAAAAAATAATTTAAAAAATAAAAAAAAGACCCTTCCCTTTGTTGCGGCGCGGCGTCGTTGAGAGCTGTAAAAAATAAAAATAAAATAATTTAAAAAATAATAAAAAAGACCCTTCCCTTTGTTGCGGCGCGGCGTCGTTGAGAGCTGTAAAAAACAAAAATAAAATAATTTAAAAAATAATAAAAAAGACCCTTCCCTTTGTTGCGGCGCGGCGTCGTTGAGAGCTGTAAAAAAATAATTTAAAAAATAATTTAAAAAATAATAAAAAAGACCCTTCCCTTTGCTACGGCGCGGCGTCGTTGAGATGAGCTGTGAAAAAAAGTAATAAAAGACACTTCCCTCGCGGTGACGTCCTCTGAAAGTAAGTATATTATTAATTGAGATTGATAAGTTGATATGCATCTTCTTACATCGTTTATAACAAAGTCATAGAAGTTTAATTATTCTTCACCTTAATCGATATATTTCCAAGAATTTAAATTGTCTAGAAATGCAATGGAATCATTGTTAATGTATACTTTGGGTTTTATCATTGGACTAGTTGATCTTTGATCTCTGGATGGTTGGATTATTGCGCAATGGATTGATGTACACTGGACTGGTATTGGATTTTACATTTTTGAGTTTTTTTCTCATAGGGATAAATCTTCCCTCGCCTCTTTGATAACTGCATAATTGACGAATTTTCGACATAAAGCAATGATTACGGAGTAGTTTGATACAGTTTATCATTTCCCCACAACCACACCAACCCAACCCAACCCAACCCCAACCACCCTCTCCCATTCACCGGCCGGCCGGTAATTTTATTCGTTTGCTGAAAGGGATTATGTCGTCTTTCCGCACAGTAACGGGCCCTGTTACTGTGCGAAAAGTGAAGCTTATATTACGTTGTGCAGAATTTAAAAAAAAACTGACCTGTGGGAACTTACAAGTGAAGTCTGGTTGAACGGTCCCGGACTTCGGGATGGGACATATGCCATTCGATAGGTATCTGAAAAAGAAGACTTTTTCATGTTGACCATTTTGGCAAAATGCCCCTGGGCGCCGAGTTATTTGCATATTTCTGCTTGTTTTCTCCCTGTTTTCGCCCTACAATGAAACGCAGTCTCTGTGAGATCGAAAGCAGTGGTGAATAAGAGTGGTGAACAACGCAAGCAGTGATGAACATGAATAAGAGGATGGTCTATATCTTTTGCTTGAAAGATTGATTCCCGCACAAGTTTAACTTATTTTGCTATTTTTTCTTTGTATGAAAATCTTACAAAAAAATAATGTAAAAAAAATCAATCATACATTTTTTAGATTATCCTATGATAATGATTATTAAAACTACAATTTATAATGGTTTTTCTTTCGATCACACAGAGACTGGGTTTCATTGTAGGGCGAAAACAGGGTGAAAACACGCAGAAATATGCAAATAACTCGGAGCCCAGGGCACGGCGGCTCAATGATAGTAACTAAGAAGCTCTTGCCGGAGAAAGAAAGTATCGCAAACTGAGTGATGATAAGCACTAAAACATCTAGGTTCTCCCAGCGCGAAAGTTGACTACGGTATATCTGGGCGCTCGCTTCTGACTAGACCTATAATCGAGCTTTACGATTCGCGGGACATGCCGATATGGCTTAGTGGGTAGAGCTTTTGTGTATCTATCCGAACCTCGTAGGTTCGAATCCCGCCCAGTGCAAAACAACTTTGCCGATTTTTCGTAATGCAAGAGGCTTCAAGCCAAAGTTAAATGTAGGGATTTCTCTTCATTGAACCGCCGTGCAGGGGCATTTTGTCAAAATGCTCAGCATGAAAAAGTCTTCCTTTTCAGATACCCATCGAATGGTATATGTCCCATCCCAAAGTCCGGGACCGTCCAGCCTGACTTCCCTTGTTAGTGTGAATAGTGCAATAATAACAACCAAGATATCTTGTATTCGTTATTATTAGGCACTACTCCAGAATATTAATACAGTGAATATTTCTTAACAATCACTTGAAACTCGAACATCTGAAACAGTGAAATTCATTCGAAAAAAATTAAATTCATACACTGACGAGATGGATCAGCCGATATAGAGAGAAGGGAACGATAAAAATGAAATGAAAAATGAAAGAATGATCACTAGAAATATGCATATTCATTGTCCAAAACATAAGTGCAAGTAATCTCTATTTGCATGTAAAGATATCTATGTTCAAAGTTGGCGCGTAGAAATTTCAATTTTTCTTATGATTCATGAAATTGCTGTTAGTGATCAAGAAGATTGAATTTGGATGTAATTTGTTGAGAAGTGCTCACAAGAATCCCACAGGTGAGAATCCCACCACCAGTGTGCAATGACCATACATTTTGTGTATATAAAGACACAAAATCACTATAGTCACACGGATAAACTATTAACATTATTTATATATGCACTATAGTGATACCTTTGCTGCGAAATTTTATGCAATTGATATATACGAGTGTCCATCCCCGTGCGGTTACATGGGAGGAGCCGAATCCGTCCCTATATGAGCTGCCAAAAACGTCTCCGAATTATGCAAGTGAGTATATCTAGAGGCATAATGTAAAAAGTATTTTATTACTCAGAGCTCACAAGGACATATGCGAAATCGCAGAGATATTTTCGGATGAGTGTATTTTTCCTCGATTGGCAGAGGAAAATGAAATTACGAAATTTCGGACGACTGCTTAATCTAAAATCTAGGTAAAGTTACGACCCTGCAATTATTGGCCCCGTTTCGCCTTGCAATATTATCATGCCGTCGATAAATTATTATAACCGTTACTGTAATGAAATCATTGTCATTGTAAGTATAAATTGAATCCACATTTACACTACGTTGCATAAAATTACACCACACAAACGGTATTTCGTAATATCTATTTTAAGCCTAGAAAAAAGGTAATTTACGATTTAATCACGTAAGATGATAGCTCTGTCCTATGCTTGCCGTTAACATTGTGAGAACTAGAATACGTTGAATACATCGAAGGAAAATTTCCACCATGAGATGAGACCATGAGATGAGATGAGATCGTAAATAAGATCACCTTGAAAATATTCAGCCGAGTTGACAATTGGTGTCTACAATTACAGTTGAAAATATAATGGATCAAGTAATAATAGTAATATTAAGTAATAGTAGTAGAATTATTATATCCATCCATTATAGTAGTAATAGTAATATAATGGATGGATATAATGATCTAACATCAAAACACTATCTACATCTCTCCAGAAATGTGGGCCGTGTAGCCTGAAAACGAAGGGTTTTAACGTTTGCTCGATACTGTACAATGGCACATCTATCTTGAATAATTCTTCGTCGATTTTCTTCTGTACAACTATTTAAGACGTCCTTTAGTATCAAACACTTGATCCTTTTCGAATCATGAAACTGAATCCAGAAGAATAAGAAATGACCCAGGAAGTCGGCGATCAATAGTCCCAAATATTTCGAAAGTTCCCAATTTAAATTCAAATCTTTAAAAAAAGTTCACAAAGTCAATGTTGTTAATAGTTAACATCGTAGCGTATTCTCGTAGCGATTATTCTTTATCACTGACTGCTCTACAACATTTAACCCGTATCAACCTCTCAACAAAAATCAATCAATAACATACGCACAAAAACAAAAGTATCGATTGACATACTTTCATTTATTGCACCGTTATACAACCTCAAGTACAAGTACACACAACGACAATAACATAATCAATCAATATCAATCCTTGGACTACCGTATCCTCACAAGACCATTTTCAAGACCGATCTCGTCAGGGACTCATCGATCGAACAAGAATGAGTTCGGGCGCTGCCTTTGTCGATATCACCAGAGGATTCAGAGCGAGACGAGACTGAAAAGTAATGTTAAATTAGAATCTATTTCCCCCCCTCAAAGAATGATAGAAGACGTTTAAAGGGAGCGCGACCTCACTCAATGGCCTCTTCATTACGCTCACTATTTCTCTGTTCCCTTACAACAAGAGAGCGTAGAACGTTGAAGAGACCGTTGACAAAGGTGTCAGCCCCTTTAAACCGAAAAATATCTCACAGTGCAGGGATCAGGCAAATATCGGTGAAAAAAACTTAAATCGCTGGTGTTGTCTGTATAAAATGGACTTGTGAAATTGCCTTGCTACTAGCTGCTAAACGTAGAAATATTCTATCGATCAACCGCCCCCCCCCTTTTCCTCCCTTCCCTCTTCGCGCTCTCTCTCTCTGATATACGTACTATCTCGCTTGGGCTCTCTCTCCAAACATAGAAACATATTGTGGCTGTGGCTGGCTACTCTCGTACCAAATAAACATGTGCATTTTATACGGTCAATAAAGGTCATTCTTTTTTCTCATTCATAAACAACTGGAGTCTCGCAACAAAGAACAACTGATTAATATCCCTTTTAGAAACATGAATCACACAAGCCAAGTTTTCTACTAAAACTTTTCAATCTGTTAGAATATCAAAAATAAGTTAATAATAAAGGTAAAGGTACAACCCGTTATTCAAGGCACACGAAGTCCTGAGGGTGATCACTGCTATCCAGTGATCTTTCAAAGCCAATTCAGTCCGGAGGGCCTAATCTCTTCTTCGGATTAGGCCATCCGTTAATAATAATAATAATAATAATAATAATAATAATAATAATAATAATAATAATAATAACCTTGGCGATAGCACTGACGTTCATCATCATCTGTGTGATGTCACCGGCAAGCACCGGGAAGACCTCAAATGAATCGATTGACTATTTACTGCTACCGTAACCCAAGGGGACCTAAATTCGCGTTGACCGTAATCCGAACTATAGTTAGTACTCGGGAATGGTTCTAGAGAAATCCAGTTTTTAACTACCATACTCGAGCTGTTCCTTAATTATCGTGTAACTACCGTACCTAGAGCTCTTTCTTAATTATGATGTAACTACGGTACCTCTATGGTCTGCTCTGGTCATAATTATGGTGTAACTACCGTGGTCTGCTCTAGCCATGGTAGAACTCGTTCCATCAACGACAAATGCAGTGCAGTGGGGCACACTTTGATCAGGATGAGGACGAGTTCCATCACCTTGGCCGAGTGATGAATACGATACTGGAATGGTGCACATTGAGAAACGTCGTCAGGCCATGCTTTGAATGCGTTAAATTTTGCATCCTAATTAAAGGCAGTTGGCATCCAAAAATTTCGATTCGAAATCGTTAAAATAGCACACTCAGCGCACCACAACAGCACCAAAAACACTCTTCATTCCACCATTATCGTCTAACAGATTCCATCCGCAATGTAGAAATAAACGTCGCCTTGACACGCGCACTCGGCGCACCACAAGTAAAGCCAACACTATCGTGTTACCGTATACCTTTAGGGAGATGTGCCGTGCGAACAATCGTCGATGCATGTCCGGAAGCACAGAGCAGTTCGTGGAGAAAGTGGAGGACCACGTGCAGAGAATCGATGGATTCGACGAGAGATGGGAGAAGGTGCAGGGGAAAGGTCTGAATGAACAACCAATCAATATAATCAACAGGTTGAAACCACGACATTCCACAGTACCCAGTAGAAGAATACAAAAGAACAATAAGTACAGAGAACGGTATACATAAATAGCAAGATGCAGTGATGTAGTCTAGCGTAATGCGTAGCGTAGTTTGGTAGGGCTTGACTTAGTTAAATTGTTGCGTACATATAACTTTTATTGTTGGTCAATACAGCTCACCAATATTTTAGAAAATATGTAAAATTGAATGCGCTTGCAACATTGGCAGATTTCACATAAGTTTCTAATATGCCATACTTCTCCATCTATCTACAGTATACCACTAGAAGGCACTGCATCCTACAGTACACCTACATTATCCCCTCTTCGTTATTCTACAGTATACCTGCCATAGTACGAGTTTCAGCAATTGTCGATCGGCTATGAATATCTGAAACTCCTCACACACGAGTGTATGCAGTTCGTCGAGACGATCCGGTGAAAGGGCTGAAAATATCGATTGATTGTATTTATGGATTAAATAAATCTATTAATTGATTAATGCACCGTATCCAACTCACAAAAATACACCACCAAAAAGTACATCTAATCGATATTATCCATTTATTGATTTCAGAGAACTACTACGATAACGACTTATTCTCCATTCATCAAAATCAATGTGATGCGAATCACTTTTGCGCCCCGCCGCACCTTCCATCTACCTACAGAACCCAATCGCACCGTACCTTCATCATACATTTTATCTCCCTCACTTAGTGAGGGTGACCCACTATATATTTTGCTAAATTTCAGGTCACCCAATACGAAAAGACGGCTCAGTGCGGCGATGGGCCCAACTCGTGCGAAAGAATTTCCTTTTTGTGGCAGGTGAGATACTCGATAAAGAATAGGGGCGACACAAAGAAATGGCGCTGAAAGGTTCATGCCGATTGCACAGCTTCGATTAGTGTCAATGTTATCAATGGAGCGCACATGTGATTGCTCGTTCTGACTATATTTCTTTGGACCCAGTTTGCTTTATCAATTCTGCATATTTTTTGATTTCCTTTTTTTTGGCTGTCGAGAAACTCGATAAAGAATAGGGGCTGCACAGTAACAGCTTATTACTCTAAGTTTAAATAGCCCTCCTGTCTATATAAGGACTTAGAAAAAAAGTTCATTTAAAAAAAAGTTTTTTTAAGACCAAGTTTTCTGTACGAATCAGAACATTTGGAGTCTAACAATGATGATCAAAAAATATGTCAAAATTTTTTTATAACGTGAACTTGTGGGTTGATCTTTCTTCCGTGGTCTTTGATCTTTGCCTTCATTATCTCTTTCTATCGTACATCAATTGGAATAATTTGTTCTATTATTTATTTCTTATTTCTTTAAACACATTTATCAAGTATAATAATAAATGGCATACAATTCATTCAATCAATCGTTTCTATGAACATGCCGAGTCACTGTAGAATGTAAGGGTTTTTTTGGATTCTTTTTGGATTCTTAAAGAATCTTAAAGAATCTTGCCAGGATTTCTTCAAGATCCGATTCCTCGGCATCTTCGTAGTCATGAGAGGGTTCATTAGCCATCGATCGTCCATTGGAATAACCCAGATCACTTCCGTCGAATTCATCAGTTGATTGATGGTTTGCCAACCATCGACGCTCGAATGCAGGCGTTGAAATCCTTAAAAATATGATTTATTTCTCACAGTAATCTAATTGTAACATTGGTTTCCTCAATGAAATTTTTGATACAGCTATCGATATAATTACAGTAGTACTACCGTAACCTTTCGTTGCCATGGGACAATTTGAAACGCATTCAGGGTGTCAACTGATTTGTGCTCTAATTGTATTTCAGTTTTTTGAGTCGTTCTCATATCTGCTCTCACACCATATGAGTGATCTTTGATCTTTCTCTTATCAAACTATATCAGCTCAATCCTGATAAGTTAGTAGTTTGTTTGTCCATACTTTTCATGTTGTGATCAATAAAATTTATAATATGAATTTTAATAGAATAACGAATGCTTAAGAGCAAAGAAATTAAATTAAAAATTTATTCAGAAGATAAAGCCGGGACAGGTAAATAAATATGCACAAATACAAATCAAAGAAAGAAATACTGCCGCACCACCATAACATCCGATCGTGAAGTGATCTGAAAATTTTATCAAATTTACTTGTTTAAATGCTCCATTTTTTGCCCCCGCCCCCCCCCTCCCGATTTTCTTTTCCAGCGAAAATGCAAGCCCACAAATGCCAACTATTATCATAGAACTGACGCGCATGTATCGTAGAATTAGTTTATGATCGGTTAAAAGCGAAAAAATACAATGGAAGCGAAAAATTACGATTTTTCGAAAGTAACCCACTATATTTTTGAAAAGTGACCCACTATATAAAAATAAAACGGTGAGGAGGTCGAAAATGTATGACCTTCATTGTATTCGAATCGTTTCGGCTCGATAATCTCAATCGCTGGTTGATGAGACCACGTCATGCTCCACTTTCGGAAAATCACTGCAAACAATTTTGAATTAAATTACTACTCATTCAGTTCCGTCATTGTAAATTGTCATTGTCAATTGTCAAATATCATTCAATTCTGTCATCATCAATTGTAAATTGTCATTCAATTATGTCATCAACAATTCTCAATTATCCAAATTAATCATTACTATTGCAACCCAGCTGATTGTGAGAGTTGAGATGTGAGATTAAGTTCTTTGAAATGAAATGAAATGAATGAATTTGTTGCACGATATTTCTTATTTTTATCATAGTTTCAATGCGCTATCTGAATAACGTCAAACCACAATACAGCCAAGTATGTGAGATGAGATTATTCACCAAGTAGAACGTATCAAGAACACAGCATATATATCAATATTCTCAATCAATCAATATACAATAAGAAAACAATCGTAGATCGAATAGCTTTATTAAAAAATCAATAAATCAATAAACATCAAAAATCAATAAATCAATAAACCGACCCTTTCTCCGCACACGTCGACAGCAACTTCTGTAGCGATCTGCCGTGAGGAAGAATGAGAGGTCACGAAGGAACCAGGACAGATGAGGAGATCTGAAGAGATCAAAGATCACTCAGATCAAAGATCACGTAGATTACAGATCAAAGATCACATAGATCAAAGAACAGGTATGTTTACTGCGCCCAATTCCGCTAAGGAACTTAAGAGAGACTATCTGACTCAGTGAACATATTTTGCTTATGGCTTGGCACTTGGCCAAAAAGTGATAGGAACCGATCGGGCCCAAATTGTGCATAGGTGTAGTATGGGGTGGCATGAGATCACAGACGGAGTTAGGGTTCGTCATATCTGCTCCATCGCTAAATAACGTAAGTTCCACATAATGGCATCAAAATTTCAAAGTTTACGGATTCGTTTGATATGTGTATGCGACGATGGGCAGGTAATAAGCAGGTAAATTACACCAAGTCTCATCCCGGTCCAAAACCGTGAGGCCCAGAAAAAATTTAAAAAACTAATAAAAAATTTGTTTTATTTTTTGTTTTATTTTTCCTACAAATGCCTCTCGGTGAGGGACTTTTTTTATTCCTTAAATTTGACGAGTATTCATTAGTGTAACCACTTTAGGAAAATGAACTAAAACAAATGGGTGGAATGTTGCCTTCTTCCCGAAAAACCACGACTAATTCGCCTTTTTTATCGCAAACTGACTACCGTAATGCAAAGGCGGAAATTCAAAATACTTCATTTTTCATATTTTATCGAAAAATAGTGTAATATTACTCCTTAGATATTCAGATATCAAACAAATTATAAAAGAAAACAATAACATAATACCGAAAACGAATGTAAACATACAGCGATTGCCGAATTTTTAAATTCCGCTTTTGTACTACGGTAGGTGGCGCACCATTTATCGGCTCAGTTTGCGATAAAAAAGGCGAATTAGTCGTGGTTTTTCGGGAAGAGGGCAACATTCCACCCATTTGTTTTAGTTCATTTTCCTAAAGTAGTTACACTAATGAATACTCGTCAAATTTAAGGAATAAAAAAAGTCCCTCACCGAGAGGCATTTGTAGGAAAAATAAAACAAAAAATAAAACAAATTTTTTATTGGTTTTTTTATTTTTTCTGGGCCTCACGGTTTTGGACCGGGATGAGACTTGGTGTAATTTACCTGCTTATTATTACCCATCGTCGCATACACATATCGAACGAATCCGTAAACTTTGAAATTTTGATGCCATTATGTGGAGCTTACGTTATTTAGCGAAGGAGCAGATATGATGAACCCTAACTCCGTCTTTGATCTCATGCCACCCCATACTACACCTATGCACAATTTGGGCCCGATCGGTTCCTATCACTTTTTGGCCAAGTGCCAAGAGAACCACTTGAGCCAGAAAGTCTCTCTTAAAACTCATCTACAGTATGCCTACAGTATCAACTACTCAATCTACAGTACACATACAGTAGCTCCAATACCGTACCCTCTGGTCGACCCTGAACATCAGGGGACACACACCCTGAACATGTCCTTGCAGCCTCCCGCACGCCCCCCCCCCATTCCACGGAGGTTCTGAAAAAGGTAAAGGTAAAGGTACAACCCGTTATTGAAGATACACGAAGTTTAACTTTTCGATGTCCATTACTATACTTATGCTACCCCATTGTGGCATCGTAAATTATGTATCTAACCATTTCTCTTGTTTGTGTCATATGTATTGTTCATTACGTACCAGCATAATAAAGTTATTATTATAGCTTATTAAGTCCTGCGCGGGTGATCACTGCTAAGCCAGTGATAATTCAAGGCCAATTCCTACTACTGAAAGTGAGCCACAGAAAATGGACAAATACTATACTTGCTTTTGTTACTTTTGCCACCTACTAAATAAAAAAAAACGGTGAGGGGGGGGGCGAAAATGTATGTTCTAGATGCGAAAGATGACTCTGGTATTTCAAAACTAGTAGTTAACTTAATATTCCAACTTAAAGTAAACTTGCAAGTCTACTTATAGTTAGACGTAAGTTCACTGCACGTGGTGTATAGTACTGTAACGCATTTCATCAAATGTTCTTCACTTGTAGCAAACTTGCAGTAAGCTTCTAGTCAGTGACGCAATTTAGGCAGACTTCTAGTTTGAAAATACTAGATATAACATTGAAGACGTGTGATATACCTTTACAATGTAGGTTACATACATTACATCGCATATTGAATACAATAGTACAATCTAACCTGTATCTGCTACATGATACCACCGGGTGTAATCGCAGGCCTGACGAGGTCGAGGCAAATCTAGAATTTGAAAAGCATAAATCTATTCAATATTAGCAATTTCATTCAGGCTACGGTACCCTTCTGGACTACAGTATAATATCAGAAGCTATAGGACCATATCATATTACAGATTAACGTACTACTACACTCGAAGTGTAGACTTAAAGTAAACTTGAAATAAGTGGCTTATTTAAAGTAGACACGTTTATGAAAATTATAACGAAATTCATTACAGTATATACACCACTTGAAGTAGGCTTGCATCTTACTCGTGAAACTTCAAGTGAGAATGATAAGTACACATTAAGTTTTGTATGTTCAATTCAATAACAACAACAATTCTATTTAATAATAATCGATACGACTCGTAAAACTATAGTAATATAGATATTATTGATTTGCTTCATCGGGATTCTCCTTGACTGAGAGATGAGAAAGACTGTTGACAAGCAGCCTCGAATGACTGAAAAGCGATTGACAATACGAAATATAGATTGATTTTAACAACAATTATAGAAACTACATTAATGTGTATAGACTAATCGATAAAACGAATCATACTGTAGACTCCCTACACAGACATTTCACTAATAAAATCGATAATTTGAACATTTACAGTATACTCACTCTAGGAAGTGCGGCCAGCAGTTGGTCGAGGATCTGTGCAGTCTGTCCGTAGAGGCAATCGAGCGATGGTAGGGTGGAGAGGGCATCCACTTCAGATGTCAACACGATTCGAGGACGTAACGCATACTGTAATGGGAACTGTAGTTAAGTCGAAATATCGATTGGACAGAGCAATGAATTGCACTACCGTAGTTTGTAACGTACTTTTCGACCTATGAATACTACTCTCTCGCTTTCGTTGTCTACGAGAGAGCATAGCCAGAGCGGAGAGTGATGTTAGCTCGGATGCGGCCTTAAACAAATAGAAATAATAATAAATATGAAATTCGATAATTCTTATGTTTCTAAACACCCATTGTTGCTCTTTGACCAAAGATCAAAGATAAACGAGCAGAGATGAATCATACCGTACCTGTCTGTACATTCAAGAATGCAGCGAGTGCCTTCTCCATGAGTGTCGTGTACTCGTCCGCGTTCTCTGTCCTCTCCTTCTTTGTTTCGTCACTTTCTAAATAAATTAAAATTAACCAAATATAGGGGGGGGGGGGTGCGAAGGTGGTGACTATTGGGCAACAAGCCATAACTTAGGCTGGTCAGGATCCTAGCACCGGTATTTATTGTGATCAGTATCAGTAAAATTATCACAGATCAGCTGAGTTCTCCCCCGTTGTCGAAATGCAGTTGCGGAATTATGATATCACTCACCCCAAATAGGCAGCGTAGAAGAGTTCTCGTCCCATACCTATTTTTGTTAGAAAGAGCTAATTTCCTGATTAAAATTGATAAAATCATTGACTTTTCATCGTTAAGCTAGAGCATGAAAACAATAGAATCAATCGCGAGCGGAAATGTCTAATATTAACAATAATAATCTCTAATCTCCATATCTCCATTCGACCAGTGAGATTGGCGCAACAGGCCCAGTTATTAGCATGCTCACATCCATTCTCTTTTAATGCGCGTTTACTTCATTGCCGAATATATCAATTACATGTATTCTATCAATAATCAATCAATAATCGTAATCAATCAATAATCCCTACCTTCTCCATCGTCTTCTCCTTCAACCTTCTTCACCGTTCTCAGTTTCGCGTACACCCTCCATTGTCTAGATACCTGAAATCAGCACCACTATGCATATTCTTGCATCATAGGCACACCCAAGCTAATTTGAAACGCTATGGCAATGCTCGCTCGCTTTCGTTCTCTGCGAGAGAATGTTGCCAGAGCGGAGAGTTAAATTAGATAGGGATTCACGCCGAATGATATCAATAATTTGGAATTATATCCAAGAATTATGGTAGACATGAAACATATCTCGCTCCCCTCAAAGCAATGTTCAAAAGTTCCCGAAAAGAAAATATGGACGAGAGAGTGTGCAAAACGAGGAGAGTATCTCATTCTTTCCATTCATTTGTAACTTGTCATTGTCACTGTCATTTGTCATTGTAATTTGTTATTTGTCATTTGTAATTAGTAACCTCCCCACCTGAGAGTGGCTGAGCAGCGGCCAGATGACCAGATAGGTCTTGAAGGAAGTCATTCGAAGCTTACTACGAGTGACCTTTAATATATTATTATTATTATTTGTATATTATTATAATACAATGATATTTTACTTTGTTTCACACAGTTTCCAACAAATTTGCGCAAAGCTATAGGCATACATGGGAGCTTTTTCCACTACGGATGCCCTTTTAGAATCGAGCTTTCTGTACGTTGCCCATGTATGAGTTTAAGCTGTTTTCAAGAAAATAAAAACAAAAATATTAATAAAACAATACAAACCTGGTCTTGATCATTCAATATCTGATCGACAATCGCTTCATTATCATCCATTTTCTTCTTCAAATCAACGAGACGATCGAGGGCGAGGAGGGCCGATCTGAAAATTAACCAATACATACAGTACAGCAGAATCCCCCAGTGAAAATGGGCGCCCCGGGTAACCCGGGGCGCCCTTTTGGCCCCTCGATTTTTTACGCTTTGAATAATGAATGTCAGTCGTTCAAATAGTTTGCGTTGCTTTACTCCAAATTTGACCAAATTAATCAAGTAAAGTTTTTTTTTTAAAGCTTGTAAACTCAACTGTGCTACGAAAAAGAAATGCTGGGAAGATTTCACTTTACGATAGAATTTGCCGAGCGTGCGCGAGTTATTCAAAATTTTCGCGCGGCATTTGCCAAAAATTGATAAAAATTATAATTTTCAATATTTTTCTCTGGCTACATTATTTCTAAAATTCCAAACTTTCCTTGAAAAATTCGGTCAATCAAAGAGTAAAAGAACGCGAACAATTTGAACGACTAATATTCAATATTCAAAGCGTAAAAAATCGAGGCGCCCTGCCCCGGGTCACCCAGGGCGCCCATTTTCACTGGGGGATTCTGCTGTACTGTAAATATAATAATAAATATAAATAATAATTTAATTATTATAGTATTTCCTTAGGGAGGTGGGTCTGTGGTCTAACAAGGATAGAGTGCATCCTTGACTAATATTATGACATCTCAGTCATCGTCTACCTGTCAGATGCATGTTTCACTATCCCCTTGAAAGATCTCAAGCGTTTATTCATCTAATGGTTCCAACACCCTCTCTTATGTATTATTCGTCATCTCCACACGCTATGCTCACAGTTCACGCGGACCATTTTGTCTCTGGTACAGTAATCGATATCCACCAACTACTACAGTATACCTCGTATTGCTCGTATCCACACACAACCAGAGGTAATTCTCCCAGACATTCGCGTGTTCGTTATTGAACCTCTGCGCTTCCTGTAATTTGTTTCAAAATTTCTTAAAATTAAAAAAAATTATTAATTTTCTGGATGACACTTTTCTATTCACAAATTGCCACTACAGTATCCCACTCAAGCCTATCAATACTTCAACTCAACCACACTTTGAATACCAAGCAAACTCCCCCAAATCAAAGGTTTGATCTTTGATTTCTTACATATAATATCCTCGCCGCTCGCTCCTTCTGTCCCGTTCTGATATAGGCAGCAGCAAGATTGTTCCACGCCTCAAAGTGTTCCGGTTCCAGTGAGACGCATCTGAAGAATTTAATTAAAAAATCATGAAAATTAAATTTATATTTCCACCCCTTACATTTTGGTTCCACTGTCCTCTCTTAACAACACATGCAACGCCGAACAATGATCCTTGAGGATTCTCGAGTACAGATATAAAATTTAATTAAATGTTACTTAACACACCCCGAGCGAATTTTACTCTTCGCTCTAGTAAACGACGAAAGCGATAGAGCACTGTCAGAGCGGGGAGCTTCAGTGACTTTAACCAGTAATTATCACAAATGTCCAACCTATGATAGGCAGATACGGTCTCCTGATATCGTTCAGTCGTCCATGCACAGTCGTTCGTTGGTTGATCCAAACACCCAACTGAAATTGACCTATAATTATTGTATTTTTCAAAATTTTAATGAAAAAAAATGACGGCAAAAAACAGAATACATTGCTTCCAGTCTCAATTTAGTTATCGATATAGCTCTTTTGGCTACCCTACAGCATAGGTCGTATAGCTAGGTTCTCGTTTTTCCAAATCCGCTCAGGTTTTTCGATATCTGGCAAATTTGGCTCAAAATCCGGTCAGCCTGGGAACTTTGCAACATACTTTTCGACCTACGTCCTACAGTTTACGTAATTTCTACAACAATCAATCAATACTTCTGGATCTTTTGAGCACTCTAGCAATCAGCAGAATCAATAATCCCCTTAAAGTGTGTCAACTCCATCACTCCCATACAGTGATGGTCTATCAATATCCCAGACCCTTCAAATTCGTGTGGGTACCTAGATTTTGGATCAAAAACGCGTGTGGGTAACCCGATTTTGAGATAAAAACGCATGTGGGTACCCCAAAATCATGAAAATTTCAAGAAAATCGTCAATTTATGGTCCAATTTTGCGTATTTTCCCAAGGTGAATTTTTGCGGGTGGGTCTATCCCATGGGATAACCATAGACCATGTCTGATGACGAAGAAACACAGAAAATCGACATTTACATTTTGTACCGTAGTTATTTTGATTGCTCCACGAAACGCGGAATTGTATAATACCATAGCGCTAGAACTTTTTAACTTTTCCACACAAGACAAAATAGCTACAAAATGGGCTGATGTTACTTTGGTGTTCTTTTGTCATTTTCTCTTTTCAATTTCTTATAGGCGGAGTCCCTCGAATATTTTCGTAAAGAAACTGTGAAGACAGAAATGTAGCAAAAGTTATTCTACCTACCGTACATGATTATGATGATTCGATTATGATGATTTATGATGATTCAGCTTATTGCTCGCTGGAAACATGAATGAACCATCAGGCCCGTGCAGGGAAAGGCGCGCTTTTTGAAAATTGAGGAAATTCGGAAATAGGATTTGAACTTGCGACAAATGGGTAACGACTCTGAACATTTACCACTGCGCTATGGGATAGATGTTTGGTTGCGCTAACGAGAGAGATGTGCGTGATTTGCATGAACATTCGTAGACAAAGAAAGCGAAAGAGTGTGACCAGAGCGGAGAGTTTTAAATTATGCAAGTCATTTGTCACATGTCGTTTGTATACTTCATTCTCCCTCATTGCGATGGTCGGTGACGGTTCTTCCTCAATTCTTTCCCTCATTCATTCTTTCCTATTATCATCTATGGTAAGATCAATAATGTTCATGTGTGATCTTTGGTCTCTTGTTCCCATAGGTGGCTGCATTTCTACTGGTTTTATGCGGCTCTAAGAAGAAGAAATCGGAAAAAGCTCCTGGCATGGCCAGTGCATTGGCACCGAAACCGGCTGACGTGCCCCATACCTCGAGTGCATCATCCCCATCCGCACCTCAAGTAGTCAAGGCTCCCGCTGTTAAACCATCCACGAGTATTGTCAAGGATGAAGTGAAGACTTGTCCGAAACAAGGTACAGTACTCTTATCGTACAGTACACCTAGTAGGTCCTACTTGGAATAAAGTACTGGTACGGTAGGAATGGAATTGAATGGTTTCATTTCAGAGAAGCCTGATACGAATGCGAACACGAATGATGACAAGCCGGAGGAAGTGAGTGATGTGACCAATCGATAATTTGATTCTCCTTATGGTTTCAGCTGCCTAATGAGGAGGTTACAGCACAAGACAAAACGAGTCCAAAGAAGAAAAATAGTGCTCCAGTGCAGAAGACGGTACGGAGTTTGATCGAGTGTAATATATGCTCATCTACAATTTGTAGACTACACACTTGTGCTACAGCAATCTATCAATCAATAATCATTCTACCGTAATATGTGTATTGATTTAGTTATTCGATTTTAGACACAACCCCAAACCGATCCATCTCTGAAAGAAGCCAAAACGCAGAAGTCTGATGGTGGCAGCATCTGCACAAAGGCAAGTTAGAAATATTTTCGAATATTAAAGTCGAGCATTAAACGTCAACGTTGTAGATGCCGAATCAGGGTCGTCGACCGAACTGGGGCGAAGTGGTCATCGAGAGTGTGAGCATTTTTTGTTTAATTGTAAGCTGAAATAGTGATGGTCTATCAATATCCCAGACACTTCAAATGCGTGTGGGTACCTAGATTTTGGCTCAAAAACGTGTGTGGGTAACCCGATTTTAAGATAAAAACGCATGTGGACCCCAAAATCGTGAAAATTTCAAGAAAATCGTCAATTTATGGTCCAATTTTGCTGGTGGGTACCCATGAAAGGCAATTTTTGCGGGTGGGTCTATCCCATGGGATAACCATAGACCATGTCTGAGGCTCAAAGCATACTGGGTTTCGAGGAAGGAGGCAGTGTTGTGACAGAGAAAAATGTATAGAGCGAAGAGATAGAGTATGCAAAAATGATGGTGCACTGACGATGAGAGTACAGCACGATGCGCCCCATACCTTAATTTTTTAGCAATTTGGCCAGGTTTTCAAAAATTCACGCTCTACCTGTGTAAAACTTTATGTGGCAAAATGCTCTTTGAACTTTGGAAATGTTTTGTGCCTGATCCTTCTCATTTTGCAGACTTACTCAAATTGATCTTTACAGCAACTTACTGATGACCTCTCCGAGTTTGGACCTACCGTGCGACAAGAGGTTGTTTGTGTAAAAAGATCAAAATAATTTTCTAACTTTTAAGTAATTAAAATGAATCATATAATTTCAGAGTGCACCAATCCAAGATCCACCCAAGAAGGAATGATGAAATCGATATATCGATCGATAATTCAATAGATGGCCAAGTCGAACTTGTAGAATTCCCGCAGATGCATATGCATATTTGAATAAAGGGAAAAGATACTCGTACATTGTGCACTTGAATTATATTCACAGTACTGTAACATACATTTTCGGTCCCCTCACCGAATTATTTTTTATATGGTGGGTAGATTTAGAAAAATCGTTATTTTTCGAATAAATTGTAATCTTTCACTTAAAAATGAGCTTTATATAGTGGGTCGACCATAATAATGAGCCGTATATAGTGGGTCTAGTATATAGTGGGTCATTCTTGTCCGTTTTGAAGTTAGTGAGTGGTCGTCTATTCTTTTCTCCCTCCTTTCTCTTCCTCGGCAAGTTTCCCTGCCAAGCCGGAGTGGTCATCGTGGCAGTGTAGACCAAGAAGATGGCTACCTCCCTACTGGATACCGTCCACTGCCTCTAGCAGTAAAAGTAAGCTGATTTGCGTGGTTTAATCGGGCCACAGGAACATCAAGAGTCGCCCATCCCGCAAAACAATCATACTTCAATGCAACGCATGGACCACCAGCCGGGATGCCATTCACGTCAGAGCTCTCAATTCTTCTCCACAACCCCGAACCCCTTTGGGGGGAGATACCCTATCGACCTCTTGATAAAACGTGTTTAAATCAATATAGTGGGTCAATCCTCACACTGTGAGGGTATAAAAATGTATGGTACTGTAACAGCTTCGATATCAACGCTCTAAACAACGCTATGATTTCAGTGCAATATATATATATATATATAGAAACCGGCTTGGAGACGGGAAAAATTGAAATAAACGATCAAAATGACGAACAGTGATGGTCTATCAATATCCCAGACCCTTCAAATGCGGGTGTGAATCTAGATTTTGGGTCAAAAACGCGTGTGGGTATCCCGATTTTGAGATAAAAACGTTTTGCAAGAAAATTTCAAGAAAATCGCCAATTAATGGTCCAATTTTGCGGGTGGGTACCCAAGAAAGGCGAATTTTTGCGGGTGGGTCTATCCAATGGGATAGCCATAGACCATGTCTGTTCCCACATGGCTTTTCCCCCAATTAATCACGTTTTAATTGGTGGTTAAACAAACAAATAAATACAATCAATCAATCAATCAATAATCTACAGGTTACGCAAACTCTCCCAACGAATCAATAAATCGATAATCTACCTGAACAGGTTGTAGTTCGAGACTCCAAAGTGTTCATAGGCCTCTGAGTGTCTTCTTTCATGAATGAAGAGCATACCAAGGGAACGACGAGCACGGGATGAACGATCGGATGAACACTGCAAGTTAATATATTAATATTATTAATTTAATAAATATAAATATTTTAAATAAATAAAACTAATAGTTAAAATAAATAATATTTTTTTAAAAGATTTTGTGGCATTACAAATTAGTACTCTTTTTAGCTCATACTAAAACCAAGGCAGCGAAATTTCTGCGACCAAGCAAAAATAGGATCTGACTACCACATGCCTTGAAAAATTTATCGAAGAAAGTGGACGAAAATCGATTAAAATTGACGCAAAGTTCAATTAGTGTAATTTTTCACAATTATTGTTTTCACCTCATGTTCCTCGAGAGTGTAAACTGCATTTTTTATCGATTGATATTATTGATTCATTCACACATGCACATCTTCTATTTACAGTATGTACATCGTCAGCGCATTCCGAGTCACAGTGCTCACAGAGAAAATTCTCTTACGAGATGTTTTGTTTTAAGAAATTGTAAAAAAAATGAATTCTTGTAACAGAATATCAGAAATTGAATTTCTTACTTTTCAAGAGCATTTTTCGCTGATATTTCTTATAATTAAGAAAATGAAAGGTAAGAACTTATAAATTTAAGTAAATTTTCTGTGTGAGTGCTCTCCCACACTACCGTAACCAATCACCGCATTCTCCATCCTACCGTAACCATAGCTACAGTAACCAACCGGAATGCGTCCAAGCGATATGAGAATCTCAGCGTGCGTCGCTCTACTCTTCCATTCCAGCGCCAGATTGGTCGCTATTGCGAGTGAGCATCGCGTGAGGAGGGTGGTAGGATCACGAATGGATGGCTGAAATATTTAAATATTATCAGTAATCATCTTATTATTGCAATATACTTTAATATTAAAATATATCTTTTAAACGATATAGTAGCCACTCTAACTTCCACATAAATATCCTCTCTTCAATACTTGCCAGTTTTGAGCAGCAAGCGGTTTAGATGAGATCAGTTACCAATATGATATCAATTCTGCGTCAACCATCAGATTCACAAATAAAGATACCTTTCATTGTGTAGATGCACAATGTTCGACCGTACGCTCACCCCATATCTATCGTAACCCCTCGTCCCTACCATCTACCGCAACTTCGCTACCTATCTACCGTAACCTTCGCCCCGCCTCTTCCCCTACCGTACCTGAACTGCCATCTGTAGAAGCACAATATGTTCCATCTACCGTAACCATAGGTCGAATAGCTAGGTTATCGGTTTTCTATATCCGGTCAGGTTTTTCGATTTTTGTGAAATTTTGGCTCAAAATCCGGTCATAATTAGTAACATACTTTTCGACCTATGACCGTCATACATTTTCAGTGCCCTCACCGAATTATTTTTATATAGTGGGTCGATTCAGAAAAATCGTTATTTCTCGCTTAAATTGTAATCTTTCATATAAAAAATGAGCTTTATATAGTGGGTCGACCATGAAAATGAGCCGTATATAGTGGGTCAATCCTCACACTGTGGGGGCATGAAAATGTATGATGACCGTAACCCTCACCCCGCCCCTTCCCCCTTACGTACCTCAACTGCCATCTGTAGACGCATATCACGGGTCTCCTGTAAAAGTGTATCAAAATCTCCCCCCTGTTGCCACTAGGAAAATTTTGTCTCTCGGATTTGGATGAAAGTCGATTGGTGGATGTGGATGGGGGTCATGAGAAGGCCTATCGACTTGATTTGGCCAGAATCGCAGATTATCAATTTTTTGTGATCTACCACGGAAATTGCCATAACTCGGTTCATTTTCATCGTACAGAGACCGGACAGGAGTCATTCGAATCCTATTAGTATGCTCTACAAAAAAGGTTTTCGGCACACAATGGCGGAAAACCCGTCTTCAATGTGTTTCACCCACAAAACTGATTTTTCGATTAGAAAAGTGAGTGTTTCTCGAAAATTTCTCAGAAAGGCAATGAATTTTATTGCACCAATGGAATCGCCGCTCCTGATATAGGGTAGGAATGTAGTTCATTTGGCACATCTCTCGCTTCGGGACATCGAAATATAAAGTACTCCCGGACTTTTTTTTCTTCAAAAAAATGGTTTTCTGACCATAAATCGCTTCAAATTGGTCGTAGACACTATTTTAAAAAAGGAAAATGAAGCTCTCAATAACCACAACAAAATATATTTATATGATTATCACGCTAGAGATCATCATTCCCGAGCTATAACACGATTTCCTCAATTTGAAGGAAGTATCCGAATTTCTGTTATCTTTGTTTACATTCGAGATTTTATTATTAGTAGCATAATTTGATCAAAAATAGCATGAGTTAGATTACTTTTACACAACTTAAAAAGCTTACATAGAATAGAAATTGAGAATGGAACGGCGGATTCATTTGCTGATCGAATACAGGCTCACTAGATAGGTCAGAGCCATCATCCGTGAACAGATTGTTCTTCTCATTGTGAATCTAATCGTAGACCTCGTCAGGGGTGATAATCCGATCATCCTCGTGTACTGCCACTTCATCCTCGATGAATGCTCCATCCTCATCTACCTCCTTCTCCCACTCATTGATGAAGTTCTTGACGAACGCCACATCTCTTTTGGTTCTACCCCCCGTCACTGCCTTCTTCTTTTATTCTCAATTATTCTTCCATTCTCAATGGATTTTCAATTTATTCTCAAATATTCTCAATTTATTCTCAATTCAATTTATTCTCTCTCTGTATTCTCAATTTCTATTCTATGTAAGCTTTTTAAGTTGTGTAAAAGTAATCTAACTCATGCTATTTTTGATCAAATTATGCTACTAATAATAAAATCTCGAATGTAAACAAAGATAACAGAAATTCGGATACTTCCTTCAAATTGAGGAAATCGTGTTATAGCTCGGGAATGATGATCTCTAGCGTGATAATCATATAAATATATTTTGTTGTGGTTATTGAGAGCTTCATTTTCCTTTTTTAAAATAGTGTCTACGACCAATTTGAAGCGATTTATGGTCAGAAAACCATTTTTTTTGAAAAAAAAAGTCCGGGAGTACTTTATATTTCGATGTCCCGAAGCGAGAGATGTGCCAAATGAACTACATACCTACCCTATATCAGGAGCGGCGATTCCATTGGTGCAATAAAATTCATTGCCTTTCTGAGAAATTTTCGAGAAACACTCACTTTTCTAATCGAAAAATCAGTTTTGTGGGTGAAACACATTGAAGACGGGTTTTCCGCCATTGTGTGCCGAAAACCTTTTTTGTAGAGCATACTAATAGGATTCGAATGACTCCTGTCCGGTCTCTGTACGATGAAAATGAACCGAGTTATGGCAATTTCCGTGGTAGATCACAAAAAATCGATAATCTGCGATTCTGGCCAAATCAAGTCGATAGGCCTTCTCATGACCCCCATCCACATCCACCAATCGACTTTCATCCAAATCCGAGAGACAAAATTTTCCTAGTGGCAGGCGCTCATACACTTTTACCGGAGACCCGTGATATTATGTTCCATCTACCGTAACCCTCGCCCCGCCCTTCCCCTTACGTACCTCAACTGCCAACTGTAGACGCATAATATGTTCCATCTACCGTAACCCTCGTCCCGCCCCTTACTCTACCTTACCTCAACTGCCATCTGTAGATGCACAATATGTTCCATCTACCGTAACCCTCGTCCCGCCCCTTCCTCTACCGTACCTCAACTGTCATCTGTAGAAGTACAATATGTTCCATCTGCTGACAGGCTCTCTCCACTCTTCGTTTGCTTTTTGTCTCAAAGAGTGAACGGAGAGTGAGTGCGGCACACTGAACTGACCAACAACGACGAAGGGCGATGATCTGAATAGGGGGAACATTGAGCAAGAGATCAAAGATCAAAAGATCAAACATTAAAAGTTCAACGATCAAGAATCTACTTCTCGCAACATAGACCATTGACGATACTTCACTTGCAACGTATATGCATGCCACACTTGAACCAAACAACATGCGCGAAACACACAATCAACTGCTCTAATAAAATGGTTGGGGAATAGACAATACAAGATCAAAGTTCAAAGATCAAAGATCAGCGTACCTCTCTCAGATACGCATCACACTTTTCCAGTAGCAATTCCTCATTATGCTCTGCTTGTCGTTCGTGTATAGCAGTAGCCAGAACGAGAGCGAGATGAAGGGATAATAATAATATATTTATCTTCTCTATACGGATCAAAAACGAGAAGATATATAGTGGCATATGTACTGATTGAGAACAATAAAGAAGAGACAAACTGCAAATTACAAATGTGAGAGGGGGCGGGAGGAGTGGAGGGAGTGTCCGAGAGGGATACCTGAACAACGATGATAATCATACGTTTTCGGTGCCCTGGCCGTTTTGTATATAGTGAGTCTTCTCTATGTCTTTATATAGTGAATCTTTATATATTCTCGACAGGGTAGGTTGTTTCACAAAATTCGTTATTTTCGCTTAGAAATCGTCATTTTAGCTTCCTTTCGCAGCAAGTGGGCTAAAATGGGCCTTATATAGTGGGGCAATCCTCGCATTGCGAGGATATGACGATGTATGATGATGATAAAGGTTGGTAAGGACCGTCTCTACGTATTTCATAACTCAAAGTCTACTTAAATTATGTCACTATCGACTTGAAGTTTACTTTAAGTCTACTTCAAGAGAAAGAACATTTGACGAAATGTATTACAGTATGTACATCACTTCAAGTAAACTTACAAGTCCACTTCAAGTGAAAATGATAAGCACAATGTAAGTTTTGAAATATCAGAGAAAGTTTTGCAGTTTCATCAACAAATAAATAACCAATAATCCAAGTAAGGCAATGGTGCAGTATAGCTCCTCTACAGAAATCAATAAATCCATTAATCATACAGTACCCCCTCACTTACCGTAACCTATGTTCACGACTAACCTTACAGAAATCAATAACACTACCAATCATACAGTACCCCTTCATCTACCGTAACCATAACTAACCGTCTGTAGTGTATCATCTTGATTCGCTACATCCACTGGTACATCTTTCTCCTTGTCACAGTCCTCTTCGGGTGAGAGTGCACCGAATGCCATGGAGGGATTCTGAAATCGATATATCGATCGATAGATAGAATAATCAATCGATAAATTAGCCCTGCATATATTGAAAACAATTGACTGTGATTATTTAATCGTGGTTTTAGGTAGGTAGATATGGGTTGATTTCTGCCAGATTTGGATCGCATACAAAGTCAGCGAGGGTGCATTGAATGGTGGTCCCGAATAATGATTTTGTCGATTATCGATTTTTGCCTAGGCCAAAATACCAACAGTTTTGATCTAATCGGTGGCAATAAAATATTAATAATAATAGTAATACTAGATCTAGGACGAGCTGAGCTAGTTCCATAGATGCTAGAGGAAAGGCTGTGCGCACGGCTATTTTTTGTCAAATTTGACCGGAACTTTTTCATTTTTTTGCGATGCAAGGCCATGGGCAAGGCACCGATGGGAAGGCAAGGCTGTGTGCATATTCGTTTTCATTCGCGGTTTCTCTTCTTTTACGACTTTTTGAAAATCATATTATGGTACCTAGACATAGCGGCCGAAACACCGGAGGGCACATACTAATGTAATATACTCAAATATTTATTAGTTTTAATTAGCTAGCCTAGTTCCTTCTCCTGATATCGTGTGCGCTTGCCCATTCGACCAGTCAATTGGACCTCCAGACCCGAGAGGGCGAGAGCAGCGATCAGAGCCTCACTGCAATCGGGAATTTACCAATTATAATAAGAATAAATAAATAAATAGAGAAATACTATTATAATATCTATCTTGCACCGAACAAGTTTCCATACGTGGTCAAATCAATCAAAAACTCGGCACGTCTACCATATGTAATCAATCAATAATCAGGATTAAATCATACAGTAGTACACTAGCCTACGTAATCAATCAATCAATCAATAACCATCTACCGTACCTTGCCCTCTCTCGTTCATAGTAGCACATGTACCCATGGCACAAATCCAATTGGACCGTCACTCTTTCCTTTGTGGACAGAGAATGAGCGGAGATAAGGGGAATCTGGAAAGATCAAAGATCAAAGATCAAAGATCAAGCCATATCAACATAGTGAAGAGTTGAGGATGTTTTAAGTTAATACAAAACCAGCAGACACATGTATAATACTTGCATAGAATGCAAACAGAGAACTCCCTGAACGATGTCCCTAACCATTGAATCGGTCATGAAACACGCAATCACCGGTCGCAATTCAATTATCGACTCCTCCTCAAAACAAACAGAAAAGGGCACTACTTTATTGAATTCATTGCGAATCTTCCCATGAGAGATTAATTAATTGCGCCGGTGATTTCTCGTTTCGGAATCACTGTTAAAGGACTAGGGAAACAATATTTGACGATAAAATTCCTCCTATCGATAGATGGTAAAAGGGAAGGTAAAGTTACAACCCGTTATTGGGAGGCACGCAAAGTTCTGCGGGTGATCACTGCTAGGCCGAAAATCGATAATTAATCGCAATATGACTAGTAAAAAGAAGAGCTTACGATAAGCCTCAATGCGTTCCTTGATTAGCACACTCAAGGCGCAACAATTTGAAGGGACAGAGGAAGTACCCGGGGGGGGGGGGGGGGGGCTGCTGTAGTGTATAGTAAAGAAAAGAGCTTACGATAGCCTCAATGCGATCCTTGATCTCTTACGATGGCTCCCTCAGAATAAGCTGTCACGTGAGAAGGAATCGATAGTGGAGAAGAAGGGATGAAGAGGAGGATGTCGATGGGGATTCAGAAGATAGTAGATGAAGAGGGAGCGGAAACAATACAGTCACTCCACAAAAAAACTTGCAGACTCGACGGAAGAGACGAGGGTATCTTAATCAATCGATAATTATGCCATATATCTAATCCATAAAAGCTGAATACTACGAAATCGATCAACATCCACAAGACAACTTTATTCGCCAGAGCTGGAAAAATATTGATAATAAGAGTAGTTTGAACGATGATAGACCGGAACTGCGGTCAATAATGTGGCAAGTTATCGATTGATAATCAAAGAAATAAACCACTATGTTTACAGTAGAAATAAACTACTATGTATACCGTTTTTCAATTTCCATAAAAATGCAAATTTCTTCAAAAATTTCAGCATAATTTCGCTAATCCCGCAATCAATGAGCTAGAACGCAATGACTATGACAAGAAATAAAGTCAAAGTTACGCAATAACATAACTAAAATTGCAAAAATCTCGATCTACCAATGCATGCGAGACAGCTACAACTTTAGCTGTAGTGTTTCGCATCAATCTATTTTAAACACACACAAATGATAACCCAGATGAGAAAAATCGGTGATAGACAGATGTAAGATGTGAGATGAAATCCACATAGCCCAAGCATTGCATGTTGAATACTACTGTACAGGTTAACCTCGATCTGCTACACGATATCACCGGGTGTAATCGCTGCCCTCACAGTATTCTGGTTCAAGCCACCTTTCTTTGATAGCCATACAAGCGAAAGCACGGCCGCTCAATGATAGTAACTAAGAAGCTCTTGCCGGAAAAAGAAAGTATCGCAAACTGAGTGATGATAAGCACTAAAACATCTAGGTTCTCCCAGCGCGAAAGTTGACTACGGTGTATCTGGGCGCTCGCTTCTGACCAGACCTATCATCGAGTTTTACGATTCGCGAGACATGCTGATATGGCTTAGTGGGTAGAGCTTTTGTGTATCTATCCGAACCTCGTAGGTTCGAATCCCGCCCAGTGCAAATCAACTTTGCCGATTTTTCGTAATGCAAGAGGCTTCAAGCCAAAGTTAAATGTAGGGATTTCTCTTCATTGAACCGCCGTGGAAAGACATTTGTGAGATAGTTTTTTTTTTATTTTGAGCGGTAATTTTGGCTGTCACCTCCGGTTTTGCAGGGATATTATAGTAAGTAGCGCGCAAAAAGTAACTTACTTTGTAATTACTTTTTTTGCTACTGTTTTGTTATTTCATGAGTACATAGCGAAAAAGTAAGTATAAAGTAAGTTACTTTTTGCGCGCTACTTACTATAATATTACCCTCTAAGACCGGAGACAGTTTAGAGAGCGCTGTGACGTCGAGGATAATTGAGCCCAAGTTGGTATTATCCCTCAATGTGATCTATTTAAAATTAAAGCCAAGAAGCCTGCCCAGCAACGTACAGAGTTCAGACAACACGCCAAATCCTCATATGCCTTGCGCAATAGTCATTTTGATATTGCGGGAGCAAGAAAATAATGAAATGCGGTGACAAAATGGAGCTTGATTTGGCTTTGTTCGCAAAATATGAATACGAAATGTGGTAATCGGTTAGACATATATGAGTAACGTATACAAAACAAACAATTTTATGTTAATTATAACAAAGAATGATGATAGTACAGTAGATTATGTTTCACAGATGGGACAAGACAAAAAAGACATCTCATAGACGTGACAGCCTTACAACATTGGACAATAATCACAAACAAAACAACAACAAGAACATATTTAAATTCGAAAAGAATCAATAAATAGGTAGAGTTATGGATGATGGATAAAAATAGGAAATATTCACAGATCAACGATCAACCAATTATGTGATAACAACGATAAAAACTAAACCGGGAAAACATTCACAGGATAGGTAAAGAGGGGGACGAGCTATAAAATGTCATGTCTAAAAGGAAATACAGTAATATTTGAGATATCTCTCAAGAGATAGTACAGATAGGCTGAATGAATTAGAAACCGAATAAGTTGAACGAAGTTTTCTCATCGTCGCCACCACTTTGAGTCTATTCACCACCTACAATAATAAATAATTTAATAATATTAATTAAAGTATAATTATACCCCAAACATATCATACGAACAGCAACGAAAATTAGAAAATACAAGTAGAAAGTCATTAAAAAATATCAATTACCTTCGACAAAGTTGAAGGAGAAATTCATCTTGGAAGTGTTCGCATCTCCTTCTCCACCACCAGCGCCTCAAACAAGGGATAACTTTATTGGACATTAATAAATCAATAATCAAACTACCGTACCGAACATATTGAAAAAGTCTGGACCACCTCCATAGGGAGAAGTACCTTCAAACAATACAAATCATCATCATTATTATTAATATAATGTACGAAATGATCGTTTTAATATAAACTATGGAATAACAGATCGCAAAACAACAATCAATGAATGGGATATGCCACAGTTGAAACTCAAATCCCACAAGTGAGTAATAGACAAATGACGCAAATGAGTGGAAGACAAAATTATCAGTGGCACATATACAAAATCGCTCACCAGCACTACCATCTTCAGTCTGCTTACGTTGTGCATCATTGTTCATCATATCGAAGAAGTCATTGCCCGGATCTATCAGAGACAATCAATACTACATAGATACAGTATGTCAATGACAGTGACAATGATACAGATGCCAATGGCACATCACAATGACAATGAATACATATGTCATATGACTTGTCATGACAATGATATCGCATGTCAATGATACATGACAATGACAATGACACAGATGTCAATCAAACATGACAATGACACATGACAATGTCAATGACCATATGTCATATGATAATGATAATATAATACCTTCTGAGCTAACACTCATATCAAGTAAAACATCAGGATCAATTCCAGATTCTCGTACTCCAACATTTCCTGCAGCAATCGGATCATTCTCTCCCATATCGTCATCGGACAGATTCATCACATTCTATAATCAATCGATAATTAGGATCATTGTATTCTAGTGGATCAGATCAAGGTAGATAGATATATTACATTGCTCATATTCGCCTTCTTCTGCTGATTGAATCCAAACATATCGACTCCTTCACCCTGATCTTGGTTGGCAGCCTAGAATGAAGAGTATAAATAACAACAACAACAATACTAATAATAATATTAATAACAAAACAACCAACAAGGCCAAATTGATCTTCCTCGTCAACTTCATCTCCATTATTGGTCACTGCCTCACTCTCTTGTGAGCTAACTGCATCATCTTCTGAAAGTAGAAACAATAAATGAAACTCCATCCACATTTTCGAAAGCATTTGTACCAGACGTATTACATTCTTTCATATTTTCGCACTATGTTACTACAGTGTCCGCGATCTAGTTATTACATATAGTTTGACCTAGCGTACCACCCTCTGACCTATTGGAATTCCCGCACATTCACATTGTAGTCTAACATGCGAGGTAGATCATGTCTGGTTTCGATCTATATTATTGTCATTACATACCTTCTTGTCCTTCTTCTTCTTCCTCTTGTCCTCTTCCTTCATAATCATCTTCATTATCTTCTTCATCTCCTCTTTGTTGTTCCTCTTCTTCATCTTCATTACAAACACTCTCACCTCCATCCTCTTCCGGCTCATCTGGCAGACTATTCTACAAATAACCAGAGTTCAAAGATTAAAGATCAAACTACAAACTATAATCCTCACCTCAATAGCATCATTCAACTCCATCGACTCATCTTCCTGTTCTACTCCGTCAGTGTGGCTCTACAATAGATTGTGTTACATCGCTTTTTGTGCTACAGTAACCCATGACCCACCATATGATGGTCGATGGCAGCTTCATCTACACTCTCATCAGGATTCTGTTGATGATTAGGATGAGGAACAGTGGAGATGACCTTATCGTCGTTATCTCTCAATGAACCATCAAAATTCTCGTTAGAGGCTGAACTTGTAGTGGAATGAGCAGGAGACTGGAATGGACACAATTAATAATAATAATAATATTAATAATAATAATAATAATAATAACAACAATAATAATAATATTTATTCCTTCAATAGAACACATCGGGAAATTCTATGCAAACTTTTCGTTTCCGTTTTTTCTTCGTTTCACTTATTAATTGTAAGATTGAAGATGATTTTTATTATTATTCATCATTATTTTAATGATAAACAAACTGCATTAGAATTGTTAATTAGGCATTGTAAAAAATGTATAAATACGACCCTGATGCAAAAGATTATCACAACTCATCCAATCATTTTCTCAACTATTACAATGCTATGTGTTGATTTCAGATAAAATGAATCTGAGCCCGTATGCATGAACATTGACAAATGGTTTTTTTCCAAAGGTGACGTCCCAAGTGTAGAGGGAGGCGCTTTGGCGAACGGCCTCCGCCTACGTATGTGACCTCACGTTTATCGAGGTTCATGTATACGGGCTCGTTTACTGTATTAACAAGTAAAAAGTACAATACAAAGGGAGGGAAGGATAGATACACTCATCTTGTCAACTACTACAACGATATTTATCGATTTCAGAAAAGGTCAATCTGATGTCATACATCCATTACTTACATCAACCAGAGTTTAATTTATTAATTTTAAAAGTGCATAATACAACGTAAAATTCAAAGGATCGATAAGGATAGACCATAGTATGGTCACCATACCATACCTGGACGGATATACACGCAGCTTGCTGTTCGATATAAGCGTTCACTGTGGCCTGCTTCGCCATGACGACCTGTTCTCGAGTGGACTCAGGGGGATGACCAGTAGACACTCGAAGTCTTTATCAATTTCCGCCAACTCATCCAATTCCATGCCTGCACGTACCAATCGAGCTCGACCCTGAATCAATCAATATCAATCAATAACAGTACAGAATATCATCTACCACAGCAAGGATGACTCGCACAGTCTCCATATCCTCGGCAGCAAGTAGACGACGACAAACATCTTCACAGATAGGATCAAACTTACTCATACTGCCTGACAATGAGGAAAAGAATACTTATAATGATCTTGATTATAGCCTTCTCTCATCAAGATAACTGTATTATCACAGTACGTGGCTAAACATTATCTATCTATTCATACGATATGACACTCCCTCCAGAACTATTTATCGGTATTTCAAAACATAATCAACAGAAAATGAGTCGGCACATCTAACACAAGAGGGTTTTTCTATATTCAAGGATCAAAATACAATGAACAATGAAATGAAAAAGAAACGAGGCTAGTTTACAGAAAGAATTGAACAAGAACGTTAATCAAAATGAAGATCCATAGGGTAATGAGGGAATCTTCATTATACAACAATCAATCGTTTCAATCGCCATTGCATTGTATTGAACTGCTTCTGAAATGGATATGCATTGAAATAGAAGACAACTCTAGTCACTGACTAGAGTTGTCTTCTATTCATACATTTTCGAGCACCCACATTGTGAGTGAGCACTTTTTGTCGATGCGGTCAGTTTTGAAACTCGAGACCCATCTAGGAATATGCGGGAGATCGAGATTAGTAAGAATCACCTAAGATCGGGTCAGTTTCGAGTACTTGAGATGTAGATCGGGTCAGTTTTGTTCTAATTTCGGGTCAGTTTATAATTCGCAAAAACAACTGATTGTGGGTGGGGCGAAAATGTATGCTAGTCACTCATCATTTTCTCAAACGTATTGATACAGATATCGTAATGAGTAATGCGACCCAAATGGTATAATATATTATTCCTTTCCTCTTTAAACTTTTCCTTGATAATTTTTTTAAAAAAACATGGGAAAGAAGCAAAAACAACGTATATTTAAAAATTTGCGATAAGTACAGGCTTGCTGTGTACGTCAACATAAGGATGGAAACAATGCAAACTAGGGTGACGAAAATGACTCATGATTATCCATTTCTGTGGCCTCAAATGAGCAACTCACAGGTCGCGCGGTTATTCATCCCCCTTGGCAGTTTGCCTCTCTCTCTTGTGACCCCTTTTTTTGAATATTCCATTGTAGCAGCACCGCTAATCGCTAACCACTGAGATAGGGATCATAAATGCATCTACCGTGAACATAGGTCGAATAGCTAGGTTATCGGTTTTCAAAATGCGGTCAGGTTTTTCGATTTTTGGCAAATTTGGCTCAATATGCGGCCAGGTTTTACGATTTTTTTGGGAAATTTTGGCTCAAAATGCGGTCAGGCTTGGTGCTTTGTAACATACTTTTCGATCTATGACCGTGAATATACGCACCAGACTGCCAGAGGGGCTGGACAATCATGAGTCATTTCCAACCAAATGCAACTCTCTAATGTTATGCGAGGGGCACGAAATAAGCAATATCTTACAGCAAGCTATCATCAATCATTTAGCGTAATGGCAAAACTCCGGACTATCGTTGTTCGAATCATTTTGCCGAACTTCCTAATTAACAAAAAGCGCACCGCGGTCTAAACTGTGACAGCTGATTCACTCACGTTTCTATCAATCAATACTCAAATTCAGTAACACAGAAATACTATACGATAACCAAAATGGCTTGCTATCCTTGTCTTACGTGTCCGTATCCGACGGACGGCCAACTTGCGGCCGCAACTTGGCCGTCCGTCCGTTACGGACTCAAGAGACATTCAGATCTTGATACAATGAAAAGGATTAGGATACCTTTGCATCCATCCGTATATCAGTTGTAGTCGACCAATCAGAGGAAGCGACGTTTCTGCTACGGTGCACGGAAGATAGAAGCTGCAAAATTTCGATCATTTTAATGCAAAAAAAGAGAAAATAAACCGATAAAAAACTCACCGATGCCTATTCTCCGGTCTTTCCGTAGAAGTCTACATTAAGTGCCGAGTGTGGCCATCTCCCTGAAGAACATAATTACTACAGGAACCGGTAGCCATTCAAAGCAAAGGAACATACAGCGAAAAGCCGAATAAATAAAATATAAAGTTGAAAATTCTCGTCATACCTCTTCCTGGGTTCCTGTAATCAGCATATGAAGCGTGGGCGTCTTGTCATCGCCTTCAACAAAAATAATTGCAAAAAATCAAAATAAATAATAGAAAACGCGCGGAAAACTGCTTGGGGACTTCATGAATTTCAATTCAAAGGCGACGTCGTGAAGTTTTGAAATCATACGGTAGATTGTGCACTATCATGAACTGACTTTAATAATTGTGAAGAGCTAATTCATTTTATTGTAAATATATGTGCCAAAAAATAATTTAAAAGTTTGTTTACGAACATAGTGTTTACGCTCTGCGCTAATGTAAAAATACAGCTTTCATAAAAATTTTTTCGTTAAAACACCTTTATTTAAAATTTCACAGCCAAATATCTGTGATATGCGAACAGACATAGTAAAGTTGTCTTCCAGTCATAAAAATCTGCAATGTGAAGAAAACAATGATTCATTTTTTCTCTCTATTTTTGAGCAAAATACAAAACACCCCCCCCCCCTCGAGGGACCTTTCTAGTGTAAGCAAAATGGAGACTGGCAATATTGAGTGAAGTGGTTATACTGGGTTATCTTCATTGTGTGGAATCGTATGTTAGTATTGTGCTTGGTTATGCCATAGGTTAAACGAACCGATAAACTAGATGACGCAACTCCTCGTTTAACTGGCAATATTGACCCTATGAAATATTAATATGGGCCCACATAAACAATTGTTTATGTGGTACGAGAGTATCCAGCCAGAGCCCCCATGAATTTCTATGTTTAGAGAGAGAGAGAGTTCACGCGAGATACGTACGTAGATCTGAGAGAGCGCGATAGGGGGAGGGGGAAAGGGGGAGTCGATCGATTGTTATTTCTCTGTTTACCAGCCAGTATACTGAATGTATAAAGGTTTATACATATATAATCGGTGCAAAAATAGTGATACATTGAATGTATAAATATGTATACATTTTCTCTGTGTATAGCAAGGCGATATACTTTATTTATAAACTTTTGGATATACTTTATTTATTATTGAGTGTAACGACAACTCCTGCACGAACATTAAAACGAAGGAGAGAATGAATAAGAGGACTTGCTGAAACATACATCAATACTTATAACGCAACCCTTTGGTAATAATATCATGCCCGTTCTCGTGATATAAGTCATTAACCTATAATACATGGTTTGAGATTTTGAGACAATCTCTCTCACGGTTGTTTGCACATACCAAACACATTCTCAAATTGTTTTTGCGATTATGTTAAATTTTATGGTTTCTCACCGGTAATTACCGAAATTTACACTAGATATTCTGCGTTGTTCTTGGTATTATTATGTTCGATATCTTGAGAAATTGTCCGTATCCCAACGTGATTTTATTTATTTTTAACAGTTACGATCTCCATAAATACCGCCTATCAAATATATCGATACAACAAAGGTGATGAAAATTTTTTTTTGCTATAACTACGGTCAAAGTAGAACAAATTTTCCGTCACAAACATGCACATGTATATCATAGGTCGAATAGCTAGGTTATCGGTTTTCAAAATCCGGTCGGGTTTTTAGATTTTTGGCAAATTTTGCTCAAAATCCGGTCAGGTTTTTCAATTTTTGTGAAATTTTGGCTCAAAATCCGGTCAGGCTTGGTACTTTGTAACATACTTTACGACCTATGATGTATATCACAGTATTCTGGTCCAAGCCATTTTTCTTCGAAAGCAAGACAAAGGAGAGACCATTGTATTCGAGAGAGTTTGTATGTTGAGCGGTCGTTCTTGCTTTGAAAGTCATGAGAACGCTGTGATATGCAGTTTCGGACTCGATATCGCAGTTTTGATGGAATGAATAAATATAGAGACAAACTTCGCAAAATGTTTTTCGTGGTGTTACAGGGTTTTAGAAGTTTTACCGTTTTTTACCGTTTTACCGGTTTCATACCGGTCTATTTGGTTTATTAGACCGGTAAATTACCATTACCGATTTTTTAACCGGTCAACCTTTTCCGCCCAACCCGGTTGTATACGTAATAGTGCAGTAGGCAACTATACGGAATCCACTGTTATTCGATCTTTCCTGACTCCTTTTCGTCGTTGATGAAGCAATATATACTGTTGTTCGAGAGCAGACAAACGCTAATAATAATATTTATGCGGGAAACAAGATAAATAATAGATAGGATAATAGCAATTAAATAATTGTAATTGATTTTTTTATAAATGGACAACCATCGATTTATGGCTAAAGAGGTTGAGGATTCTTGAGTTAAAGCAGTACTAATCAATCAATATTTCTTCATTCTCTAGATCAGGTTGTACTCTTCCATGATTCGTATACGCAGACTCTCGTCATCTTCTCCATTTCTTTGGCAGATCTGTCGATCATCGTGACGCCACATATCGATTGCCATTCTGCCAAAGAAATAGACCACGATGCCTGCCGTAAATGCGATGAAGACGCATGAAATGGCAACGAAGGACCACTGAAAAGTATCACTTTTTTATCACTTCGGTCACTTTTTCACGGAATGAATTTATCCTTAATTTTGAGAATTAACAAACTTTTAACTATCAAGAAAAGTTCTTGTGCACACAATTTACCACTGCCACTGCACCCAAAGCGCCCGCTCTGGTATTTTTTTCCTGCCTGGAACCCGCTATAGCGCCCTTTTCCCGGTATGGATAGCTGGAATCCGGTAGCGTTTCCAGCCTGGAACCCGGTAAATTTACAAATTGAATCCATGCGGTTGGTTAGGCTGCCAAAATACACCGGGTTCCAGGCTGGAAGAGAATACCATAGACACCGATATCGTTATCTTAAAGGGACCGAAACCCTTGTCAACGGTCTCTTCATTGCACATACTATTTCTCTGCTCTTTAGCAACGAGAGAGCGTAGAGCGTTGAAGAGACCGTCGACAAGACCGTCGACAAAGGTTTCGGTTCCTTTAACGGCGGACATCCACCGATCTCCTCATGTTATCCAATTTCGTGTTATTCATAATCATATTATCATATTACGATGGAATAAATAATAAGAATTTAACGATCCCGACTTGGGACTCTCTACTCACGGAAAAATAGTCGGAGATAGCTGCGTAGAGACGGAAGAATGACATAAAATCGATCATTTCGTAGTAAGTCGTTACAGGGAGATTGATTCGTATTTACTGTGGCACACGGCGGTAGACTTTACTCACACATGGAAGTGAACCGTGGGAGACTAGTGGGCCATTTTGAGAATTTATTAGCATGGGAAAATGGCAGATGCCTATCAATACAGATCAACAGTGTCAACAATCTATACCGTGATTTAAAATAATAATAATAATTTATCTGCGCAACAGCAATTGAATGAACAATGGGTGGTAATATATGATTGAAGACAAATATATGATTGAAGACAAAACAGTTCTGCCTCAACACCAGTTTGCTTCATCAAAAAATATCATAATTGACTTGTGCACGTTAGCTTTTTTCTAAATGCATAACCCGGTATAACGCCGTTTGACCCCCCATGGCGCGAGTTAAAAATGATGTTTATAGCAACGATGTTAATGTGGTATTTTTTTAAATCGTGCAAAGTCGTGCACTAGATTCATTCTCATTTATTTTCATTGAATTAGCAATTAAAATCAATCGATATAAAGCTTTAAAATGGCTTGTAAAAGATTGCAGGACTAAAAAATGCAGGACTTTGCACGAAATTACGAGCCAAAATCATGCAAATGTATTTTCATCATTTTAACATTGAACATTGTCGAACCGGCGAATGCACAAACAATTCCCTATGCTATTACCTCGTGCCCTATAAGTATAAGTATAATAAGTAAGTGCCCTATAAGTATAAGTTTTTCGTGGGTTTTCTACTTCAATAAACAAGTTTCACTTCGATCGTTTTCTTGAATGGAGAATAACATCTCTCAGAGACGGAAGAATAAGAACTTGCAAGAAAATTCCCCCTGCCCCTGATTACTCTTCTGCACTAAGTGCTGATAAGATAAATGTATTGTATTGTATTGTATAAGAGCGAGAGATATTCAGAGGTTCCAAAAGGCTGATGTGGGTCACTTGGCTTGTTTGTTAGTTTCATACCCTTTTAAAAGACCATCCCCGTAGTGTGTTTCCGAACGTAATACGCTATCCAAACAACCCTACTTCACGAGCCTAGATTTATTGAATCAAGTAAAATGTAAGTCGTATGTACGTCGTATGTAATGTAAGTCGATGTAAGTCCCCCCATGATTTGTCGAAACAAAACTCGTTTGATCTTCGATCTTTGGTGTCTTTATTGAATAGTTCGATATGTACATTGACAATATCGTTTAAAGAGCACCTTTTTGCTCAGTCAAGGGTATATTTCTATGCTCCTATCGTGTCTTATCTTCATCCTTCTCTTCTTCCTTCTCTGTCTTCTTTATCTTTCTCGATCGGCTACGATCCGTCTGATACAAAGATTAAAGATCAGAAATCAAAGATCACAGCAAGATCACCAACCTTCAACGAAACTATTCTATCCAAAGTGTCGTCCTCATCTGCCCTCTGAAATTGATGCTTGAAAGAAGGCACAGCGTTAAATATTAGTTGACCCATTGTCAACCACCGTACCTGTAGTTGTCCAGCTGCAATCTTCCTTGCCTTCTCCTCCTCCAATTCCCTTTTCCGCTTGCTAAGCTCCGTCCTTGTCGGATTTGGCATCTGTGGTATACGGTGTTATTGGGGGCGATTTCACATACATAGCTAGCCAGGTTACGGTACACACCTCGGGATACGATTTGTTCTTCATAGACGCGTCAGGGTCTTTCTCAATTTCTGACTTCTTTATCGGTCTTTCTACAAGAGATCAAAGATCAAAGACCAAATATCAAAGGATAATGACACATACCTTCATGCTTGTCCTCGATTTTTTCCTCTTTTTGTTGGGGTCCCATTTCTTTCTTCTCTACGCAGGTCTTATTTTCAGGCTCCTTAATCTTCTCCGGCGGCTGTGGCACGCATGCTGAGCTTTTCTGAACGGTCCAATACTTAGCTAAGGATAGCCAAATATCAATGCGCTCACGGTCTCCGTTGGTGCAGCGGGAGTTGGAGGCGTTGCGAGCTTGGCTGGAGTTGCAGCTGGCGTTGGAGCTGTCGGATCGGTAGGAGTCGCTGGAGTCGCTGGAACTGTTGGAGCTGACGGTTCTATCGGAGTTGACGGAGCAGCTGGAGGTGTCGGATTAGGGCGAGCTGAGGATTTCTGAGGTGGCTCCGACACTTTCTTCTTCTTCGCGCATGCAACCACGTTCAAGGCAACAACCGATGAGACAAACTGAAATTATGGGAAAGATAATGACCATTTACAAGGTTGAAGTCCACTGAGCTCCTCCGGGCTACTCAAGGCTCCCTAAAGCTCCTTCGACCTTACCACGAGAAGGTACATTGAATGAGAGAAGAACCACTCAGAACGAAGAGAAGACGAGATAATGAATGGAGAAAATGAAAAGAAGTGACGAAGAGATGAGAGAGCATAGAAGACAAAGGAGCAGGTAATTTGCCATTTTTGCAAGAATCATAATAAAATTATCTTTTAATAGAGTGCATTCGAATGCGAATGGAAAACAATTTAGGTTGTGTTCCAGTCAACCGATTTCTCTATTTTGATTGGAGTAGAATCGGTATGAAATTCTGACTGGATATCGGTCGAGTCTGCTTGCCATGAGCTTCTGGCATTCGAGAAAATCGATAACTAGTATCGCGAATATAGAAGGCATGATCGCGGCTATCAACGCCGAGTTGATATGGCTATTGATCGTATAAACCTGTTTATTTGGTACGAGAGTAGCCGGCCATAGCCACAATGTGTTTCTATGATTAGAGAGAGAGCACAAGTGAGATAGTACGTAGATCAGAGAGAGCAAGGTTGTCAGCATAACAAACTTGCATATCCGGTATTGAAATGGCACCTCTCGAATATGGACAAACTACTCGCTAAAATATCATATCTAATGCCACGATATGTCTAAGATTTTTTTAGACATGTCTCTTTTAAAGTAAGACAAGCTAGAGTACAACGTTTCTAGAGAGGCTATACGTTAAGTGGTCGTTCTGGATTTCAAAATGAAGAGAATATTTACTTTACATTGCTATTTTGAAAACGACACAACACTCATACATTTTCGGCGCCCTCACCGGATTTTATTTATATAGTGGGTCGATCTAGAAAATCGCTATTTTTCACTTAAATTGCAATCTTTCGAATGAAAAATGAGCTTTATGTATTGGGTCAATCCTGAAAATGAGCCATATCACAGTCACACTGTGAGGGTATGAAAATGTATGACAACACTTCACAACAAAATTATCGATTGATAAATCATTCATGTAAGAAGCAAAACATCAAATGTGGCTGTTTCTTCACTATAAGTGTCATTATGGAGCAGACACAAGCCCTTCTGAATCGTAAAATACGTTTGACAATTCCTGAATGGATTGTCTTGTCTGTGTCTTTGTTTTCTTCTTTTCTGATACAGCTTAGCACTATTTCATCAATCTCTCTACTATCTCTACTTTTTCTTTTCTTGAAGAGATTCTGTACCATCAAAATCATATAAAAGCACGTGGATCTTCTGAAATAACATAATCATGAAGATATTCCTTCTCATATCTGCTTTCATTCACATTGGTAAGCCTCAAAAATATCTACTGCCTTAAAAAGTTGATGATCATTTTCCAGCCATATCAGACTGTCCTGCTTTAAACACGACTCTTTTGCCTTCTGACGTGCCATTAGGATATGTGCAGTGTAGGCAACAAGTCTCCGGCCACTTTTTCATTTTTTTATAACTTTTGATCCAGGAAAGCAATCAAGCTGATCTTTTCAGTCAATGTACAGAATTTATTAAGGAATACAACCACGATGTGTTGGTGATATTACATTAGTTCACTGATGCGTTCTGATGACTGAATCGAAGTACACTTTTTTGAAAATTTACATTTCTTTTGTGAAAAGTCCTGTTCCTCTGAAACATTATGAGAGTGTAAAACTCCACTAGGGCTGCACAGCCAAACAATCTGGAATGGCTCCGACTCTGATTTCAAACTGTAGCAGGGTTGCAACTTTGACCCACAAAATTTATAACTCAGCTTCTAGATGTGCTAACGACCAGTTCTAAGTGTCAAAATGATGCAAGTGGCGAGTAATGTTTATCCCCGGATTACGGTAGTCATAGCTCGTCATTTGCCCTCCGGGCATGAAATAATTTTTTTGTTGGGAGGACCGATTTTGAGACCCTACCGTTCAGAGGGCAGGTCTTCTAAAATTATGGTTCCTGCGCAAGCAGCTTTGTAATCTATCATATATGTATTTCCCTTATTTTGGTTTGGTTCCGAGTCCTTTCAGACCCGTAGCAAAAGTTATGCTGATATCTACTCGGTTACTGCGATCAAAGATCAAAATCCAAAGATCAAAGATCGAGGTTCAGCAATAGTGTAAAAATTTTTGTGAACATCTCTAACATGCATAGGTGCTTTGTAAATAAGAGATTTCATCAATAGAGGCCCAGGGATGAGAGCAATGAGAGAGAAAGCACAAGAGTGCGCACCGAGTAGACCTCAGCATAACTTTTGCTACGGGTCTGAAAGGAATCGCAACTAATCCAAAATAAGGGAACTAAATGTATGATACATTGCAAAGCTACTTGCGCAGGAACCATAATTTTAGAAGACCTGTCTACAGAACGGTAGGGCCTCAAAATCGGTCCTCCTAACAAAAAAATTATTTTATGCCCTGAGGGCAAATGACGAGCTCTGACAACCGTAATCAGGGGATAAACATTACTCGCCACTAGCATCATTTTAGCACTTCGAACGGTTCGTTAGCACATCTAGAAGCTGAGTTATATATTTTGGGGGCCAAAGTTGCAACACTGCTACAGCTTGAAATCGGAGTCGGAGCCATTCCAGATTGTTTGACTATGCAGCCCTAGTGAAGTTGTACACTCTCACAATGTTTCAGTAGAACAGTATTTGTGACTGAAGAAATAAAATTTTTCAAAACAATGTAATTCGATTGCGTCATCACTACGCAATAATTAACTAATGTAATATCACCAACACATCGTGGTTGTATTCCTTAATAAATTCTGTACATTGACTGAAAAGATCAGCTTGATTGCTTTCCTGGATCAAAAGTTATAAAAAAATGAAAAAGTGGCCGGAGACTTGTTGCCTACACTGTATTAACTAATGCAACAGTTCTTTTTACTACGAGTATAGGGTGAAGCAATAGAAGAAGACTCCTTGCGATCTATTTTCTGGGTGAGAGTTATGATTATTTTAAAAGCTTTAAAGTTACAGTGAAGAGTTGTCGTTAGCGTACGCGAGTGTTTTATCGTCATTGAGGGGGAAGGAATGATTGTGCAAAGAAAAATAATATAAATGACTTTATTATTTTTATGAGACATTATCTGACTGGGGACAAGAAAATTAAATATCTTGGAAATATTAGGCAATGGCTTAATTAGTGTTATCTAATACTGTTTCGCTGATGCGTATTTGAAAATCAACGTCAGTATTCTGACACTGCCGGAAGCAAGAAGAGCTTTTCCCCCATGTGGATGACCCGATTTGAATTCTTGGATCTCTCAATTTCCCATTTTCCCTCTCGCTAATTTCCACAAAATATACTCGTTTAACTCGTGTGTACTCTCAACACGACGTTACAATGGTGGTAATAATCGAACATATTTAGTACTTTATTCTATAAAATGATAAGGTACGTCTGTCTGTATGTTTGTTTGTTGGTCTGTTCGTCACACTTTTCATCTTTTCCCTATAAAACGATTCAAAATAGTCCAATCCGCAGGAACTTCTTAAGGAACTTCCAGGACAAATACGCCAAAATGTACCCTTCATTTTTGTATAGCCTGCTTTGAACACAATATGTCCTAAGGGACACTAAGGAACTTAATCGAAAATAACCGAAGGATACTTCATGGACCCCTCGAAAACAGGATAAAACAGTGCACGAACGAAGCGACTGAGATCGAGATGAAAAACGGGCGTTACTTATGTCTACATCCTATACTTCGCAAATTATAACACAGATATTTTTTTCAAATGCATATTTGCAGATGAGCACGAGGACCGGTATGAGGGGATTTATCCTAGACTCTGATGCTTTCATTTGCAACAGTTCTTCCAAAAGGTGATGATGAAATTACCTCAAGAATTTCCACGAATTACTGTTGGAACCGTTGGGGAGGGGGGGAGGACTTTTTGCAAACTAAATTTTTTGCACCCCCCCCCCAGTGGGGATTCCCCATGTGGGATTCCCTTCCGTGCATGGCTAGACCTTATGCATCGTTACAGTTGCCTTACGTGCCTACGCCGTAACCTTCGCTGCGTCTCCGCCGTTACGGCGTAGGCACGTAACGGCAAATGTAACGATGCAAAATACAAGACATCCATATGTCGATATAGCGGTACTTTTTCAGTTGGATTAATCGGTTGGACATGGATGGGTATGTATTAAATTGGGATGATAAGGTAAATTTGCTGTTTTCTTGACAACGCTTGAATGAAATTTTTTTCAGATAGGATGCGCACAGCCAGAAGACATATTTAGTAGTAGGTTTATTCAATATTTGAGTTTACATTGGTCATGTAATGGGTTGTTATTATGTGAAATCATCAGTCTTTTAAATTTTGAGTAGATGGGTTGAGCTAACAAATCCAATTTGGGAGGGGGGGGGGGGGTTCACACGCATATTTGCGACAGACGATCGTTTCGATGAAGAATATCTGCACCATACATGGGCGCCAACATGGGGGTGCCCCCTGTAAAATTAGAACTTTTCGAAAATTTGTGGAATGCCTTCTTTAAAAGATGACGTTTAGGCGAAATTTTTGAAAGAAAAAGTGAAAGCCCCCTGTAAAATTAAGTATTTTTCGTTCGAATGCCCCATGTAGAATTGAGCTCCAGGTACCCCGCCCATGTATGATCTGCACGACAGAAAATTTAGACTCATTGTAACAACAGATTAGAGCTCGCGGCCCTCGATTTAACATATTGTTACTCTCGGAGATGAAAGGATCAAAAATGAAAAATTCGTGTGCTTATCATTCTGTTGTTGTTTTTTTTCCAGCTTGCTTTTTTATTCATGCACTCGAGGGAAATTCGCTTTCGCTGTCAATGCCGTTGAACTCTAGCGTGACGTGCAATCCTGGGCTGCAATTAAAAGGAACTGGATCCGATGGAATAACTTCCACGGGAAACTCATTACTATGCAATGAACAAGGAGAGCTTATTATCGAAGGACAGGTCTTGGACGATCAGTATCAGATGCCAACAATAGAATGCGACGGTTAGTTGATAAAAAAAAAATAGAACGTTCACTGGGGACAAAGTCTCCGGTCAAATGTTTTTGAGATTCGATAGATTGCGTGCTATTGTATCACATTTACGCGAATCACACGTTTCGGAAGAAACAATCACTATACTTAAAGAAATATTTTAAAAAATACAGTGATACGTAGAACCTTTAAGTTACAGTGTACCTTAATTATAATATTAAGAGAGATGGCCATTAAGACTCGACCACCCTCAGGACTCGTGCGCAAGCAATGGGAACGGGGGGTCCATACTTGGGTGTTAGGAATGTCGCCGGCCCTTATTACACAAAACAGCCGAAATTTCCTGTTTGTGCCCTCAGGCTATTAAAAAAATTAATTTAAGTGCGAAAACGTTTAAAAATCATAATTTCTCAAATTGTTGAGATGAAGTCTAAATATCATTTGCAATGCTTCTAGGGTGCACAGACCTTGCTAATTCACTATTAGTATCGAATGTGCGTTGATTCCTAAACCACTCTCTTGACTCAAAATTTTGTATTTTTTTCGGACAAATTATTGCTTGTTCTAGTTTGCTGCAAAGATTTCCGACCAGGTATTGTCGCCTAATGCACTGTTACATTTGCCTTACGTGTCTACGCCGTAACCCCCTCCGTCGCGTCGCATAGGCGACGGAGGGGGTTACGGCTTAGACACGTAAGGCAAATGTAACAGTGCATAAGCAATTCTGCATTGATTTCAATTAAAACTGGGTTTTCCCCGTTGGACCAAGTTGTCGAAATTTTCGCTCGAATTTCCGTCATCGATAGTTTTCCCGATCAAATGATGTATTTTCCAAACGGTGCGGAATTGTGGTCTACTCAAAGTTGAGAGGTGAGACGAGGTCATGGTCCGAAAATTTAAAAATTTCTCAAGTTTGAAATGTTTTCATTTATGCGGCTTATTGTGAAGTACTAATGATGTGAATAATATTCACAAGGGAATGCTAAGAACTCACCATGGAATTATGATTAGTGACGTATATCACTTGAATCGGAATGAAATTCTGACTGGATATCCGTTGAGTCTACTTGCCACCCTGCCAGTCGGTTTTCAACTCCAATCCACTGCAGTAGAAGTGTCGGTGACATTGAAGATGAAAACCGAGTTGATATTGCTATCCATATCAAGAAATTCGGGTTTATGCCTTCAATATTCGGGTTTTCGTTATCAATTTTCATGAATACCAGAAGCTCGTGGCAAGTAGACTCGACGGATATCCAGTCAGAATTTGATACCGATTTCAGTGATATATGTCACTAATCATAACTCCATGGTGAGTTCTAAGCATTCCCTTGTCAGCCAATGTTCAATGACTGATCCCTCCTTTCAACCAACTTTTCGGAAATTTTCGTTATGAATACGTGCGAAAAATCAGAATTGTGTTTGAATCAGTTTCCAACTTGCTTTCTGTAACATTCCGTCATAGTACTTTACACTGTATATAATCAATATGAAATTCAAACTTGAGAAATTTGAAATATTCGGATCATGACCCCTGGGCCGTGAAAATCGAAATTTTTAAATTGAAGTGTTGGGCTTCTTGTGTCATTTTACTGGTCTCACCTCGAAGCTTTGTGTAGACCACAATTCCGCACCAATCGTTTGGAAAATATAGCATTTGTTCCGGAAAACCATCGATGACGGAAATTCGAGCGAAAAATTCGACAACTGGGTCTAACGTGGAGAACCCAGTTTTAAGTGGAATCAATGCAGGATTGCTTAGACTACAATACCCGGTGTAAAAACTCTGTCACAAACTAGAACAAGCGATAATTTGTCAAAAAAAAAACAAAATTTTGAGTCAACAAAGTGGTTTAGGAATCAACGCACATTCGATTCTAATAGTGAATTAGCAAGGTCTGTGCACCCTAGAAACATCGCAAATGATATTTACACTTCATCTCAACAATTTGAAAAATTATGATTTTAAAACGTTTTTTTACAAATTAATTTTTCTAATAGCCTGAGAACACAAACAGGAAATTTCTGCTGTTTTGTGTAATAAGGGACGGTGACACTTCTAACACCCAAGTATGGACCCCCAGTTCCCATTGCTAGCGCACGTGTCCGGGTGTGGTCGAATATGATCGAGTCTTAGGGAACAGGCCTCTTAATAAAATTCGCAATTACATCACTTCTTCCAGACCCTCTGAAATCAACGACGGCCGTACCAGAATGTTGAAATTGCAACGTATTCTCTCATTGATAAAATATTGAATAATTTTTTCCGTTAGCTAATGGACAGGGGAAAGCGTTGGTCAGGGAACACGGTATTATAAAAAAATACTTTTTTAAAAAACTTATCAAGATGCACAGTCTGATCGCGAGATGACGTGACAATGTTGTTAAAGGGAGCGTTGCCTCTCTCAATGGTCTCTTCATTGCGCACACTATTTCTCTCTTCTCTAACAACGAGAGATCGGTGGGCGTTGAAGAGGCTGTTGACAAAGGTGTCAGCCCCTTTAAAACAAGCTTTGATCCCCCTATCTGTAATCCCCCTAATCATTCATGTGAACACTCAACGAAAGCATATGAAATTGTAGGATTGTATTAAATAAAAATTTTTAGATGTGGATGTTTTTAATAATAGTAATTGTGCTTCATGGTGTTTCGGCCGCTACGTCTAAGGACAGTTTTGTTGGTTGTATAGATAATTCATTGCGAGCACAATTATTTAGTATTTAGCTAACACTAAGTGATTGTATGAACAATGGTTCAGAAACGATCTAATGATCTTAGATTTTCTATTTAGACAATGAAATGGCTTGGCAGTCATGAAAATCAATGGAGTATTGTGCAGCAGCGTCGTAACAACAGTGGAAGAAGGAGGCGAACGAAGTCGAGACGACAAAAAACAAGGGTTACATACATTTAATTTTCTTATTTCAACAACTTTTTCAGCAGATTGCGATGTGGGTCACCATTAGGGTTCATTAGGGGATTAGGGTCTTGCGAGTTGCATGAATTCAGAACCAGTTACATACGACTTCACCTTATACATCGAATAGTATTATTAACTGAATTATGTCTCTATGAAAATATCTCCGATTGATGTTTTCCTTACAACAATGACATATGATAAAGAATTAACTAGAGGGAGAGACTAAAAATTAGACTATAAAAGGGCTGTGTTAGAAATGTTTAAGAAAAACTATGATAAATCTAAAAATCTAAAACTACAAAAATCTTAATGTGTTGTCGCATCTTATATTTATTTATTCAATAAACGGGCGTATGCAAGAAACGAGACAAATAATGGCAACGAGAGATAAAGATTTCAAAAATGTGTCAGTAATGAATGATATGGATTTGCATAAGGGATCTTATTGATGAATGATAAATTGCATTAATTAAAATGATCACTTCTGTCTTCATCCATATCATTCACTTCATTCTACCCACTTCTCATCGTCGAGAACGGTCCACAGCCCTTCTCGTCCTTACGCCCTCATGTGTCTCCGCAAGAAAGACAAGGTAAGAACAAATCGAAGCTTATCGATTGTCGTTAAAGGGAGCGTAACCTCTCTTCGACGCGCAATGCTTTCTCGTTGTTAGAGAACAGAGAAATAGTGTGAGCAATGAAGAGGCCATTGAGAGAGGCTACGTTCCCTTTAACCCAGCCCGTAATTGTTTTTTAATGTCTCCTTCTATTTATCGATTACCCGTTCAGAAGTATGCCAAGGACCGCACGGATGTTGAATGTCCTAGGACGAAAGTGAACCACCGTGAATATCGTGACTCTTCACCCATCGCACGTGTTCCTCTTACGAAGACCAAACATCATAAAGCCAATGGTCACGCTAAGAAGATCTCATTACAACGTTCGAAGGAGGAGAAAGAAGAACATAACGTAGGAAACAAGGAAACACCGACCAAAACCAAATCGCCCATGCCCAAATGCGAGGTGCACTTAGAGCAGACGTGCTGTGACGAATGCGATCAGATGCAGATTTCACTGTTCAGTAAGCCATCGTAACCGCTGAATGGTTACAGTAATCTAATCTAAAAAAACATTCACAATTTTAGAAGATTCAACTCCCAAGAAGAACTCTGCGGCGACAAAGTTTGGCCAGAGCGCGTAAGACATTCATGATTACAGTATCCCGTGTAACGTAATCTTCGGCATTCAGGAGAAGTGCAGAGGTCTTCGAGAACAACGCCAATGTAGTGTCTCTGTACCCACTGAATGTCACGCAGATATTCAATCCTCCTGATGCAACAACGAAAACCACGCGGAGCAGTGTGCAGACGGATATCGTGGACCAGGTTTGCATGCGGTGTACCCCAGACGGGTTTGGTTGTCCCTGGTGTTGTCCTATATTTGCGAAACGGGAGCACGCCGTATCTCCGTCCGCAGTGACTTGTCCGTAACAGTGCGCTAGAACTCGAACGAAATTTTGGAATAATTTATGCTGTTCAGACGAATCATAAACACTATAATCCACAGAAAATTGAGGAAATTATGAGGTTCAAAGTTAGCAAAATGCCAAATATTCAAAAGTTGGAAAATGTCAGGTGTGTGATCTGCGAATGATATGCCTAAATTCCGTTCCGAGTATTAGCGCGGCAAAAATTTTGACATAAAGTTCTTCGAATGTAACACGATCTCACGTGATGGTGTACTGGACGAATACTCGAGAGTCATTTTCGCCCACCCTAGTATGCTCCCGTCTCGCCAATTACTTGACGATAAATGACAAAATAAATGCCAAATGACAAATTAAAATTCAAATGACTCATGACTGCCTTTTAAGGACACCCTGCAGAATATCGATCCATCGATCGAGGACATGATCTACGCTGCTCTGTGCATATCAGAAGAGCAGTACCCAGAGGTTATTGATTTGTTTCTAGACTTGGTCTGATTATCGATGTTAAGGTGCAACAGAATCGACCTCAAGCCATAGTGCTAGATGTGACAGAAGAGCCAAGTATGGAGATGTATGTCATTTAAACATATCTGAAAAATGCTTAAATAAAGCAATTCAGGATCGTCGATGAGCGTCGATCCAAGTCAGAGAAGGGAGGAATTGGAAGAGGCACGAGGAGAGGGGTAACGCCAACCAAATGTCAATCGAAGACGAGATTAAAGAACCTACAGGAACCGGTACGGTACTTCACTGATCCACTGTAGTACGGTAGTCCTCAATACGGTAGCGATAGCGTACGGTAATCCAATAACGTACGGTAGTTCAAGGTACGGTAAAAATAGAATATTCATGTTATCTTACGCAGGATCGACTAAAGGAGGTCACTGCAGAAGACCCTTCAGTTGCTTCCAAACGTCATCCTAAGCCGAGAAGGAGTTCGTCAGAAGAGGCGGTACGGTATTTTCTCGATGAATTACAGTACGGTAGCCCATCTTTCGCTCTTCCTCTAACAAACCGCTAATGCACTGTTACATTTGCCTTACGTGCCTACGTCGTAACCCCCTCCTCCGCGTGTCCGACGCGGCGGAGGGGATTACGGCGTAGGCACGTAAGACAAATGTAACGACGCATAACTTTTCTCGATCCTTCTTACGCATTCTCCACGCTTCACATCCGAATGAAACTGATGATGTCCAAAGTTCTGTACTCTCAAGTACGGTAATCCTAACTACGTTCTATTCAGATTACGATGAATGAGGTCACCGCTGAAGAATCGGATAATTCCGAATGATTGAGAAGATAAGAAGTGATCAATCGTCTGATCTTTGACCTCCACTGATAACAACAAATAACAGTTCATTTTGGCCAAATGGGAATAAATTGATTATTTCCATGGAATCAGTTGTATTGTGTGTGTTAACACTGTTTTATTTTTAAAATTTAAAAAAAATCCTGTTTCTCGAATTTGAAGACCCAGTTTATCACCGTTGATACTTGAGTGACGTGTGAGGGGTATACATCGCTAGGCGATGTCGAATGTCGGGAGGGGGGGGGGGGTTCAAGCCAGAGAGGACTATGCATAGCATTACGACCCTCAACCTCTGTCCTCTTTTGTCAGCTCTTGTGAATTCCACGCACTGTATAAAAGAGTACGAAATTTGGCACCCATCAATACAGACTCTTCACTGCTGTTATCATATTGGACCCCTCTATCATCTCTGGTGATCGTTTAAATGGGCCATACCCGGTTGCCACGGGAGGTGAAAATACAGATATTCATACCAACCCTCAAATTCATGTCTATTGAGTCAAAACGGTATGGATCATGCATTTTCAATTTCGTACCCTTTCGATATGCGCGAGTCCTTTCGCTATAGTTGAGAGGTGAACAGCGATGAGGACCCAATTCCGCTTCTTCGTGCTGCGCTTTATAATCTAACAACCTGGAAGGTTGGTTGCATTGAACTACGGTGCAGGCTCTACAATGGAAGCGATGGAACCGGGTCTTCACAGTTGACAAGGAATTCCCATGCTATGCCTCGTAGCATGACTAGAACTTTTCCTTAAAGGAAAAGAGCAAAATAAAAATAAGCTCGATATTTACATAAAATTAGTACAAAATTTAAACAGTTGATCCTGACTACATCAGGCTTACACAGATGAGATAATGTGCTATCAGTAGCGCTTCGCCAGACAACCCTGTCATAGCTAAAAAGAGAGCGCTTCGAAATCATGACACAAAAACTTCAGTTGCTTATGCTTATAATGTAATTATATATATTATATTATATATAATTACAATTTAAAAGCATTAATCAGCATGAATAGGTTAAAACGATTGTTCATTATTTTTGCGATCATTCCAAACGTCTAAACTCACAGCAAACGGTTGGTGTCTACGATGTCCGAAGTCTGGGGTAAGTCATTTGATCGCTTTCCTCTTCTTTTGCTTACGCATCGTTACATTTGCCTTACGTGCCCACGCCGTAACGACGGAGACGCAGCGGATGGTTACGGCGTAAGCACGTAAGTCAAACGTAACTATGTATTAGTCTAACTTATCACAATATTCCAGTAAAAAAATGAGATTTTGGGAAGATCCTAAGATTGATTTTAAGATCCTTCCAAATTACACCCCAATAAGTTATTTTTTTCCAGATTCAAAAATGAACACGATCGATGTAATTTATGCAATGTCTTTTCAGATTATCGGACCTTTCGAGTGGGGTCACGACAGTTCGCGTAAATTTTCCGAACGAAAGATGAAGCCTCCATTCGACGAAAGTTCATTCGACATCAACAAATTCAACTTTTAGATGGCAAATATGGACTTTCCACTTTTCACACACTCTATCGTCATTTCTAGCGGCATCACAACATTATCGATCACTATTTGATAAAGTCGCACGTGTCTTCGTATAGCGTTATATTTATGCACGGGATGTGAGTAGATGGTCGATGTATAAAACATTGCTGAAGATCAAGATTTTTTTTTGGAGTTAAACTATACCGCTGAGTGGCAGTGTTACAGCCTCCAATCTATTGGCTGAGAGGGCCTATCCTGATCTGAAGGACCAGTGGCCATGGCCTATGATCAAGCTGTGTTTGGAGCCCACAGTGGAGGATTTAGATCGTGGTTTTGACACCACTTCCGACATTTCTTAACCCCCTCGGTATTGGGTGGATCTTGCAGGGCGGGGGGATCGAACTCGTGATCCTCTGATTATAGGGATTAAAAAAATGATGATTTGATGAAGTATGTCGGAGTGCATCAATGAACCAACAGGCCCGTGCAGGGAAAGGCTCACTTTTTGAAAATTGTATGTAATAGGTTTCGAACCTATGAATAACGAGTCGGAACGTTTACGGGGGATAGATGAGATGATTGCGCTAACTTCTCACTTGGAATTCGTGCAAGAGAGATGTGAGAGACTTGCGTGAATATTCGAGGGTTTCCATCTTTAAATAGTCTTTCCTTTCTGTCCTAAACGGATAATCGGCACTACTCCAGAAGCCACTGTACCTCCGTATGGTTAGCTACATATGTATGAAATTTGAGCTACGAATCAATGAAATATCTCAGATATTTTTTTATTGCACTCCGCCAAAAGGTTACCAGAGAAAAAAATTAACAGAGATACAAGAGACTCGTTTTTCAATTGTAAAAAAAGCTTGCTTTCACAAGAAAACGCGTTCCAGAGAGATTCTCCCGATTCCCCTGAAGGACAACGATGAGCATGTCATTCAGACGATCGTCAACGTAGATGCTTTTCTTTTTACGCAATGCGCTCTTCTTTTTACGCAATTACGGCAAATTCTCTTACAATTAGAGGGGGCGCATTGAAAATTTGGCAAAATGCCAAACAATTACGGTATGATTTCACCACTGTCTGCTCTCATCGCCTCTGCTGTCTTACTTTAGCGTGCTCTCTCACTTTTTCGCTCTAATTTTTTCTCTGTTACACCGTGACCGCTTTCGAAACACTGTGGAGATAACAAGCATAGAGAAAGGTTAGCTTATTCCAAACTCTCTCAAAAAGGGATGTATTATGATACTCTCTCGAGATAGTAACGGAGACTGGAATAAGCTAACTAAGTCATCTTACATACCAGTGAATTTTTCTCTAATTTCCGCGCCTTAGATAACCAACATATATGCATGGCTCAAATATCATAAATTTTGCCGTCATTGTATGGATAGGTGAATAAAGGTATGACTTTAATATTGATTTTAAAAATTCCGTTTTCATCAAAATTTTTGTTCAAAACTTGTTCAACCCAATACCATCACGAACTTTCAAATTTAGCAAGTTCATTTAATTTTCACAATTCATAGGCGAAGTGGTGTAGTGGTCTATGGCGCGCCCCATCATTCCATCTGTCCTGGGTTCTATTCCCGGTCGTTTCACCGCCTCCGCCTCACCAAGGCGCCCGAAAGGGGAATTGGTAGTGACTAGATCATGCGGTAAAGTAGGTCCGAAGAAGAGATTAGGCCCTCCGGACTGAATTGGCCTTGAAATATCACTGGCCTAGCAGTGATAACCCGCAGGACTTCGTGTGCCTTGAATAACGGGTTGTACCTTTACCTTTACCTTTTATGATAATTCTTTGTTTAAAAGAATTTGCAGATTCAATCAATTTTGAATGCGACGATAATGACCATTGTCTAAAGATATTAATCATGAATTGCATATTATATTACATTGTTCACTAGTCAAATCGCATGACCTTTTCTCATATAAAAGCCATGCCAATCGGTTGACCTTCACATTTGTCGTCATGGCTCAGTCAGTACCTCCCGGAGATATCGCCACTCAACCCGGCAGCAAGATTGTCTTCAACGCTCCTTATGATGACAAGCACACCTACCACATCAAGGTTAGTCTTTAGTCAAGGTCAAGGTTTTAAGATCTTAAGGTTCTTTACCAACTCTAATATACTGATCTTCAGGTAACCAACTCCTCTGCTCGCCGTATCGGATGGGCCTTCAAGACCACCAACATGAAGAGACTCGGAGTCGACCCCGGATCAGGAGTTCTCGACCCCAAGGAGAACGCCCTCATCGCCGTCTCCTGCGACGCCTTCGCTTACGGACAGGAGGTACCATATTTGATATTACTGTAGTTTACATTGGCAAGTTGTAATCATAATTCCGTTCAGGACACCAACAACGACCGTATCACCATCGAGTGGACCAACACCCCTGATGGAGCCGCCAAGCAATTCCGTCGTGAATGGTTCCAGGGAGACGGCATGGTCCGCAGAAAGAACCTCCCCATCGAGTACAACCCTTAAAAAATCCATTCCCTCCAGGCCCCGCCTCCAGAATAAAGCTGATTGATAAATAAAGACTATTGTAATACATTTGTTACATATGCGGTACGAACGAATAATAATTTTCCAATAATTAGATGGAAATATATTTATAGCCTGTTCTTTTGTCCTTGTCCAAACTGTCCTTTGAAAACTGAATCAAGTGAATACGGTCAAGGAGCACATACACATAGAGAAAAGAGGTGTAATCCACAGTACATAAGACCTGTGAAGTGTTATATTTTACACTTTTTGGGTGTTAAAATGGCTCAAAAAGTGTTAAATATAACACTTCACGGGTCTTATGTGCTGTAGATTACACCTCTTTTCTCTGTGTGTATGGAGACTGACTATGGATTTGTCGATTCGCGACACATGTCAACAATTTTCAATTTTTTTTCTTTATCTTGTTAGGCTCAGTTTTGGATGAGTCGATGGTATTCAGCACGGGTTGCATTCCACCAGACATCGTTCGACACCTTTCACTTCGACTTCATCATTTTAATTTCGTTCATGCTCGTAAGTTGTGCATTTTCTGCATTGCATGGTATAAGGGGCTTGACTCTTGTTCAGGATTTCGTTCGTACGTCGCTGAAGAGGAAGTGGTTCTGGGTGCACAAACTCGCTAATGATGAGTGCCCGAAGTGGAGCGGATCAGTGATCGAATGGTTTCCTCGATGCAGGAGAAGAAAAGGGAGACCCCCCCCCCACAAGATGGAGCGACCTCTTTCGGAAGACTATTGGATGCTACTTTCTACGCGAAGCTGAGTGCAAGAATTGGATTTCCATGCTCACCAGAGCCCTCGTCTTTGCGAACTCTTGATAAATGTATTATAAATGAAATAAAATGAAATCTTATAAATAATTTTTAGATGATAAAAGTTTTAGAGTTCGCTTTGAAGATTATTTCTCTTCTGAGAGGAAAGTTAGATCAGGAGTTTCACACGGTACAGATCTATGTAATCTACTTTGTGTTTATCTATCTTTCTGAGCTACCCTGGGTTATAAATACAGTTCTATGACGTTTACTCTTCCTTTATTGGGTATTTTCGACTTTTGCTGCATGTATATTCACGGACTTTAAATGGACTTTTATCGTCAATAATGCATGAATAGAATCGGAATGATTATTATTAAATGTTGTTTATCGTTTTGTGGTTCCATCGCCCATACCCGATTTATTTATCGTTAATAGAAGTCTGCTCCTGAAAATTAGACTTTACAATATATCAGTGAAATGATAATAATAACTCAATCAATAAATTATAATATATAGGGTAAGTCGTAAAGGTAAATCCCGTTATTCAAGGCACACGGAGACTAAGGCGGCGAAACGACCGGTAATTGAACACTGCGAAGATGGAATAGAAGGCGCATAATAACGGGATTAGCCTTTGCGTTTTATAATAATAATATAATTAACAAGGGAGTTCTGTGGTCTTGTCTTGGCCATATGAGAAGGCACTATCATGACTAGATTAAGTTCTCGATGGTGATTACGAATCTCTTTTTAGGGCTGCCTAGACGACCTGAGTTTCGAGAAAATCGATATTGAAATTCCGATGGTTAATTCGAAAATTTTCGGGGGATAGTACACAAACATTTCCTATGAGTTGGTGAACTCATCTATCGACCTCCGAAGCAACGACCTGTGTAGTGTAGTGGATAAGGTGTCCGCGTTAGATTTTGACTGTCATTGGTTCGATCCCTCAGAACTTCTCTTTTGCTGATTTTCTTTATGTCAAGATGAAACATCAAAAAACAATTTTTTTTAAACATTTAGCAAAACATTAAAAAAATGGAGATCAAAGATCATTCTTTGTGTGTGTGTGCGTGCGCGTTCTTTAACAACAAAATGATCAAAATAAAAGCGATTCTTACATCTTGGACACACAAAGAATGATCTTTGATCTCGATGTTTTTTGATGTTTGCTTGATGTTTAAAAAAAATGTTTTTTGATGTTTCATCTTGACATAAAGAAAATCAGCAAAAGAGAAGTTCTGCAAGAGGGATCGAACCAGTGACAGTCAAAATCTAACGCGGACACCTTATCCACTACACTACACAGGTCGTGCCTCTGAAGGTTGATAGATGAGTTCACCAACTCATACGAAATGTTTGTGCACTACCCCCCGAAAATTTTCGAATTGACCATCGGAATTTCAATATCGATTTTCTCGAAACTCAGGTCGTCTAGGCAGTCCTAAAAAGAGATTCGTAATCACCTAGAGAACTTAATCTAGTCATGATAGTGCCTTCTCATATGGCCAAGACAAGACCACAGAGCTCCCTTGTAAGATAATATTCAATAAATCTCATCAAAATTTCAGTCAATAAATCTCATCAAAATTACGTGTCTGATAAATATTTTATTTAATATAGATTTGAAATACTACAAACCGTCTTCGATTGTTGCGAGCGATCGACCAAATTTAAGCTGTCTTGCTTGAATAACGATTGATTTATCAAAATATTGAACGAAATGAGAATGAGACGATTGATCTACAAAAGTCGATTAGGAAAAAATGAAAAACTGAAAGACTGAAAGAAGATCAAAGTTTAACTTTTATTTAAAGCGACACCCCAAGCAAATTTGAAACTCTCCGCTCTGGCCACACTCTCTCGCTTTCCTTGTCTACGAGAGAGTATTGCCGATGCGGAGTGAAAAATTACTTGGGGTGTGCCTTTAATTATAAAGGGAGAGTAACCTCACTCAATGGCCTCTTCATCGCGCACACTATTTCTCTGTTTTCTATCAACGAGAGTGCGTAGACCGTTGAAGAGACCATTCACAAAGGTGTCAGTCCCTTCAAAACTCACTACACAACAAAATACTATATGAGTGGGACTTACAAGCGATGACGCCCGATACGAACAAGATGACTTCAGGAGAATGAGACTGCGAAATCGACCTATTTATAGTCTACCCTACTCAATTACAATAAAAGCAATGACAAAGAAATTAAAACCCAATTATCCAAATGCTATTACACTAAAAGTGTAATTGTGCAAACACTAATTCTTAAAGGGGGGGGGTCGAAAGGTGAAGGGTTTAGTGGAAAGGATTAGGGGATCGGTTAAGGGCCGAAAGGGGAAGCAGTGGTCAGCTTGTTGATTTCTCTGGAAACTCTACCCCGTCGCGGGGCACTCTGCCGGGCACCCTGCGGGGCAGCTTGTTCTGTCTCTGAAAATGACAGGGTGCCCCGCGGTGAAACTAAAGGCAGGGTGCCCCGCGGGGAGAAATTTCCAGAGTTAGCGTATTCTCCACACTGTGATCTATTCAATATCAACAACGTAAAAGGATCCCCTCCTAGAAGGCTATGAGCAAGTCTATAGGACTATATCCGTAGGCGTTCCATCAAGCAATTGATGGCGAAGTAAATATTGGGGTAGGACTTGAAGAACATCTTCAATAGCTGATCAAAAGAAGATGAACGAAGATTCATGATGTGCCCCTTGTTTTTTTTTTACCTCTGCAAGCTCAGACTAATCAGTCGTTTAGTAGCAATCATTCCCACTCAAATGGTTCTGTGCTTGATTAAGGCTTTTAGTGTATTGAAATGAATTGCTGTAAATACGCAGTTTATGTGTCGTTAGAAAATAATAATAATAATAATAATAATAATAATAATAATAATAATAATAATAATAATGATAATTTATCTACGCCCGAGGCGCGACAGCAGATGAAATGAAGATAATTGTGATTTGAACGTTATATGGGTAGTGATTCTCCCGGGGATCAGGGAAAATCGTGAAGTAATGTTTTCCGAACCTTTCTCACTAGTCTTGTACAGTTTTATTGAATTTTACACCGATCTAATCTGATCTTACTGCTAAAAAATACATCATTTTGCAAGATCACGTCTTTTGCATAATAACAATCACAATCATTTCATCGCTTATAACCCCAATCTATTGGTCATTTCTCCTCATTCTACACGATGTTCTCGCCTTCTATCGCTCTCGCGGTTCTCCTCGTCCTCACCTTTTCCCCGATTCAGGTAGTTCATTATTGATTTTTTATGTACTCTATCAGAAAACTGTATCGTTCATGCATGAGCATGTGATAAATATATATAAAACAGGGGGGGGGGGCTAGTAACAGGAGTGATGGAGGTTCGTAGCTGTATCGATTATGGCCACTACTTCTGAAGCCTAGATTGGGTAGCCTCTGGAAAGATTTCTTTGGGGATCAGAATGCTTTGAATAACTGGGAAAATCTAGTTTAGGGATTCGGAGGCCAGACTATGGTTAATTCTGGAGTAGCATGATGATGATGGAGTATGAGTATGATGATGGTAAATAGTATGTAATATGAATATGATTATGGTTTAAAATTGATAAACCACGTGCAGCTCTAATAATAATTGTTGTCAACATTAGAACCTAATTGCCGAAACAGTGAATCTCGCCTCTACTAATATATACTTTTGATTCACTAATATCTAATTTTATTAGTACATTTGCATGTTTAACTATGACAAATTTCTTTTATAATTGAGAGTTCGTCGTAGATTAATTTGCATTGATTTAAGGGTGAGCAAGATCCGATCATGGCTCTTTTCGCTCAGTTGGGTCTGCAGAGGGACATTGATGTAAGCTTGATCTCTCGTTGATCTTTGATCTTTGGTCTTTGGACTTTAACACCGATCTTTCCAGCTTATCGTTGGTAAACCACTAAGGGCAATCGTTCGAAATAGTCCTAGCGATGGACCGACCGAGGAAGATAGAATAGCCCAGAAGAAGTGCTATGACGGGTTTGTTCCAATCATAATTGTTTCCGATCAATCTTAGCGCTAGAAATTTCGGCCTATTTCAATTTCGAGAAAACTAAACTAAGATTTTTTATTTATTTTATACTCTTCGCTGCAGCCTTCATTAATTTATCTTGATAATAACATACAAGTTCGTTCATGATTCGTGTATAATCGTATAAATTCAAAATTTTTAATTGAATCGAGCATGAATTTCATGGGGCAGCATGCAGATTAATTATTGTGATTGTTGATTAACCTTGATTGATTGATCTTTGTTTCAGTTGCACCATCACTCGGGGATTCAGTGCTCCCTATTGCCGTATTCAATGTGACTTCGACTTCATCGATATCACCACCACAACCATGGATCCGAGCAATAGCACCCTAGATCTCTAAGTCGCGCACTTAGCGATTAAGTCAAGCACCTAGCGTGCTAAGTCATAAGTGTGTTTGATAAAAACTTCTTCACACTTGCCTATGAGATGGATGAATTAACACAACGATGTTTTAAAATGTAGTAAATCAGACGTTAGTAAGTTGCTTCCAAAGCTTTGGATTGAATGCCATGGAAATGGGTAGAAATATTGATTAACATACATTCTACTCTATCTCTACTTTAAATTAATCAAATTTATTTTCGGAGCTAAATTTGCACCAGAGAAAAAACTTTGAATATATGCGAAAGTATCTGTGATCAGCCGCCATACCATTTCGTTTATTGTCACTGTGAAAGTTCGCCGAACTACAGAATTTGCAAAAGAACCAGTGCGAATGGGATTAGAACCCACTAAGAAATAGTGCGAGACAAAGGAACTTGTCAATACACCATTGGGTAGATACATGGGATGCGATAGACGAACTGGACATACCGAGTGATAGGGAATAGGGGTGGATAGAGATGAAATAAAAGTTCCACGAACTTTTCATCCACGATGGGCTATTCTCAAAATGGGAGGTTAGAGAAAAAACGAGAGAGCATATATAATTGAGAGTGCGCAGAGAAATTTAATTCTTCCCTGCTACTTAGAGAGGGGAAGATTTGGGAATCGCTCTCGTTGTCTAACTTTCTCTACTGATTTATCGCTCTCTCACTCGAAAAGTTCACTCTCTTTATGACACTAGCCCATACCCTCAAAAATGGATTGAACTTCCACCCGATTCCCATCATTTATAAAGGGAAAAGGGAGCGAACTTCTTGATCTCGCTCCCTTTTAGAAGGGAATTGGTACGGCGGCAGTATTTATCGCCAAAAATTAAATAAACGTCATTTATCAATTGTCAAAGTCTCAACTTTAGTGCATAATAATGATTCGACTTTGGCACATAATTTATCGCGTATGTCCGACATAGTCAGTCCGGCCAAATCTGCCTCCCATCGAGCCTCGTATGGATTGGTGTGCTGAAATCATTAAAATTTAAAAAGATTAACCATTGTCATTTGCATAATACCATACTCATATATTCTCGTGAAATCCCCCAAGATCTCTGACTATGACTGAATGCTAATCTACTTCATCTTATTAGAGAAGCGCGCAATTAATAATAATAATAATAATAATAATAATAATAATAATAATAATAATATTTATCGTATGGATTGGTGTTCAAAATTTTTTGACCACACTATCGAAGTTTGGGGAGTTTCAATTAGAGTGGATGTTACTTGAAAGATTCAAAAAACTCATTCTTATTAATAAAATACAATCTAATGCGGGTTCATTCTTTATTTTATAAAAATCAATCGATAAATTGCTTACATCAGGTTCGAGATCGGGTGAGAATATCCGTTGTTGACCCGTCGGCTCTGTAGAACAGCACGTGCACATCAGACTGTGAAATCGCAGACGACCGTCGAATAGATACGGATGCACCACGGCGTCTTTCGCCTGATTTCGATTTATTTTATTAAAAATGATTGATTGATTACACAGATTTGACGGAATATGGGGAGAGACCGATCATTTCATTTGTTGAATGTGGACTCAGGCAAAAAAAGGATTTGATTGATGCCGCGGCGTACCAAAATCGCTAAGTAGTTATGAAACAAATTGGGAAGCTACGTATGCTGGTAGTCGGATAATCAGGATTTTATAATAAATTATTAATAAAATTTAATTTTTCAATAGAGAAAAGAATAAATCGGTTTGGCAAGTCTAGTTGACGGAATTTTGTCGCCAAGTCGAAGCGAATGGAATGGTTTTTGGATATGATAGGATTCACCTTTATCCGCCTATCCGGGTCGAAAGTGAGCAAACTCAGCATGAAATCGACGGCTTCAAATGACATTTGAGGTGACCTTTGGATGAACTAAAAGAATTCTTTTAAATTAAAATAGAAAAATTAATTTTTGGCAATATTACAAATATAATGGAAATTGATTTGTGATATATATATTAGCTAACAATTAGATTTGAACCGATTATGTGAAAGTTGATTTTTATTCAAATATAAAAAAAAATGCTTCATCACTATTTTAACCACAAATCTAAGACGATGATTAAAAAAATTATTTTTTTAAATAAAAATTGACCATTTCCCGTGACCATCCATTCCGTCTCGGTTGATTCATAACATGCATTCGTGCTCCATCGCAGGCGAGCTGAAATTGTTCCATTATTTATTTAATAAAATGTTTAATTAAATAATTGAATAAAGAAATTATTTCGTTCACATTACGATTGATTTTTCTTTATTATATATGTCTATTTGGAAAGATCATTGATTAAACAACATAATTATTAAATGAAATAATAAAATAAAATAATTATATAATAAAATAAGAAACCTTCATTTCCTCGGTTGACGGCGTTCCGAGAACGTCTATGACCATGTTTAGCTGTTCGATCGGACCTGGCGCCTGGTAAACAATAATTATGGAATTCAATAATTATGGAATTCAATAATTATGGAATCGATCATTATGGAATCGATAATTATGGAATCAATAATTATGGAATCGATAATTATGGAATCAATAATTATGGAATCGATAATTATGGAATCAATAATTCTGGCGTAATCGGCACTACTTCAGTATAGGTATCCATGAACGGCGGCAAACCGTTTGTCGGCAAACGTGACGTTACAATCGTAGGCGGAGGCGTTTGCTAGAGCTCCTCCCCCATACGCTTGTGACGTCACGTTTGTCGGCAAACCGTTTGCCGCCGTTCATGGATACTGCCCCAGCAAACCTATGAATATGACTAAATTTTACTAATTTTATTTCTAATGACTGAGTATTTTGTCTCAAGACATATATTTCGAAAGTCTGTAAGACGACAGAGCATAGTAAATGAGAGATTTTGCCCATACGTTTTCATACTCTCGTAATGCGAGGATCGATCCGTAATATAAAACTCATTTTAAGCGAAAAATTACAATTTCAGCAAAAACTAACGATGTTCCATATACAAACATCTTGATAAGGCACCGAAAATGTATCTACTCATATAACATCGTGCAGGACATTTGTGCGTTTCTCTAATAAGGATAATCTATCGAAGCGCATGTCAAACGTGATATGTTTCATAGAGTGCATAGAAGAGCTTGGAATGTGGCTTTAAGTGTGATATGATAAAATGAATCGATCTATTACCGTACCTGAAACAGTATCCGTCGGTCGATCAATTCAGCGAAAATACAGCCCACGCTCCACATATCGATTGCATCGGTATATCTATAAAATTGGTCTTTCAGAAACTGGACAAAGATCAAAGATCATTTATTGTAAATCCAAGAGACCAACGATCTATAGATGTATACTCTGGTATTTCCAAACTAGTAGTTTACTTACGTTACGTCACGGACTATCAGTTTACTGTTAGTTTATTACTAATGAAAGAACATTTGACAAAATGTATTACCGCATTATACACCACTTGCAGTAAACTTGCGTTTAACTAGCCGTAGACTTGCAAGTCTACGGATAGTGGGAATGATAAGTACTCTAGTAGTTTGAAAATACCAGAGTAATATTCTAACCTTCTCGTACCCATGAGCAATTCGGGCGCTAAAGAGAATCTTTCAGAAACGTTGGACAAAGATCAAAGATCAATTTTTGGGAAATCCAAGAGATCAAAGATCAAAGATTCTAACCTTCTCGCTCCCATGAGCAGCTCGGGCGCTCGATAGAACTGTGTGACTACTTCATGGGTCATATTGGCCATGGGGTCGCCGACGTCCCAAACTCGGGCAAGGCCGAAGTCGCAGATTTTCAGACAACAATTTGAGTTGACGAGCAGATTGCTCGGTTTGATGTCACGATGAAGAATGTTGGCGGAGTGGAGATACTTCACGCCTGCAAAAAAAGGATCCTTATAAGATATTTGCGACACACACAAATGAATATGTATCGATAAACAGTAGGATGTATGAAAATCGAACATATATGAGCAACCTTTGTTGCTAGAAATTAAAATCGGGTGGGTGGGAAGTAAAAATTTCATGTTTGAGTGAATTTTGCCTTGTAAATCGTTATCATTTTGGGCAAATTTTGGCTAAATCGGGTGGGTCGGGTGCTAAAACCGGGTGGGTTCTTGCCGCTAGCGACAATACCGCCCACGTATGAAATCGAAGATGAGTGTACTAACAATAGGAGTACTTTTCGTGTAATTTCGTACAATTATATCTAACTATATTTTTTTTTACATATTATGGTTAGCTGAGCAATATTCAAATATATTTTTTGTGCGTATGAACGACAGAGCACGGTTAAAGGCACAACCCGAACAAATTACGATCTCTCCTCTCTGGTCACACTCTCTCGCTTTCCTAGTCTGAGCGAGAGTGTTGCCAGAGCGGTGAGTAAAATTGGCTCTGGGTGTGTCTTTAAGGGACCGATCAAAGAGGTTGTTGTACGATACATGTGCTGATGTGGTCAACTTTTTTTAGGGACAAATGTCATGGACTGATTAAAGCCACACCCCATTTTACCGTCCGCATTGGCAATACTCTCTCGCAGACAAACAAAGCGAGAGAGTGTGGCCAGAACGGAGGGTTTGACATTAGCTTGGGGTGTCATTTTAAGCAATCAGCAACCAACCAACCTCGTAGTATTTGGTACATAAACAATTTGACATGATCGATCGTAATTTCTTGCGTGGAAATGATTATCTTATGCAGATCGGTCTCCATGAGTTCGGTGATGACATCGCTGAAATTTGGAAAATAAACATACATTTTCGGTATTGTGCGTATAAAATGTACTTGCATAAGAAAATGACAAACAGTGATAACGAACGGAAGTCACAATCGAGAGGAGGTCGAGATGTAGCCTTCTACATCTCGCCCCGCCTCTCGATTGTCTCTCCGCTGCCTCTCTCTACCCCGGCTGACCTTCGCCGCGCGCTATGTGGTATATAAAAGAGATCGGCATAGTTTCTGAACCATGCAAAACAAGAAAGTCGCTTGTGGGAGTGGTTGGCTACTCTCGTACCAAATAAATAAGTGTATTTTATACGCTCAATAACCTCACCTGATTTATTTTATATAGTGGGTCGATCTAGAAAAATCGTTATTTTTCGCTTAAATTTATTCTTTCGCACAAAAAATGAGCTTTATATAGTGGGTCGATCCTAAAAATGGGCCATATACAGTGGGTCGATCCTCACACTGTGAGAGTATTAAAATGTACGAAAATAAACCATATTGTGACTCATTTCCAACTCATGCTCAACAGAAATCACTGAAGCGACGGAACTCCATCACTCCTTTATCGTTGATTTTACTCTCTTTATTCATGTTTAAAAAAATCCAAAACATTCAAAACATAAAATAAATAAATAAAGAAATTTCTGAAAAAACAACCGTACATTTCGGGGAAGAACATTGCGCTTTTGGGTGGTAGAATCTCTTGTAATTCCAGAACCTGAAATTGACTATTATCTCTGTTTTTCTTCTTCTAATATTCCATACAGTATTCACATTTTTTATCATGTTCAAAAATCTTTTGTGAACTTTCAGGCACAAGTTAAAGTTTTGCTCTATGCTCTGGCAACACTCTCTAGAAGACAAAGAAAGCGAGCGAATTTGGCCAGAGTGGAGAGATAAAAAATTAGCTCGTTGTTTCACTGTAAAGATCACTTACATTATCATGTCGAAAGGATGCCAACATCGATATCTCTCTGTACACTTTCTTGCACGAGGCAAGATTCTGAAAGACGGCCATCATCCGCTTGCGGGCCATCTTCATCCCATTACGAGGATTCGTATATGTACTGAAATCAATCAATAATCATTAATTTAATCATTGACCTCTGAACTACTACGGTATATTTTACGTGATGAAATCGATTTGAATTGGGAATTCGGGAACATGGATGCCCACCAGCTAGATGGAAGGATCTCTTCATCGGGCCAATTTTTTGGGGACAAGCTAGAAAGCTTCCAGTAGAAGCCATAAGTGGTCAACCATGCAACTCTGAGCTCACTCTTGATAATTGTGTTTAAATGAAAGAATGAAATCATGAGATCGATGAAATAAGTTAGGCTTCGTTTCAGGTGTTGAAATAACCAATAAAACACTGACCAAACAACGCCAAAAGCGCCAGATCCAATGGTTCGCTCTCCGTCTATGATAGAGGGACAATTCGTAGAAGGTGACGATGTAAGGAAACCGGGATGAGGCTGCAATGGTAGTCATGAAAATTATTAAAAATAAAAAATAAAGAAAATTTTAAAAGTAATAATAGTAATAAAACGACTCTAATATTTATCATAAAGTCTGCACTCTCTTCATATCACACACTATTTCACTGTTCTCTGTAAGTATGTCTATATATTTATGTCTATTTTTTCTATTCTGTCCCTGTCTTATTTAAGCTAATTGACTATGAGACACATCTTGAAACTCTCCGTTTCGGGAATATGTAATGCCTTTAAAGAGAACTTTCTGAGGCCCAAAACGGTTAATAAACGTCGGAGTTCCAAAAATGGACAGTGCATTCGACCATATTCTAATCTTTACTCTCGTGCATTTTAAATCAAAACATGTAAATGCAACATTTAGAAAATTAATTATCATCATTATTAATAGATTACGAGAACGGTTGCATCGGTTGCATGTTGCAACATTTGAAAAAAATATTTATCATTATAAACCTGTTGCATCGGATGACCGTAGGGAGCGGCGCCGTTCATGAGTCGGGGAAACTTGGCCATGTCTGTAAATTAGTTTAATTTAATTTATCTTACATCAATAAGAAATACTTCAATTACTCGATCAATAATCATTCAGTATATATCACGGTAAAACGTGCGGTGAGGAAAATGTGCTTGCGAAATGATATAGTAAATGATCAAAAAAACTGGGCTAAAGTGAACTTGAAAAAGATAAATATTGATTATTATTATTATTATTATTAACTTACTATCTATTATAACTCCAAGGCCACGAACTGTGTCAGATACTTCTAATAGTGTTTGCTTGAGCTCATAAGGCATTCGAGGGCTATCGCTCCCTATGAAAATAATGATAATAATTAATATTATCTTATTTCGACTCCCGTTCATGCGTGAGAGCATGTGGTAAATAGAAATATATTAATCAATAAGCTATAGGCGAAATAAGAAAAAAATAAGACCGAATTATGTAGAATAAGAACACAATGATTAACATAAATAAAATATGTCGAGAAATAATTTAACAGAAAAAAGGATAAACGTAGTTTAGAAAGATGGAAATATACAAAACTCGATGAGAAGTGTTGGAGAATAATGGAAAGTCAACTCAATGTCTCTTTAGTTTTTGATCTTTGATCTCTATCGACAGTGAAAAGTGTGCATGAAAAGTAAACGCTTAAATAAAACCGGAAGTGAGTCAGTTTTCAAGCCGTTCAAAACCAAGAGGAAGAGGAGAGTTGTAGTTTGCATATAGTCCCGCGCAATTATGACGCGTGCAGAAATCGCGCACGCTCGTGAACGTGCCGCGCACGCACAGAGAGAGGCTATGTGGGGTAGTGGTGAGAGAGATAGAGAGTATGCTAGATAGAGAGTATCTACAATGTAGACAGAAGATTTCATTTCATACCAATTTTTTTGTTTTTTAAAAATGTGTAATCTTTTTGTGCGAATAAAAATTTATGAATATAATATTTTTATATTTGTACAAAGTACAATCTGACTGGGCGAATAGTTCTGTATTAAATTTTAAACGCACACACCGAGCTAATTTTAGTCTCCGCTTTGGCAGCGCTATCTCGTAGACAAAGAAAACGAGAGAGCATTGCCAGAGCGGAGAGTTTCAAATTAGCTACTAAAAACAGATATTTCACACTAAAACATCCTTTTCTGTCACATAATATCAGAGACGACTTTACATCAAGAAATTGATCATTTCGTAAAATAAATTTGAAAATCATGATGACCAATAATGCAAATTTAATTTAATTTAACTTATCATATATCAATATCTGTATTGTCCTTCTTCATTTCTTTTGCTGCAATAGAATACATATATAACACGGGTCTCCGGTAAAAGTGTAGCAACGCCTGCCACTAGGAAATTTTTTTGTCTTCGATTTCGATGAAAGTTGGTCAGTGGGTGTGGTTGGGCGTCATGAGAAGGCCGAGCCACTTCATTTGGCCAAAATTACAAATTATCGATTTTTTGTGATCTACCCTGGAAATGATCATAACTCGGTTCTTTTTCATCGTACAACGAGCTGACAGGTGTCATTCGAACCGTATTCTAATGATATCCAAAAAAGTTCTTCATGACCCGTCCTCTGCAAAGTCGTCTTCAGGGCTAAAAACGCGAAAAACACATTTCTTGAACAAAAATGTGATCTGTTCTCGAAAATTTTCTCTTGAGTACACGCGTATTATTGCTGAGAAAGAGTTATCAGATCACGTACAAAGTCGGTATGTTGTTCATTTGCCGTATCTCTGTCCTCCCAATACCGTTTTATAGAGTACACGAGACTTAGTCATTTTTTTCCGCCTCAACAGTTTTTCGATCGTATCTGCCTTCAAAATGGTCCAATCGACTATTCGAAAAAAGGAAAATGATGCTCTCGGAAAGGCGAATAAAAAGTTCTATCATGATCGAATAGCTATGACAACGTATTTTCGAGTTATTCGAGGAAAATCACTACACTTTCGCCTTTTCATCGATTCTAATGAATGAACGGAAAGGAAATTATTCTTTGTACCGCTAAAAACTACCCAACCGACTTTATTTTATATTATGCATGAGAAAATATTATAAAAGCAAGCAATCAATATGTAATTATCAACATCACTGATCGAAAACGAGGGATGTAGACAAGTCAGGGCCTCATTCGTGAACAGAGTGTTCATCTCGGTTTTCATCCAGTTGTATATTGCATCGGAGGAGATAGTCAGATCATCCTCATGTACTTTCACTTCATCCTCAATTCCTCCTCCCTCCACATCGTAGTCCTTCTCCCAGTTGTTGATGAAATCCATATCCAGTGCCACATCTCTCTTGGCTCTTGTGGTGCTCAGCTTCTTCTCTGTCTCGTTCTTCTTCTTCGCTAGCAGAGTCCGAATGCAGTTCTTGATCTGATCGTGTGGCATTCGGTTAGCGTGCATGATATCCGTTCTGGCCTTCATTCTCTTCTCGACTTCTTCTGCTCTCAGCTTGTTCCTGGCTGCGTAGAATTCCTCGAATTGATCGACCACCATCTGCTTTTCAACAGAGTCGTATGGGGCACCAGGGTTGGCCGGTAAAAAAATCGGTAACGGTAAAATCGGTAAAACGGTAAAAACGGTAAAACTCTGAAAAACCCTGTAAAACCGCGAAAAATTGTAATTTTTTTCTGCGACGTTTATTTCTACGTTTACTCATTTCATCAGAACTGCGATATTGTGCCGGACACTATAAATGAACTAATTTGTTATTACTTTAACCGTAGTTACAACAAAAAATATTTCAATTTCTTCTGTTCTATTAATATATATTTGGCAATTGTTATTTATTGAGAGAGTAACTGTCTGTCGAGACATAAAATCGCCTTCGGTGACGGGCAACTTCTCGAGATATCGAACGTAATGTTACCAAAAATAACGCAGAATATCTTGTGTTTCGATAATTACCGATGAGAAACCGTAAAATTTACCGGTCGCTAAATTTTACGGTCAGGGACCGGTAAAACCGGTAAAAAATCGGTAACGGAATTTTTTTCCGCCCAACCCTGTGGCAGTCTTCTTCCGAATGCGAAGTGCCTATTGGTCTCGGATGATTCGGTGCCTTCTCGTATTCCTTGAATGATTCCGAAAGTGGACCGATTCCGACTCCTTGCTGAGCCTCCTCGAGCATTCTCTTTTACAGTCCAAGGGCGAAATTTACCATTGATTCTCCGGTCTGATCTTGTGCTCTCCTCTACCCAGTGACGTTCAAGATTCCAATGACGGAGTAAAGTGGCTCTCGCTTTGTAAATTGGTGAGGCGAAAAGGAGAAGAAAAAAGGGAAAGGAGACACTAAAGTGTGCATTAGATGATGAGATCAGTAAATGAAATAAGTAATTTCTGCAAGAATTTTTCCATAACTGGCACGAAACAGCCGACTAAATCAATGTTGATAAGGTTTTCCTCGAATAACTCGAAAATGAGTTGTCATAGCTATTCGATCATGATAGAACTTTTTATTCGCCTTTCCGAGAGCATCATTTTCCTTTTTTCGAATAGTCGATTGGACCATTTTGAAGGCAGATACGATCGAAAAACTGTTGAGGCAGAAAAAAATGACCAAGTCCCGTGTACTCTATAAAACGGTATTGGGAGGACAGAGATACGGCAAATGAACAACATACCGACTTTGTACGTGATCTGATAACTCTTTCTCAGCAATAATACGCGTGTACTCAAGAGAAAATTTTCGAGAACAGATCACATTTTTGTTCAAGAAATGTGTTTTTCGCGTTTTTAGCCCTGAAGACGACTTTGCAGAGGACGGGTCATGAAGTACTTTTTTGGAGATCATTAGAATACGGTTCGAATGACACCTGTCAGCTCGTTGTACGATGAAAAAGAACCGAGTTATGATCATTTCCAGGGTAGATCACAAAAAATCGATAATTTGTAATTTTGGCCAAATGAAGTGTCTCGGCCTTCTCATGACGCCCAACCACACCCACTGACCAACTTTCATCGAAATCGAAGACAAAAAAATTTCCTAGTGGCAGGCCAGGCCGTTTTTGCTACACTTTTACAGGAGACCCGTGATAAAGGATAGCAAGGGTATCCATAAAACACTACAAACACAATCGTTATCATTAAAAAGATCTTACAGACAGCAAACCATTTTTAGATAATGTTCTCATGAAAGTCGAAAGAATCGTTCGCTTTGCAAGTGTTAAGTATAAGTTTCAACCAATACATAGAACGTTATATCATCATCAATTGTTAATTTCGCTTTCCAGTACTACGCTATCTGAGAAAATCATAGTTGTGCGGAAAAATGAATTTTCATGTTTTATGTATGATAATTACAGGCTCGATGAGTGAAGTTCACTGGCACTGGTAAACTTCATCCAGTTGACAGTGCGCTTCAGGGGGTGTAATTGGTGTGGTTTGGCGACGCTTCCTAATAGTTTATTTCGATCTCTAAGAAACAATTGTCATGGAGAGTTTTTCGATCAAAGATCAACGAACGCTGGAATGGGGAATTTTCAACAAAAAAATCCACATTAACCTAATTCTCATTTTTTCCCAATGGCCCAGATAATTGCTTTGCTTACTCAATAGCAGGCATGCACAGTGTATGACAAGTTCTTCTAGCTGATTTCTTTTTTTTTGAATTTGGTTCACGGGAAGCTGATAAAATCGCTGTCTTACTTTCGACCCGCCTCAACATGGTTCAATCGCCTCTCTGACAGACACAGTGCAGACGGGATGAATATCCGCCAGATTCGTTTCTGACCCACCAGAGATAGTAAAAAGGTCAACCCATTGAGCCATTCTCGCCACGCTAGTGTATTGAAAGTATTGTTCTGAATGTGATTGTGTGCTGATTGTCATAATGCTCAATCTTTATCTCACTATATTGTTTATAATGAATTGCCATTGCGAGCGAGTAGCGAATTGTGCGTTGCGAGTTTCTTATTCATTTTGCTAGTTTCCCTCACTTGTCAATCGCGTTCTTGAAATCCGAAGATGGTTCCGGTCTCCTGGAAGTAAATAAATACATAATGAAAGATATGAACAAGTGAATTCTCCGCTACGCTCTCTCGTGGGAGTCAGAGATCACCCGAGCGAATGCTTTGAGGATACTCACGTTATTGGAAGAGTTTCGTATAGCTCGTCTTTCCTATTGATCTTGGTACCGCCTTTGATCTCAAAGATCAAAGATCAAAATCAGAATACAAATTACAGATTTATGTAAAACCATGGTAAAGTGTATAAATCTTTGACCGAATATCAGTTTTGAACCTTGACCGCAACCGAAACCGAAACCGTAAAATCCGAAACCGAAACCGTAAAATCCGTAAACGAAACCATCGTTAACCAGGGACTTACCGAGTAGATTGGCGGATCGACGACTAGCGACATAGCGGAGAGAACGAATGGACTGGTCAAGGGTTGAATGGAAGATGGAATGATTTGGGAAAAGGATCTCTGCACTTAGTTCACCGTTAATTAACGCAAATCTAGTCACATTGACAATGAGACAATACTTCATTTCGTTTTACATAAAATTAAAATTAAATTGAATTGAGCATTAAAATATTTCAATCGATAACTTCTTTTGCTGAAAATATGTGGCATGTGACATAAATGCACACCACTAAGATAAGCGGCTGTGATGCCACTTTTGTCTCTTTGTCTCGCAATGAAAATATGAGATCTGCAAATCTCTGGTGTGACTTGTGTAGTTAGAGTCTAGGAAAAATAATGCAAAAACATTCGCAGCGAGCAGCATTCGAACCTACGCGGGCAGAGCCCAACTGATTTCTAGTCAATCTCCTTAACCACTCGGACATCGCTGCACACTTTCCGGTTCAATAATGGCTTATCCACTAAGACACGTAACTCGATCAAACAGATTAGAATGTCTCTAAAATTTGATGTCAATCAAATACTACGATTTCCTCAATCAATTTTTTTTCAATTATATCACTTATTTTTGACTTTTCAGAAAAGATGTTTTGAAGGTCATTGGTTGGATTAGGACGCTATTGGCAATTCCGTCAAAGGGGATATAAGAGATAATTATAGGGTGATCACCCATTTTTTCCCAATTTTGAATAACAATAAGAAGAAGAATATAATTTTCCGAATTTTAAAGAAAAAAAGAAGAAAGTAGATTTTTCGATGATTTCGGAACTTGGGAGATAATCCACTCGTGATAAATAATATATAAAAAAATTCGGAAAATTTTGAACATTCGGAAAATTTTCCGATTTTTCTCGGAAAATTCGGAAAATCGGACAATCGGAAAACGGAAAACGCACAGCCCTGGAATATATGCCATGTCAAACATCATATGTTTCACCGAAAACATATAAGAGCTCAATAAACGGAACTGATAATACGGCTTATTCTTACCGAAAACAATTTAAAAATTCGATCACCCTTAATAATAATTTAATAATAATAATAATTTATCGATTCTTGAGCAAGAGAAAGTAACAAATATTCTGTAAATAATAAATATCGAATGAAATAGGAAGAACGACGAAAATGGTGCGATATCTAGATCACAGCTTCGATACTATTACGAAAAACTGCGGGGTTGGGAGAATTTACAATAGATAAATCAAGAGTATTCCATTTATTAACAACTCTATTAGACAAAAAACATCTAAATCTACGACTGGAAATCCTATGAAAGAGTAGCTTTTGGGGGTGTCCACGGTTTCTGTGGAGTGAATTGGAGAAAATGAACATTTTGCGGGGGTCGATATCGATAAAACCGTTAATGATCTTAAAGGTTGTGGTCAGATCAATGATGTCTCTACGGGTTGAGAGGGATTGAAGGTCGAGAAGGGACAGCCTGTGAGGACCCCCCTGATGCAATACTCTGGTTTTTTCAAAACTTTTAGTTTACTTACGTGTCGTCACAGACTAGCAGTTTACTGTTAGTTTACTACTAGTGAAAGAACATTTGACGAAATGCATTACCGTATTATACACCACTTAGTAAACTTAGTAAACTAGTAAACTTACGTTTAACTAGCCGTAGACTTGCAAGTCTACGGCTAGTGGGAAATATAAGTAAACTACAAGTTTGAAAATACTAGAGCATATCCGTTATAACATTTGCCACCATTGATCTATCTCCTCTATTGCATACCTAAAAGCACTAGAGCATATCCGAAAAACCATCCATCTATCATTGCATCGTTTCCCCATCTTTCCTTGTCACGCTACCATATCTGTTTCGTTCTTTCCCCCCAGATTCACTGTAGACCCTGTTCGTTTTTTCACACTCAGTTGTCTTCTTCTGGGTATTAAATTTCAACTGAAAATTGCGAAACCACTCCACAGTAAGAAGACCCCTCCTGAACTAAATCTATCGATATTTCGACGCATCCGTGAGGGTCTATTGTCGTTCTTCTCTGGTCACTCATGGATGGCAGTGTACTGGGCAGTCTTCGCTATTATACGTTTATATAATTATAAAAGCAACAATACATAAAACATTAGAACAACTTTATTCAGCCGAGTAGGGTCAGCAGGGTCACCATTATGTAAAGCCACGGCCCCGGCCATGGCCACGGCCCGATCTCCGAGGAGTGAAGCGTATCTCGTACGGTGCCCGCATCTATCCAACTTGTCGACTGTTTAGTCGTCTTCCATCTTCTACTTCATACGCACTTCACAAAGATCAGCGGTTTCTGATCTAATCTTCACAATGGTGTGATCGAATAGAACTGACCTTCCATCGGTGGCAATTGAGAGGAAGTTTTCATTGTCATGAAGATTTGGAGATTTAGAGATTCGAAGCGGAAGTAATAATATTAAAAGATGTACAAGTATAGGACTTCCGTTCTTTAGCGCCCAGTGTCATTTTCTTATGCAAGTACATTTTATACAGACAATACGTAAAATTACAAATTATATTTTTTTGTAATGAAACACACAGAGAAACATACCGCTCGATGAATTTTGAAAATAAATAATAAATAAATAATGAAACGTATGTGAAATGAATAACTCGTGGAGAAAAAAGGTACGTGAAATGTGAAGGCCACGTAAACAAATACGACGTCTGTAACGTACGGCCGTGACTGGTGTAGCTACCGTAGCCTTTCATAATCCATTCCAGTTGTATCTCCAATCCCGCGTGCTTCTCAGCATGCTAGTAGGCGCTACCGTAGCCATCTTTACGGTGAGCTTGTCGACATGCTAGTAGGCGCTACCGTAGCCATCTTTACGGTGAGCTTGTTGACATGCTAGTAGGCGCTACAGTAGCCATCTTTACGGTGAGCTTGTTGACATGCTAGTAGGCGCTACCGTAGCCATCTATACGGTGAGCTTGTCGACATGCTAGTAAGCGCTACCGTAGCCATCTTTACGGTGAGCTTGTTGACATGCTAGTAGGCGCTACCGTAGCCATCTATACGGTGAGCTTGTCGACATGCTAGTAGATGCTACCGTAGCCATCTATACGTTGAGCTTGTCGGCATGCTAGTAGGCGCTACCGTAGCCATCTTTACGGTGAGCTTGTTGACATGCTAGTAGGCGCTACCGTAGCCATCTATACGGTGAGCTTGTCGACATGCTAGTAGGCGCTACCGTAGCCATCTTTACGGTGAGCTTGTTGACATGCTAGTAGGCGCTACCGTAGCCATCTATACGGTGAGCACACACATCCGATCATACTATCGACAACTAATTTTACTGATTTTCTCAGGCGGTATCCTGGGGCGGGTTCTTCAAGCACCGACGAGACTAGGCTAGGCTAGGCTACGATCCATCGGGCGTACACATTCTTGCGTCGACGATTGCTACTACGAATTGTACGGTTACGGTAGGAATGAAAGGTTACGGTGGGAATGATGGATATACCGTAACCCATCATTCCCACAGTAACTCAGCGAGTTACTGTGGGAAAGATGGGTTACGGTAGGCACACCACAAGTGTTCTGACATCCCACGTTTGTTTTTAAATTATAAAATCAATGTTTATGAGTGAATGTGATTACTCCTGCTCTTTCTTTTGCCTACTCCAACAATAATAGATAATTGTCTTTTTTTCGGAGTTTTGAAAGGTTTCCGCATGTTCTGTGGCCGTATGCATGAACAACGGAAATCGTTTTCCGGGAAAATGTGACGTCATGAGCGTAGGCGGAAGTTTTTCCAAAAATCCTCCGCCTCCTACGCTAATGACGTCACACTAATGACGTTTTTTTCCCGGTGATCTTCAGTTTTTTCAATCTGTAACTAAATCTTAAACATCGATTAACACATCTTTAGAAAAGGATTTTAATGTTTTCGCCTAAAACATTGAAATGTTATAAACATCGGATCAATAATGATTTGGAAACTTATGCCGAAATATGCCGAAAAATATTCGGCATATGCCGTTATGTCGTATGCCGAAAATATAATCGTGATGCACAACCCTGGTGCATACAGCCTCTGGTTGAAAGTAGGCAAGGCTCCTAGTGTAACAGGAAAAAAGGATTACTTTAAGTTTCCCTGAGCTAAAGTGACAAGATATATTATTTGCCTAATCCCGACTGCTCCTTCTTCAACCTTCACGTATTATAGTTTTGTCATATGTCCATCATCAATCATTCTACATAATTTAATATATTTATCTTTTCTGTACCGTGTTTTCTTGTTAAACGCATAAATCATTATTATTATCATAAATCCGTCAAATCCGTCAAATTCGTCAAAATATTGTAAATGCCTCTTGCTTAATTCAAAATCATTTGTTAACAAGGGTTTTCAACTGAGAGCAACAAAAAAGCACAACGACATAACATAAACATTGAGTTGTACAGTCGCGCCGCAAAGTCTTAATACACTTTTTGTTCTGCTGCCATTTTGGCGTCAGATGAGATATCAAGCTGAAACTTGTACATGATGTACCCACAGTATGTACGTATTCGATCCCCTTATAAGGTCTCACGGGCCTTTCTGGTTATTGCATAGTGATGACGCTACCGAACAACACTTTTTCGAAAATTCATTATTCTTTCAGGGATTTTTTTCGTACTCATCAAACTTCGTGAGCATTGAGCAACAAGGCCTATCCAGAAAAAAAATTTCAGGTTGCTGCGAATTCGGGTATTGGCTGCAGACTTGCTGCAACTTCGTGGTCGCAAAATCATATCTCGGCTTCTAGAAGAGCTTTAAAGGAGTTCAAAGCAGCAAACTGATTCTCTTGGTGACTCCTGAAGATCCTGTAAATATGGTAGCCCTAGCTCATTATTCATCGTCATGGATTGAAAATGTCACTTTTTTACAAGACCCAACTTTGAAAAATCACAATTCTGAGGGCGGGCCTTGTAAAAATCTGTTTTTTTGGATAGGAATGTTGACAATATATTAATTAATCGAATCCCCGCTTTTTAGAGCGATTGCTATTCTTTCTTGTCTGCGGCAGTCGATTATCAGAAGGATAGTCGTTTAGGCCGCGCTCGCTTCTCATCACGCGACGCGCAAACATTTCTGGGTCTTCGACACTGCTCAATGATGATTTAGCCGCTTATTGTGATTTTTCTTGGTCAGGATAGAGAGACACTTTATAAATCGAGTTTATCATCTTTGATCTTTGTGTTTTCGATCTTTGATCTTTTATCTTTGCTCATTTTTCGTCAAATTTTGCTCAAAATCACAATGAAAAGTTGTTTTATTCGATAACAGAAGATCAAAAACGCTTTCTCTTATAGACTACGATGTTCAGGATAAACGAAATTACGTTTTTAGAGTTATTTCATCTATCAAATCTCGTTCAGCAGTGTCGAAGGCCCAGAAATGTTTGCGCGTCGCGTGATGAGAAGCGAGCTCGGCATAAACGACTATCCTTCAGATAATCGACTACAGACAAGAAAGACTAGTAATCGCTCTAAAAAGCGTGGAATCGATTAATTAATATATTTTCAACATTTCTATCTAAAAACCAGAAATTTACACTGTCCGCCCCCAGAATTGTGATTTTTCAAAGTTGGGTATTTAAAAAAAAGTTACTTTTAGATCCATGAGGGTGAATGATATGCTAGCGCTACCATACTTACAGGATCATTAGGATTCACCGAGAGAATCAGTTTGCTGCTTTGAACTCCTTTAAAGCTGTTCTAGAAGCCGAGATATGATTTTGCGATCACGAAGTTGCAGCCAGTCTGCAGCGAATACCCGAATTCGCAGCAACCTGAAATTTTTTTTCTGGATAGGCCTTTTTGTACCTGAAAGAGTAATGTGGTGTTACATTTTCACGGCGTGCGCACGTTTCGGAAAACGTCTCGGTCAACTTGAAATTTGAAGTGTTTTCGGTCTCGAGTGGAAAACCCTGATGGATCATGAAATTACTGTAAAAGGTTACGGTAGTCAGCCATTATTGATCCATGGTTACGGTAACTTCTTACCGTATCCCAATTGACAATAAGGGTTTTCCGCTTGGGACCCAAAATACTTCAAAATCAAAGTTGACGTTGACGTTTCCGAATGTAACACTATTTCGAAGGACGGCGTGCGCCCGTTTTGAAAATGTAACACCACATAATGAATTTTCGAAAAAAAAAATTTTGTTCCGTAGCGTCATCACTATGCAATAGCCAGAAAGGCCCGTGAGACCTTATAAGAGGATCGAATACGTACATACTGTGGGTACATCATGTACAAGTTTCAGCTTGATATCTCATCTGACGCCAAAATGGCAGCAGAACTAAGAAATAAAAAGTGTATTTTGACTTTCCGGCTCTACTGTAGATAATTACTCAAAATCATAAATTTGGATGTTCTTATTACATGACGAAAAGCGATTTTGCTCATTGCTGAACACATTTACAGTGTTATTATTGTTGACTATTCTCGCCCATTTCAGCTTTTATAGTCTCTTTAATTTTTGACGAATTTGACGGATAAAATTTGACGGTTTCTGTCAAAAAATAATTTGACAGATGGATACCGTCAATCCGTAAGATCCGTCAAAACGTCAAACGTCAAATCCCAGCCCTGATTGGGATGTCCATCAAGTAATAGGATGGAAAAAGACTAGCCAATATCCACGTTCCATGGTAAAGTGTATAAATCTTTGACCGAATTGCAGTATTGAACCTTGACCGAAACCGAAACCGTAAAACCCGTAAACGAAACCATCGGGTTTTCATTTCTATGAACCAGTCGTCTAGACCGCGTGTGGTATGATGAAGAATGGTCCACGGGCAGCTTATATTTTGCTCGTCGACAGGTTTCGGTACTCTATAAGCTGACCAGGGTCGATTGTGTAATTATCGACCACCCCACGCCTGATCGATTTCCCATTAGATGGCACAAAAGGTACGAAGACGTGCACATAACCAAGACCGCTTGTGGTATGATGAAGAATGGTCCACGGGCAGCTTACAGTTTGCTCGGGTCCACGGGCAGCTTACATTTTGCTCGTCGACAGGTTTCGCTACTCTATGAGCTAACCAGGGTCGATTGTATAATTATCGACTACCCCACGCCTGATCGATTTCCCATTAGATGACACAAAAGGTACGAAGACGTGCACATAATCAAGACCGCTTGTGGTATGATGAAGAATGGTCCACGGGCAGCTTACATTTTGCTCGTCGACAGGTCTGATCGATTTCCCATTAGATGGCACAAAAGGTACGAAGACGTGCACAGAACCAAGACCGCTTGTGGTATGATGAAGAATGGTCCACGGGCAGCTTACATTTTGCTCGTCGACAGGTTTCGGTACTCTATGAGCTAACCAGGGTCGATTGTGTAATTATCGACCACCCCACGCCTGATCGATTTCCCATTAGATGGCACAAAAGGTACGAAGACGTGCACATAACCAAGACCGCTTGTGGTATGATGAAGAATGGTCAACGGGCAGCTTACATTTTGCTCGTCGACAGGTTTCGGTACTCTATGAGCTAACCAGGGTCGATTGTGTAATTATCGACCACCCCACGCCTGATCGATTTCACATTAGATGGAACAAAAGGTACGAAGACTTGCACATAATCAAGACCGCTTGTGGTATGGTGACGAAATGTCCACGGGCAGCTTACATTTTGCTCGTCGACAGGTTTCGGTACTCTATGAGCTAACATAGAGCAAAAAATACTGAATGTAACACACTTCAGGTCATGTCGATCGGTAATATTTTACAGCGGCTATAATGACCGAAGTACGAAAGTAGCTTTTACTCTGATTTGATCAAAATAACTAGAGAAATATGAAAATGGCAAGGATACCTATCGTGTCATATACCATATGAAAGACCGAAAAAATCTGAATAAGATGCGCTTCTCCACTATGTCTGTACGTTCAAAATGCAAAATTATCTTCCCGTTCTCTCTGCTTTCTGGTGCAAAACAATTTGTAAAAGTCAAATTGTCAACTATCCTTATCGAGTGATATACTATGTGATAGAGCAAAAAATTCTGAATGTAACACACTTCAGGTCATGTCGAACGGTAATATTTTACAGCGGCTATAATGACCGAAGTACGAAAATAGCTTTTACTCTGATTTGATCAAAATAACTTGAGAAATATGAAAATGGCAAGGATACCTATCGTGTCATATACCATATGAAAGACCGAAAAAATCTGAATAAGATGCGCTTCTCCACTATGTCTGTACGTTCAAAATGCAAAATTATCTTCCCATTCTCTCTGCTTTTTGGTGCAAAACAATTTGTAACAAGTCAAATTGTCAACTATCCTTATCGAGTGATATACTATGTGATAGAGCAAAAAATTCTGAATGTATCACACTTCAGGTTATGTCGATCGGTAATATTTTACAGCGGCTATAATGACCGAAGTACGAAAGTAGCTTTTACTCTGATTTGATCAAAATAACTTGAGAAATATGAAAATGGCAAGGATACCTATCGTGTCATATACCATATGAAAGACCGAAAAAATCTGAATAAGATGCGCTTCTCCACTATGTCTGTACGTTCAAAATGCAAAATTATCTTCCCATTCTCTCTGCTTTTTGGTGCAAAACAATTTGTAACAAGTCAAATTGTCAACTATCCTTATCGAGTGATATACTATGTGATAGAGCAAAAAATTCTGAATGTATCACACTTCAGGTCATGTCGATCGGTAATATTTTACAGCGGCTATAATGACCGAAGTACGAAAGTAGCTTTTACTCTGATTTGATCAAAATAACTTGAGAAATATGAAAATGGCAAGGATACCTATCGTGTCATATACCATATGAAAGACCGAAAAAATCTGAATAAGATGCGCTTCTCCACTATGTCTGTACATTCAAAATGCAAAATTATCTTCCCGTTCTCTCTGCTTTCTGGTGCAAAACAATTTGTAAAAGTCGAAAGTAGCTTTTACTCTGATTTGATCAAAATAACTAGAGAAATATGAAAATGGCAAGGATACCTATCGTGTCATATACCATATGAAAGACCGAAAAAATCTGAATAAGATGCGCTTCTCCACTATGTCTGTACGTTCAAAATGCAAAATTATCTTCCCGTTCTCTCTGCTTTCTGGTGCAAAACAATTTGTAAAAGTCAAATTGTCAACTATCCTTATCGAGTGATATACTATGTGATAGAGCAAAAAATTCTGAATGTAACACACTTCAGGTCATGTCGAACGGTAATATTTTACAGCGGCTATAATGACCGAAGTACAAAAGTAGCTTTTACTCTGATTTGATCAAAATAACTTGAGAAATATGAAAATGGCAAGGATACCTATCGTGTCATATACCATATGAAAGACCGAAAAAATCTGAATAAGATGCGCTTCTCCACTATGTCCGTACGTTCAAAATGCAAAATTATCTTCCCATTCTCTCTGCTTTTTGGTGCAAAACAAGTTGTAACAAGTCAAATTGTCAACTATCCTTATCGAGTGATAAACTATGTGATAGAGCAAAAAATTCTGAATGTAACACACTTCAGGTCATGTCGATCGGTAATATTTTACAGCGGCTATAATGACCGAAGTACGAAAGTAGCTATTACTCTTATTTGATCAAAATAACTTGAGAAATATGAAAATGGCAAGGATACCTATCGTGTCATATACCATATGAAAGACCGAAAAAATCTGAATAAGATGCGCTTCTCCACTATGTCTGTACATTCAAAATGCAAAATTATCTTCCCGTTCTCTCTGCTTTCTGGTGCAAAACAATTTGTAAAAGTCGAAAGTAGCTTTTACTCTGATTTGATCAAAATAACTAGAGAAATATGAAAATGGCAAGGATACCTATCGTGTCATATACCATATGAAAGACCGAAAAAATCTGAATAAGATGCGCTTCTCCACTATGTCTGTACGTTCAAAATGCAAAATTATCTTCCCGTTCTCTCTGCTTTCTGGTGCAAAACAATTTGTAAAAGTCAAATTGTCAACTATCCTTATCGAGTGATATACTATGTGATAGAGCAAAAAATTCTGAATGTAACACACTTCAGGTCATGTCGAACGGTAATATTTTACAGCGGCTATAATGACCGAAGTACAAAAGTAGCTTTTACTCTGATTTGATCAAAATAACTTGAGAAATATGAAAATGGCAAGGATACCTATCGTGTCATAAACCATATGAAAGACCGAAAAAATCTGAATAAGATGCGCTTCTCCACTATGTCTGTACGTTCAAAATGCAAAATTATCTTCCCATTCTCTCTGCTTTTTGGTGCAAAACAATTTGTAACAAGTCAAATTGTCAACTATCCTTATCGAGTGATATACTATGTGATAGAGCAAAAAATTCTGAATGTAACACACTTCAGGTCATGTCGAACGGTAATATTTTACAGCGGCTATAATGACCGAAGTACAAAAGCAGCTTTTACTCTGATTTGATCAAAATAACTAGAGAAATATGAAAATGGCAAGGATACCTATCGTGTCATATACCATATGAAAGACCGAAAAAATCTGAATAAGATGCGCTTCTCCACTATGTCTGTACGTTCAAAATGCAAAATTATCTTCCCGTTCTCTCTGCTTTCTGGTGCAAAACAATTTGTAAAAGTCAAATTGTCAACTATCCTTATCGAGTGATATACTATGTGATAGAGCAAAAAATTCTGAATGTAACACACTTCAGGTCATGTCGAACGGTAATATTTTACAGCGGCTATAATGACCGAAGTACAAAAGTAGCTTTTACTCTGATTTGATCAAAATAACTTGAGAAATATGAAAATGGCAAGGATACCTATCGTGTCATAAACCATATGAAAGACCGAAAAAATCTGAATAAGATGCGCTTCTCCACTATGTCTGTACGTTCAAAATGCAAAATTATCTTCCCATTCTCTCTGCTTTTTGGTGCAAAACAATTTGTAACAAGTCAAATTGTCAACTATCCTTATCGAGTGATATACTATGTGATAGAGCAAAAAATTCTGAATGTAACACACTTCAGGTCATGTCGAACGGTAATATTTTACAGCGGCTATAATGACCGAAGTACAAAAGCAGCTTTTACTCTGATTTGATCAAAATAACTTGAGAAATATGAAAATGGCAAGGATACCTATCGTGTCATATACCATATGAAAGACCGAAAAAATCTGAATAAGATGCGCTTCTCCACTATGTCTGTACGTTCAAAATGCAAAATTATCTTCCCATTCTCTCTGCTTTTTGGTGCAAAACAATTTGTAACAAGTCAAATTGTCAACTATCCTTATCGAGTGATATACTATGTGATAGAGCAAAAAAATCTGAATGTAACACACTTCAGGTCATGTCGAACGGTAATATTTTACAGCGGCTATAATGACCGAAGTACAAAAGTAGCTTTTACTCTGATTTGATCAAAATAACTTGAGAAATATGAAAATGGCAAGGATACCTATCGTGTCATATACCATATGAAAGACCGAAAAAATCTGAATAAGATGCGCTTCTCCACTATGTCTGTACGTTCAAAATGCAAAATTATCTTCCCATTCTCTCTGCTTTTTGGTGCAAAACAATTTGTAACAAGTCAAATTGTCAACTATCCTTATCGAGTGATATACTATGTGATAGAGCAAAAAAATCTGAATGTAACACACTTCAGGTCATGTCGATCGGTAATATTTTACAGCGGCTATAATGACCGAAGTACGAAAGTAGCTTTTACTCTGATTTGATCAAAATAACTTGAGAAATATGAAAATGGCAAGGATACCTATCGTGTAATATACCATATGAAAGACCGAAAAAATCTGAATAAGATGCGCTTCTCCACTATGTCTGTACGTTCAAAATGCAAAATTATCTTCCCATTCTCTCTGCTTTTTGGTGCAAAACAATTTGTAACAAGTCAAATTGTCAACTATCCTTATCGAGTGATATACTATGTGATAGAGCAAAAAATTCTGAATGTAACACACTTCAGGTCATGTCGATCGGTAATATTTTACAGCGGCTATAATGACCGAAGTACGAAAGTAGCTTTTACTCTGATTTGATCAAAATAACTTGAGAAATATGAAAATGGCAAGGATACCTATCGTGTCATATACCATATGAAAGACCGAAAAAATCTGAATAAGATGTGCTTCTCCACTATGTCTGTACGTTCAAAATGCAAAATTATCTTCCCATTCTCTCTGCTTTTTGGTGCAAAACAATTTGTAACAAGTCAAATTGTCAACTATCCTTATCGAGTGATATACTATGTGATAGAGCAAAAAATTCTGAATGTAACACACTTCAGGTCATGTCGATCGGTAATATTTTACAGCGGCTATAATGACCGAAGTACGAAAGTAGCTTTTACTCTGATTTGATCAAAATAACTTGAGAAATATGAAAATGGCAAGGATACCTATCGTGTCATATACCATATGAAAGACCGAAAAAATCTGAATAAGATGTGCTTCTCCACTATGTCTGTACGTTCAAAATGCAAAATTATCTTCCCATTCTCTCTGCTTTTTGGTGCAAAACAATTTGTAACAAGTCAAATTGTCAACTATCCTTATCGAGTGATATACTATGTGATAGAGCAAAAAATTCTGAATGTAACACACTTCAGGTCATGTCGATCGGTAATATTTTACAGCGGCTATAATGACCGAAGTACGAAAGTAGCTTTTACTCTGATTTGATCAAAATAACTTGAGAAATATGAAAATGGCAAGGATACCTATCGTGTCATATACCATATGAAAGACCGAAAAAATCTGAATAAGATGTGCTTCTCCACTATGTCTGTACGTTCAAAATGCAAAATTATCTTCCCATTCTCTCTGCTTTTTGGTGCAAAACAATTTGTAACAAGTCAAATTGTCAACTATCCTTATCGAGTGATATACTATGTGATAGAGCAAAAAAATCTGAATGTAACACACTTCAGGTCATGTCGATCGGTAATATTTTACAGCGGCTATAATGACCGAAGTACGAAAGTAGCTTTTACTCTGATTTGATCAAAATAACTTGAGAAATATGAAAATGGCAAGGATACCTATCGTGTCATATACCATATGAAAGACCGAAAAAATCTGAATAAGATGTGCTTCTCCACTATGTCTGTACGTTCAAAATGCAAAATTATCTTCCCATTCTCTCTGCTTTTTGGTGCAAAACAATTTGTAACAAGTCAAATTGTCAACTATCCTTATCGAGTGATATACTATGTGATAGAGCAAAAAAATCTGAATGTAACACACTTCAGGTCATGTCGATCGGTAATATTTTACAGCGGCTATAATGACCGAAGTACAAAAGTAGCTTTTACTCTGATTTGATCAAAATAACTTGAGAAATATGAAAATGGCAAGGATACCTATCGTGTCATATACCATATGAAAGACCGAAAAAATCTGAATAAGATGCGCTTCTCCACTATGTCTGTACGTTCAAAATGCAAAATTATCTTCCCATTCTCTCTGCTTTTTGGTGCAAAACAATTTGTAACAAGTCAAATTGTCAACTATCCTTATCGAGTGATATACTATGTGATAGAGCAAAAAAATCTGAATGTAACACACTTCAGGTCATGTCGATCGGTAATATTTTACAGCGGCTATAATGACCGAAGTACGAAAGTAGCTTTTACTCTGATTTGATCAAAATAACTTGAGAAATATGAAAATGGCAAGGATACCTATCGTGTAATATACCATATGAAAGACCGAAAAAATCTGAATAAGATGCGCTTCTCCACTATGTCTGTACGTTCAAAATGCAAAATTATCTTCCCATTCTCTCTGCTTTTTGGTGCAAAACAATTTGTAACAAGTCAAATTGTCAACTATCCTTATCGAGTGATATACTATGTGATAGAGCAAAAAATTCTGAATGTAACACACTTCAGGTCATGTCGATCGGTAATATTTTACAGCGGCTATAATGACCGAAGTACGAAAGTAGCTTTTACTCTGATTTGATCAAAATATCTTGAGAAATATGAAAATGGCAAGGATACCTATCGTGTCATATACCATATGAAAGACCGAAAAAATCTGAATAAGATGTGCTTCTCCACTATGTCTGTACGTTCAAAATGCAAAATTATCTTCCCATTCTCTCTGCTTTTTGGTGCAAAACAATTTGTAACAAGTCAAATTGTCAACTATCCTTATCGAGTGATATACTATGTGATAGAGCAAAAAAATCTGAATGTAACACACTTCAGGTCATGTCGATCGGTAATATTTTACAGCGGCTATAATGACCGAAGTACAAAAGTAGCTTTTACTCTGATTTGATCAAAATAACTTGAGAAATATGAAAATGGCAAGGATACCTATCGTGTCATATACCATATGAAAGACCGAAAAAATCTGAATAAGATGTGCTTCTCCACTATGTCTGTACGTTCAAAATGCAAAATTATCTACCCATTCTCTCTGCTTTTTGGTGCAAAACAATTTGTAACAAGTCAAATTGTCAACTATCCTTATCGAGTGATATACTATGTGATAGAGCAAAAAAATCTGAATGTAACACACTTCAGGTCATGTCGATCGGTAATATTTTACAGCGGCTATAATGACCGAAGTACGAAAGTAGCTTTTACTCTGATTTGATCAAAATAACTTGAGAAATATGAAAATGGCAAGGATACCTATCGTGTCATATACCATATGAAAGACCGAAAAAATCTGAATAAGATGTGCTTCTCCACTATGTCTGTACGTTCAAAATGCAAAATTATCTTCCCATTCTCTCTGCTTTTTGGTGCAAAACAATTTGTAACAAGTCAAATTGTCAACTATCCTTATCGAGTGATATACTATGTGATAGTGCAAAAAAATCTGAATGTAACACACTTCAGGTCATGTCGATCGGTAATATTTTACAGCGGCTATAATGACCGAAGTACGAAAGTAGCTTTTACTCTGATTTGATCAAAATAACTTGAGAAATATGAAAATGGCAAGGATACCTATCGTGTAATATACCATATGAAAGACCGAAAAAATCTGAATAAGATGCGCTTCTCCACTATGTCTGTACGTTCAAAATGCAAAATTATCTTCCCATTCTCTCTGCTTTTTGGTGCAAAACAATTTGTAACAAGTCAAATTGTCAACTATCCTTATCGAGTGATATACTATGTGATAGAGCAAAAAATTCTGAATGTAACACACTTCAGGTCATGTCGATCGGTAATATTTTACAGCGGCTATAATGACCGAAGTACGAAAGTAGCTTTTACTCTGATTTGATCAAAATAACTTGAGAAATATGAAAATGGCAAGGATACCTATCGTGTCATATACCATATGAAAGACCGAAAAAATCTGAATAAGATGTGCTTCTCCACTATGTCTGTACGTTCAAAATGCAAAATTATCTTCCCATTCTCTCTGCTTTTTGGTGCAAAACAATTTGTAACAAGTCAAATTGTCAACTATCCTTATCGAGTGATATACTATGTGATAGAGCAAAAAATTCTGAATGTAACACACTTCAGGTCATGTCGATCGGTAATATTTTACAGCGGCTATAATGACCGAAGTACGAAAGTAGCTTTTACTCTGATTTGATCAAAATAACTTGAGAAATATGAAAATGGCAAGGATACCTATCGTGTCATATACCATATGAAAGACCGAAAAAATCTGAATAAGATGTGCTTCTCCACTATGTCTGTACGTTCAAAATGCAAAATTATCTTCCCATTCTCTCTGCTTTTTGGTGCAAAACAATTTGTAACAAGTCAAATTGTCAACTATCCTTATCGAGTGATATACTATGTGATAGAGCAAAAAATTCTGAATGTAACACACTTCAGGTCATGTCGATCGGTAATATTTTACAGCGGCTATAATGACCGAAGTACGAAAGTAGCTTTTACTCTGATTTGATCAAAATAACTTGAGAAATATGAAAATGGCAAGGATACCTATCGTGTCATATACCATATGAAAGACCGAAAAAATCTGAATAAGATGTGCTTCTCCACTATGTCTGTACGTTCAAAATGCAAAATTATCTTCCCATTCTCTCTGCTTTTTGGTGCAAAACAATTTGTAACAAGTCAAATTGTCAACTATCCTTATCGAGTGATATACTATGTGATAGAGCAAAAAAATCTGAATGTAACACACTTCAGGTCATGTCGATCGGTAATATTTTACAGCGGCTATAATGACCGAAGTACGAAAGTAGCTTTTACTCTGATTTGATCAAAATAACTTGAGAAATATGAAAATGGCAAGGATACCTATCGTGTCATATACCATATGAAAGACCGAAAAAATCTGAATAAGATGTGCTTCTCCACTATGTCTGTACGTTCAAAATGCAAAATTATCTTCCCATTCTCTCTGCTTTTTGGTGCAAAACAATTTGTAACAAGTCAAATTGTCAACTATCCTTATCGAGTGATATACTATGTGATAGAGCAAAAAAATCTGAATGTAACACACTTCAGGTCATGTCGATCGGTAATATTTTACAGCGGCTATAATGACCGAAGTACAAAAGTAGCTTTTACTCTGATTTGATCAAAATAACTTGAGAAATATGAAAATGGCAAGGATACCTATCGTGTCATATACCATATGAAAGACCGAAAAAATCTGAATAAGATGTGCTTCTCCACTATGTCTGTACGTTCAAAATGCAAAATTATCTACCCATTCTCTCTGCTTTTTGGTGCAAAACAATTTGTAACAAGTCAAATTGTCAACTATCCTTATCGAGTGATATACTATGTGATAGAGCAAAAAAATCTGAATGTAACACACTTCAGGTCATGTCGATCGGTAATATTTTACAGCGGCTATAATGACCGAAGTACGAAAGTAGCTTTTACTCTGATTTGATCAAAATAACTTGAGAAATATGAAAATGGCAAGGATACCTATCGTGTCATATACCATATGAAAGACCGAAAAAATCTGAATAAGATGTGCTTCTCCACTATGTCTGTACGTTCAAAATGCAAAATTATCTTCCCATTCTCTCTGCTTTTTGGTGCAAAACAATTTGTAACAAGTCAAATTGTCAACTATCCTTATCGAGTGATATACTATGTGATAGAGCAAAAAAATCTGAATGTAACACACTTCAGGTCATGTCGATCGGTAATATTTTACAGCGGCTATAATGACCGAAGTACGAAAGTAGCTTTTACTCTGATTTGATCAAAATAACTTGAGAAATATGAAAATGGCAAGGATACCTATCGTGTAATATACCATATGAAAGACCGAAAAAATCTGAATAAGATGCGCTTCTCCACTATGTCTGTACGTTCAAAATGCAAAATTATCTTCCCATTCTCTCTGCTTTTTGGTGCAAAACAATTTGTAACAAGTCAAATTGTCAACTATCCTTATCGAGTGATATACTATGTGATAGAGCAAAAAATTCTGAATGTAACACACTTCAGGTCATGTCGATCGGTAATATTTTACAGCGGCTATAATGACCGAAGTACGAAAGTAGCTTTTACTCTGATTTGATCAAAATAACTTGAGAAATATGAAAATGGCAAGGATACCTATCGTGTCATATACCATATGAAAGACCGAAAAAATCTGAATAAGATGTGCTTCTCCACTATGTCTGTACGTTCAAAATGCAAAATTATCTTCCCATTCTCTCTGCTTTTTGGTGCAAAACAATTTGTAACAAGTCAAATTGTCAACTATCCTTATCGAGTGATATACTATGTGATAGAGCAAAAAATTCTGAATGTAACACACTTCAGGTCATGTCGATCGGTAATATTTTACAGCGGCTATAATGACCGAAGTACGAAAGTAGCTTTTACTCTGATTTGATCAAAATAACTTGAGAAATATGAAAATGGCAAGGATACCTATCGTGTCATATACCATATGAAAGACCGAAAAAATCTGAATAAGATGTGCTTCTCCACTATGTCTGTACGTTCAAAATGCAAAATTATCTTCCCATTCTCTCTGCTTTTTGGTGCAAAACAATTTGTAACAAGTCAAATTGTCAACTATCCTTATCGAGTGATATACTATGTGATAGAGCAAAAAAATCTGAATGTAACACACTTCAGGTCATGTCGATCGGTAATATTTTACAGCGGCTATAATGACCGAAGTACGAAAGTAGCTTTTACTCTGATTTGATCAAAATAACTTGAGAAATATGAAAATGGCAAGGATACCTATCGTGTCATATACCATATGAAAGACCGAAAAAATCTGAATAAGATGTGCTTCTCCACTATGTCTGTACGTTCAAAATGCAAAATTATCTTCCCATTCTCTCTGCTTTTTGGTGCAAAACAATTTGTAACAAGTCAAATTGTCAACTATCCTTATCGAGTGATATACTATGTGATAGAGCAAAAAAATCTGAATGTAACACACTTCAGGTCATGTCGATCGGTAATATTTTACAGCGGCTATAATGACCGAAGTACAAAAGTAGCTTTTACTCTGATTTGATCAAAATAACTTGAGAAATATGAAAATGGCAAGGATACCTATCGTGTCATATACCATATGAAAGACCGAAAAAATCTGAATAAGATGTGCTTCTCCACTATGTCTGTACGTTCAAAATGCAAAATTATCTTCCCATTCTCTCTGCTTTTTGGTGCAAAACAATTTGTAACAAGTCAAATTGTCAACTATCCTTATCGAGTGATATACTATGTGATAGAGCAAAAACTTCTGAATGTAACACACTTCAGGTCATGTCGATCGGTAATATTTTACAGCGGCTATAATGACCGAAGTACGAAAGTAGCTTTTACTCTGATTTGATCAAAATAACTTGAGAAATATGAAAATGGCAAGGATACCTATCGTGTCATATACCATATGAAAGACCGAAAAAATCTGAATAAGATGTGCTTCTCCACTATGTCTGTACGTTCAAAATGCAAAATTATCTTCCCATTCTCTCTGCTTTTTGGTGCAAAACAATTTGTAACAAGTCAAATTGTCAACTATCCTTATCGAGTGATATACTATGTGATAGAGCAAAAAAATCTGAATGTAACACACTTCAGGTCATGTCGATCGGTAATATTTTACAGCGGCTATAATGACCGAAGTACAAAAGTAGCTTTTACTCTGATTTGATCAAAATAACTTGAGAAATATGAAAATGGCAAGGATACCTATCGTGTCATATACCATATGAAAGACCGAAAAAATCTGAATAAGATGTGCTTCTCCACTATGTCTGTACGTTCAAAATGCAAAATTATCTTCCCATTCTCTCTGCTTTTTGGTGCAAAACAATTTGTAACAAGTCAAATTGTCAACTATCCTTATCGAGTGATATACTATGTGATAGAGCAAAAACTTCTGAATGTAACACACTTCAGGTCATGTCGATCGGTAATATTTTACAGCGGCTATAATGACCGAAGTACGAAAGTAGCTTTTACTCTGATTTGATCAAAATAACTTGAGAAATATGAAAATGGCAAGGATACCTATCGTGTCATATACCATATGAAAGACCGAAAAAATCTGAATAAGATGTGCTTCTCCACTATGTCTGTACGTTCAAAATGCAAAATTATCTTCCCATTCTCTCTGCTTTTTGGTGCAAAACAATTTGTAACAAGTCAAATTGTCAACTATCCTTATCGAGTGATATACTATGTGATAGAGCAAAAAAATCTGAATGTAACACACTTCAGGTCATGTCGATCGGTAATATTTTACAGCGGCTATAATGACCGAAGTACGAAAGTAGCTTTTACTCTGATTTGATCAAAATAACTTGAGAAATATGAAAATGGCAAGGATACCTATCGTGTCATATACCATATGAAAGACCGAAAAAATCTGAATAAGATGTGCTTCTCCACTATGTCTGTACGTTCAAAATGCAAAATTATCTTCCCATTCTCTCTGCTTTTTGGTGCAAAACAATTTGTAACAAGTCAAATCGTCAACTATCCTTATCGAGTGATATACTATGTGATAGAGCAAAAAATTCTGAATGTAACACACTTCAGGTCATGTCGATCGGTGATATTTTACAGCGGCTATAATGACCGAAGTACAAAAGTAGCTTTTACTCTGATTTGATCAAAATAACTTGAGAAATATGAAAATGACAAGGATACCCCTCGTGTCATATACCATATGAAAGACCGAAAAAAATCTGAATAAGATGCGCTTCTCCACTATGTCTGTACGTTCAAAATGCCAAATTATCTTCCCATTCTCTCTGCTTTTTGGCGCAAAACAATTTGTAACAAGTCAAATTATCAACTATCCTTATCGAGTGATATACTATGTTATAGAGCAAAAAATTCTGAATGTAACACACTTCACGTCATTTCGATCGGTAATATTTTACAGCGGCTATAATGACCGAAGTACGAAAGTAGCTTTTACTCTGATTTGATCAAAATAACTTGAGAAATATGAAAATGGCAAGGATACCTATCGTGTCATATACCATATGAAAGACCGAAAAAATCTGAATAAGATGTGCTTCTCCACTATGTCTGTACGTTCAAAATGCAAAATTATCTTCCCATTCTCTCTGCTTTTTGGTGCAAAACAATTTGTAACAAGTCAAATTGTCAACTATCCTTATCGAGTGATATACTATGTGATAGAGCAAAAAAATCTGAATGTAACACACTTCAGGTCATTTCGATCGGTAATATTTTACAGCGGCTATAATGACCGAAGTACGAAAGTAGCTTTTACTCTGATTTGATCAAAATAACTTGAGAAATATGAAAATGGCAAGGATACCTATCGTGTCATATACCATATGAAAGACCGAAAAAATCTGAATAAGATGTGCTTCTCCACTATGTCTGTACGTTCAAAATGCAAAATTATCTTCCCATTCTCTCTGCTTTTTGGTGCAAAACAATTTGTAACAAGTCAAATTGTCAACTATCCTTATCGAGTGATATACTATGTGATAGAGCAAAAAAATCTGAATGTAACACACTTCAGGTCATGTCGATCGGTAATATTTTACAGCGGCTATAATGACCGAAGTACGAAAGTAGCTTTTACTCTGATTTGATCAAAATAACTTGAGAAATATGAAAATGGCAAGGATACCTATCGTGTCATATACCATATGAAAGACCGAAAAAATCTGAATAAGATGTGCTTCTCCACTATGTCTTTTGCATTTTGAACGTACAGACATAGTGGAGAAGCGCATCTTATTCAGATTTTTTCGGTCTTTCATCTGTGACCGAAGTACGAAAGTAGCTTTTACTCTGATTTGATCAAAATAACTTGAGAAATATGAAAATTGCAAGGATACCTATCGTGTCATATACCATATGAAAGACCGAAAAAATCTGAATAAGATGCCCTTCTCCACTATGTCTGTACGTTCAAAATGCAAAATTATCTTCCCGTTCTCTCTGCTTTTTGGTGCAAAACAATTTGTAACACGTCAAATTGTCAACTATCCTTATCGAGTGATATACTATGTGATAGAGCAAAAAATTCTGAATGTAACACACTTCAGGTCATGTCGATCGGTAATATTTTACAGCGGCTATAATGACCGAAGTACGAAAGTAGCTTTTACTCTGATTTGATCAAAATAACTTGAGAAATATGAAAATGGCAAGGATACCTATCGTGTCATGTACCATATGAAAGACCGAAAAAATCTGAATAAGATGCGCTTCTCCACTATGTCTGTACGTTCAAAATGCAAAATTATCTTCCCATTCTCTCTGCTTTTTCGTGCAAAACAATTTGTAACAAGTCAAATTGTCAACTATCCTTATCGAGTGATATACTATGTGATAGAGCAAAAAATTCTGAATGTAACACACTTCAGGTCATGTCGATCGGTAATATTTTACAGCGGCTACAATGACCGAAGTACGAAAGTAGCTTTTACTCTGATTTGATCAAAATAACTTGAGAAATATGAAAATGGCAAGGATACCTATCGTGTCATATACCATATGAAAGACCGAACAAATCTGAATAAGATGCGCTTCTCCACTATGTCTGTACGTTCAAAATGCAAAATTATCTTCCCGTTCTCTCTGCTTTTTGGTGCAAAACAATTTGTAACAAGTCAAATTGTCAACTATCCTTATCGAGTGATATACTATGTGATAGAGCAAAAAATTCTGAATGTAACACACTTCAGGTCATGTCGATCGGTAATATTTTACAGCGGCTATAATGACCGAAGTACGAAAGTAGCTTTTACTCTGATTTGATCAAAATAACTTGAGAAATATGAAAATGGCAAGGATACCTATCGTGTCATATACCATATGAAAGACCGAAAAAATCTGAATAAGATGCGCTTCTCCACTATGTCTGTACGTTCAAAATGCAAAATTATCTTCCCGTTCTCTCTGCTTTTTGGTGCAAAACAATTTGTAACAAGTCAAATTCGACAGGTTTCGGTACTCTACAAGCTGACCAGGGTCGATTGTGTAATTATCGACCACCCCACGCCTGATCGATTTCCCATTAGATGGCACAAAAGGTACGACGACGTGCACATAATCAAGACCGCTTGTGGTATGATGAAGAATGGTCCACTGGCAGCTTACATTTTGCTCGTCGACAGGTTTCGGTACTCTATAAGCTAACCAGGGTCGATTGTGTAATTATCGACCACCCCACGCCTGATCGATTTCCCATTCGATGGCACAAATGGTACGAAGACGTGCACATAACCAAGACCGCTTGTGGTATGATGAAGAATGGTCCACGGGCAGCTCATATTTTGCTCGTCGACAGGTTTCGGTACTCTATAAGCTAACCAGGATCGATTGTGTAATTATCGACCACCCACGCCTGATCGATTTCCCATTAGATGGCACAAACGGTAGGAAGACGCGCACATAACCAAGACCACTTGTGGTATGTTGAAGAATGGTCCACTGGCAGCTTACATTTTGCTCGTCGACAGGTTTCGGTACTCTATGAGCTAACCAGGGTCGATTGTGTAATTAACGACCACCCCACGCCTGATCGATTTCCCATTAGATGGCATAAAAGGTACGAAGACGTGCACATAATCAAGACCGCTTGTGATATGATGAAGAATGGTCCACGGGCAGCTTACATTTTGCTCGTCGACAGGTTTCGGTACTCTATGAGCTAACCAGGGTCGATTGTGTAATTATCGACCACCCCACGCCTGATCGATTTCCCATTAGATGGCATAAAAGGTACGAAGACGCGCACATAACCAAGACCACTTGTGGTATGATGAAGAATGGTCCACGGGCAGCTTACATTTTGCTCGTCGACAGGTTTCGGTACTCTATGAGCTAACCAGGGTCGATTGTGTAATTATCGACCACCCCACGCCTGATCGATTTCCCATTAGATGGCATAAAAGGTACGAAGACGTGCACATAATCAAGACCGCTTGTGGTATGATGAAGAATGGTCCACGGGCTGCTTACATTTTGCTCGTCGACAGGTTTCGGTACTCTATGAGCTAACCAGGGTCGATTGTGTAATTATCGACCACCCCACGCCTGATCGATTTCCCATTAGATGGCACAAAAGGTACGACGACGTGCACATAATCAAGACCGCTTGTGGTATGATGAAGAATGGTCCACTGGCAGCTTACATTTTGCTCGTCGACAGGTTTCGGTACTCTATAAGCTAACCAGGGTCGATTGTGTAATTATCGACCACCCTACGCCTGATCGATTTCCCATTCGATGGCACAAATGGTACGAAGACGTGCACATAACCAAGACCGCTTGTGGTATGATGAAGAATGGTCCACGGGCAGCTCATATTTTGCTCGTCGACAGGTTTCGGTACTCTATAAGCTAACCAGGGTCGATTGTGTAATTATCGACCACCCCACGCCTGATCGATTTCCCATTAGATGTCACAAACGGTAGGAAGACGTGCACATACCAAGACCACTTGTGGTATGATGAAGAATGGTCCACGGGCAGCTTACATTTTGCTCGTCGACAGGTTTCGGTACTCTATGAGCTAACCAGGGTCGATTGTGTAATTATCGACCACCCCACGCCTGATCGATTTCCCATTAGATGGCATAAAAGGTACGAAGACGTGCACATAATCAAGACCGCTTGTGATATGATGAAGAATGGTCCACGGGCAGCTTACATTTTGCTCGTCGACAGGTTTCGGTACTCTATGAGCTAACCAGGGTCGATTGTGTAATTATCGACCACCCCACGCCTGATCGATTTCCCATTAGATGGCATAAAAGGTACGAAGACGTGCACATAATCAAGACCGCTTGTGGTATGATGAAGAATGGTCCACGGGCAGCTTACATTTTGCTCGTCGACAGGTTTCGGTACTCTATGAGCTAACCAGGGTCGATTGTGTAATTATCGACCACCACACGCCTGATCGATTTCCCATTAGATGGCATAAAAGGTACGAAGACGTGCACATAATCAAGACCGCTTGTGATATGATGAAGAATGGTCCACGGGCAGATTACATTTTGCTCGTCGACAGGTTTCGGTACTCTATAAGCTAACCAGGGTCGATTGTGTAATTATCGACCACCCCACGCCTGATCGATTTCCCATTAGATGGCATAAAAGGTACGAAGACGTGCACATAATCAAGACCGCTTGTGATATGATGAAGAATGGTCCACGGGCAGCTTACATTTTGCTCGTCGACAGGTTTCGGTACTCTATGAGCTAACCAGGGTCGATTGTGTAATTATCGACCACCCCACGCCTGATCGATTTCCCATTCGATGGCACAAATGGTACGAAGACGTGCACATAACCAAGACCGCTTGTGGTATGATGAAGAATGGTCCACGGGCAGCTCATATTTTGCTCGTCGACAGGTTTCGGTACTCTATAAGCTAACCAGGGTCGATTGTGTAATTATCGACCACCCCACGCCTGATCGATTTCCCATTAGATGGCACAAACGGTAGGAAGACGCGCACATAACCAAGACCACTTGTGGTATGATGAAGAATGGTCCACGGGCAGCTTACATTTTGCTCGTCGACAGGTTTCGGTACTCTATGAGCTAACCAGGGTCGATTGTGTAATTATCGACCACCCCACGCCTGATCGATTTCCCATTAGATGGCATAAAAGGTACGAAGACGTGCACATAATCAAGACCGCTTGTGGTATGATGAAGAATGGTCCACGGGCAGCTTACATTTTGCTCGTCGACAGGTTTCGGTACTCTATGAGCTAACCAGGGTCGATTGTGTAATTATCGACCACCCCACGCCTGATCGATTTCCCATTAGATGGCACAAAAGGTACGACGACGTGCACATAATCAAGACCGCTTGTGGTATGATGAAGAATGGTCCACTGGCAGCTTACATTTTGCTCGTCGACAGGTTTCGGTACTCTATAAGCTAACCAGGGTCGATTGTGTAATTATCGACCACCCCACGCCTGATCGATTTCCCATTAGATGGCACAAACGGTAGGAAGACGTGCACATACCAAGACCACTTGTGGTATGATGAAGAATGGTCCACGGGCAGCTTACATTTTGCTCGTCGACAGGTTTCGGTACTCTATGAGCTAACCAGGGTCGATTGTGTAATTATCGACCACCCCACGCCTGATCGATTTCCCATTAGATGGCATAAAAGGTACGAAGACGTGCACATAATCAAGACCGCTTGTGATATGATGAAGAATGGTCCACGGGCAGCTTACATTTTGCTCGTCGACAGGTTTCGGTACTCTATGAGCTAACCAGGGTCGATTGTGTAATTATCGACCACCCCACGCCTGATCGATTTCCCATTAGATGGCATAAAAGGTACGAAGACGTGCACATAATCAAGACCGCTTGTGATATGATGAAGAATGGTCCACGGGCAGCTTACATTTTGCTCGTCGACAGGTTTCGGTACTCTATGAGCTAACCAGGGTCGATTGTGTAATTATCGACCACCCCACGCCTGATCGATTTCCCATTAGATGGCATAAAAGGTACGAAGACGCGCACATAACCAAGACCACTTGTGGTATGACGAAGAATGGTCCACGGGCAGCTTACATTTTGCTCGTCGACAGGTTTCGGTACTCTATGAGCTAACCAGGGTCGATTGTGTAATTATCGACCACCCCACGCCTGATCGATTTCCCATTAGATGGCATAAAAGGTACGAAGACGTGCACATAATCAAGACCGCTTGTGGTATGATGAAGAATGGTCCACGGGCAGCTTACATTTTGCTCGTCGACAGGTTTCGGTACTCTATGAGCTAACCAGGGTCGATTGTGTAATTATCGACCACCCCACGCCTGATCGATTTCCCATTAGATGGCACAAAAGGTACGACGACGTGCACATAATCAAGACCGCTTGTGGTATGATGAAGAATGGTCCACTGGCAGCTTACATTTTGCTCGTCGACAGGTTTCGGTACTCTATAAGCTAACCAGGGTCGATTGTGTAATTATCGACCACCCCACGCCTGATCGATTTCCCATTAGATGGCACAAACGGTAGGAAGACGTGCACATACCAAGACCACTTGTGGTATGATGAAGAATGGTCCACGGGCAGCTTACATTTTGCTCGTCGACAGGTTTCGGTACTCTATGAGCTAACCAGGGTCGATTGTGTAATTATCGACCACCCCACGCCTGATCGATTTCCCATTAGATGGCATAAAAGGTACGAAGACGTGCACATAATCAAGACCGCTTGTGATATGATGAAGAATGGTCCACGGGCAGCTTACATTTTGCTCGTCGACAGGTTTCGGTACTCTATGAGCTAACCAGGGTCGATTGTGTAATTATCGACCACCCCACGCCTGATCGATTTCCCATTAGATGGCATAAAAGGTACGAAGACGTGCACATAATCAAGACCGCTTGTGATATGATGAAGAATGGTCCACGGGCAGCTTACATTTTGCTCGTCGACAGGTTTCGGTACTCTATGAGCTAACCAGGGTCGATTGTGTAATTATCGACCACCCCACGCCTGATCGATTTCCCATTAGATGGCATAAAAGGTACGAAGACGCGCACATAACCAAGACCACTTGTGGTATGACGAAGAATGGTCCACGGGCAGCTTACATTTTGCTCGTCGACAGGTTTCGGTACTCTATGAGCTAACCAGGGTCGATTGTGTAATTATCGACCACCCCACGCCTGATCGATTTCCCATTAGATGGCATAAAAGGTACGAAGACGTGCACATAATCAAGACCGCTTGTGGTATGATGAAGAATGGTCCACGGGCAGCTTACATTTTGCTCGTCGACAGGTTTCGGTACTCTATGAGCTAACCAGGGTCGATTGTGTAATTATCGACCACCCCACGCCTGATCGATTTCCCATTAGATGGCACAAAAGGTACGACGACGTGCACATAATCAAGACCGCTTGTGGTATGATGAAGAATGGTCCACTGGCAGCTTACATTTTGCTCGTCGACAGGTTTCGGTACTCTATAAGCTAACCAGGGTCGATTGTGTAATTATCGACCACCCCACGCCTGATCGATTTCCCATTAGATGGCACAAACGGTAGGAAGACGTGCACATACCAAGACCACTTGTGGTATGATGAAGAATGGTCCACGGGCAGCTTACATTTTGCTCGTCGACAGGTTTCGGTACTCTATGAGCTAACCAGGGTCGATTGTGTAATTATCGACCACCCCACGCCTGATCGATTTCCCATTAGATGGCATAAAAGGTACGAAGACGTGCACATAATCAAGACCGCTTGTGGTATGATGAAGAATGGTCCACGGGCAGCTTACATTTTGCTCGTCGACAGGTTTCGGTACTCTATGAGCTAACCAGGGTCGATTGTGTAATTATCGACCACCCCACGCCTGATCGATTTCCCATTAGATGGCATAAAAGGTACGAAGACGTGCACATAATCAAGACCGCTTGTGGTATGATGAAGAATGGTCCACGGGCAGCTTACATTTTGCTCGTCGACAGGTTTCGGTACTCTATGAGCTAACCAGGGTCGATTGTGTAATTATCGACCACCCCACGCCTGATCGATTTCCCATTAGATGGCACAAAAGGTACGAAGACGTGCACATAACCAAGACCGCTTGTGGTATGATGAAGAATGGTCCACGGGCAGCTCATATTTTGCTCGTCGACAGGTTTCGGTACTCTATAAGCTAACCAGGGACGATTGTGTAATTATCGACCACCCCACGCCTGATCGATTTCCCATTAGATGGCACAAACGGTAGGAAGACGTGCACATACCAAGACCACTTGTGGTATCATGAAGAATGGTCCACGGGCAGCTTACATTTTGCTCGTCGACAGGTTTCGGTACTCTATGAGCTAACCAGGGTGATTGTGTAATTATCGACCACCCCACGCCTGATCGATTTCCCATTAGATGGCATAAAAGGTACGAAGACGTGCGCATAACCAAGACCGCTTGTGGTATGATGAAGAATGGTCCACGGGCAGCTTACATTTTGCTCGTCGACAGGATTCGGTACTCTATGAGCTAACCAGGGTCGATTGTGTAATTATCGATCACCCCACGCCTGATCGATTTCCCATTAGATGGCACAAAAGGTACGAAGACGTGCACATAATCAATACCGCTTGTGGTATGATGAAGAATGGTCCACGGGCAGCTTACATTTTGCTCGTCGACAGGATTCGGTACTCTATGAGCTAACCAGGGTCGATTGTGTAATTATCGATCACCCCACGCCTGATCGATTTCCCATTAGATGGCACAAAAGGTACGAAGACGTGCACATAATCAATACCGCTTGTGGTATGATGAAGAATGGTCCACGGGCAGCTTACATTTTGCTCGTCGACAGGTTTCGGTACTCTATAAGCTAACCAGGGTCGATTGTGTAATTATCGACCACCCCACGCCTGATCGATTTCCCATTAGATGGCACAAATGGTACGAAGACGTGCACATAACCAAGACCGCTTGTGGTATGATTAAGAATGGTCCACGGGCAGCTTATATTTTGCTCCTCGACAGGTTTCGGTGCTCTATAAGCTAACCAGGGTCGATTGTGTAATTATCGACCACCCACGCCTGATCGATTTCCCATTAGATGGCACAAACGGTAGGAAGACGTGCACATAACCAAGACCGCTTGTGGTATGATGAAGAATGGTCCACGGGCAGCTTACATTTTGCTCGTCGACAGGATTCGGTACTCTATGAGCTAACCAGGGTCGATTGTGTAATTATCGACCACCCCACGCCTGATCGATTTCCCATTAGATGGCACAAAAGGTACGACGACGTGCACATAATCAAGACCGCTTGTGGTATGATGAAGAATGGTCCACTGGCAGCTTACATTTTGCTCGTCTACAGGTTTCGGTACTCTATAAGCTAACCAGGGCCGATTGTGTAATTATCGACCACCCCACGCCTGATCGATTTCCCATTAGATGGCACAAAAGGTACGACGACGTTCACATAATCAAGACCGCTTGAGGTATGATGAAGAATGGTCCACTGGCAGCTTACATTTTGCTCGTCGACAGGTTTCGGTACTCTATAAGCTAACCAGGGTCGATTGTGTAATTATCGACCACCCCACGCCTGATCGATTTCCCATTAGATCGCACAAAAGGTACAAAGACGTGCACATAACCAAGACCGCTTGTGGTATGATGAAGAATGGTCCACGGGCAGCTTACATTTTGCTCGTCGACAGGTTTCGGTACTCTATGAGCTAACCAGGGTCGATTGTGTAATTATCGACCACCCCACGCCTGATCGATTTCCCATTCGATGGCACAAATGGTACGAAGACGAGCACATAACCAAGACCGATTGTGGTATGATGAAGAATGGTCCACGGGCAGCTAATATTTTGCTCGTCGACAGGTTTCGGTACTCTATAAGCTAACCAGGGTCGATTGTGTAATTATCGACCACCCCACGCCTGATCGATTTCCCATTAGATGGCACAAACGGTAGGAAGACGCGCACATAACCAAGACCACTTGTGGTATGATGAAGAATGGTCCACGGGCAGCTTACATTTTGCTCGTCGACAGGTTTCGGTACTCTATGAGCTAACCAGGGTCGATTGTGTAATTATCGACCACCCCACGCCTGATCGATTTCCCATTAGATGGCATAAAAGGTACGAAGACGTGCACATAATCAAGACCGCTTGTGGTATGATGAAGAATGGTCCACGGGCAGCTTACATTTTGCTCGTCGACAGGTTTCGGTACTCTATGAGCTAACCAGGGTCGATTGTGTAATTATCGACCACCCCACGCCTGATCGATTTCCCATTAGATGGCACAAAAGGTACGACGACGTGCACATAATCAAGACCGCTTGTGGTATGATGAAGAATGGTCCACGGGCAGCTCATATTTTGCTCGTCGACAGGTTTCGGTACTCTATAAGCTAACCAGGGTCGATTGTGTAATTATCGACCACCCCACGCCTGATCGATTTCCCATTAGATGGCACAAACGGTAGGAAGACGTGCACATACCAAGACCACTTGTGGTATGTTGAAGAATGGTCCACGGGCAGCTTACATTTTGCTCGTCGACAGGTTTCGGTACTCTATGAGCTAACCAGGGTCGATTGTGTAATTATCGACCACCCCACGCCTGATCGATTTCCCATTAGATGGCATAAAAGGTACGAAGACGTGCACATAATCAAGACCGCTTGTGATATGATGAAGAATGGTCCACGGGCAGCTTACATTTTGCTCGTCGACAGGTTTCGGTACTCTATGAGCTAACCAGGGTCGATTGTGTAATTATCGACCACCCCACGCCTGATCGATTTCCCATTAGATGGCATAAAAGATACGAAGACGTGCACATAATCAAGACCGCTTGTGGTATGATGAAGAATGGTCCACGGGCAGCTTACATTTTGCTCGTCGACAGGTTTCGGTACTCTATGAGCTAACCAGGGTCGATTGTGTAATTATCGATCACCCCACGCCTGATCGATTTCCCATTAGATGGCACAAAAGGTACGAAGACGTGCACATAATCAATACCGCTTGTGGTATGATGAAGAATGGTCCACGGGCAGCTTACATTTTGCTCGTCGACAGGTTTCGGTACTCTATAAGCTAACCAGGGTCGATTGTGTAATTATCGACCACCCCACGCCTGATCGATTTCCCATTAGATGGCACAAATGGTACGAAGACGTGCACATAACCAAGACCGCTTGTGGTATGATTAAGAATGGTCCACGGGCAGCTTATATTTTGCTCCTCGACAGGTTTCGGTGCTCTATAAGCTAACCAGGGTCGATTGTGTAATTATCGACCACCCACGCCTGATCGATTTCCCATTAGATGGCACAAACGGTAGGAAGACGTGCACATAACCAAGACCGCTTGTGGTATGATGAAGAATGGTCCACGGGCAGCTTACATTTTGCTCGTCGACAGGATTCGGTACTCTATGAGCTAACCAGGGTCGATTGTGTAATTATCGACCACCCCACGCCTGATCGATTTCCCATTAGATGGCACAAAAGGTACGACGACGTGCACATAATCAAGACCGCTTGTGGTATGATGAAGAATGGTCCACTGGCAGCTTACATTTTGCTCGTCGACAGGTTTCGGTACTCTATAAGCTAACCAGGGTCGATTGTGTAATTATCGACCACCCCACGCCTGATCGATTTCCCATTAGATGGCACAAAAGGTACGACGACGTTCACATAATCAAGACCGCTTGAGGTATGATGAAGAATGGTCCACTGGCAGCTTACATTTTGCTCGTCGACAGGTTTCGGTACTCTATAAGCTAACCAGGGTCGATTGTGTAATTATCGACCACCCCACGCCTGATCGATTTCCCATTAGATCGCACAAAAGGTACAAAGACGTGCACATAACCAAGACCGCTTGTGGTATGATGAAGAATGGTCCACGGGCAGCTTACATTTTGCTCGTCGACAGGTTTCGGTACTCTATGAGCTAACCAGGGTCGATTGTGTAATTATCGACCACCCCACGCCTGATCGATTTCCCATTCGATGGCACAAATGGTACGAAGACGTGCACATAACCAAGACCGCTTGTGGTATGATGAAGAATGGTCCACGGGCAGCTCATATTTTGCTCGTCGACAGGTTTCGGTACTCTATAAGCTAACCAGGGTCGATTGTGTAATTATCGACCACCCCACGCCTGATCGATTTCCCATTAGATGGCACAAACGGTAGGAAGACGCGCACATAACCAAGACCACTTGTGGTATGATGAAGAATGGTCCACGGGCAGCTTACATTTTGCTCGTCGACAGGTTTCGGTACTCTATGAGCTAACCAGGGTCGATTGTGTAATTATCGACCACCCCACGCCTGATCGATTTCCCATTAGATGGCATAAAAGGTACGAAGACGTGCACATAATCAAGACCGCTTGTGGTATGATGAAGAATGGTCCACGGGCAGCTTACATTTTGCTCGTCGACAGGTTTCGGTACTCTATGAGCTAACCAGGGTCGATTGTGTAATTATCGACCACCCCACGCCTGATCGATTTCCCATTAGATGGCACAAAAGGTACGACGACGTGCACATAATCAAGACCGCTTGTGGTATGATGAAGAATGGTCCACGGGCAGCTCATATTTTGCTCGTCGACAGGTTTCGGTACTCTATAAGCTAACCAGGGTCGATTGTGTAATTATCGACCACCCCACGCCTGATCGATTTCCCATTAGATGGCACAAACGGTAGGAAGACGTGCACATACCAAGACCACTTGTGGTATGTTGAAGAATGGTCCACGGGCAGCTTACATTTTGCTCGTCGACAGGTTTCGGTACTCTATGAGCTAACCAGGGTCGATTGTGTAATTATCGACCACCCCACGCCTGATCGATTTCCCATTAGATGGCATAAAAGGTACGAAGACGTGCACATAATCAAGACCGCTTGTGATATGATGAAGAATGGTCCACGGGCAGCTTACATTTTGCTCGTCGACAGGTTTCGGTACTCTATGAGCTAACCAGGGTCGATTGTGTAATTATCGACCACCCCACGCCTGATCGATTTCCCATTAGATGGCATAAAAGGTACGAAGACGTGCACATAATCAAGACCGCTTGTGGTATGATGAAGAATGGTCCACGGGCAGCTTACATTTTGCTCGTCGACAGGTTTCGGTACTCTATGAGCTAACCAGGGTCGATTGTGTAATTATCGACCACCCCACGCCTGATCGATTTCCCATTAGATGGCACAAAAGGTACGACGACGTGCACATAATCAAGACCGCTTGTGGTATGATGAAGAATGGTCCACTGGCAGCTTACATTTTGCTCGTCGACAGGTTTCGGTACTCTATAAGCTAACCAGGGTCGATTGTGTAATTATCGACCACCCTACGCCTGATCGATTTCCCATTCGATGGCACAAATGGTACGAAGACGTGCACATAACCAAGACCGCTTGTGGTATGATGAAGAATGGTCCACGGGCAGCTCATATTTTGCTCGTCGACAGGTTTCGGTACTCTATGAGCTAACCAGGGTGATTGTGTAATTATCGACCACCCCACGCCTGATCGATTTCCCATTAGATGGCACAAACGGTAGGAAGACGTGCACATACCAAGACCACTTGTGGTATCATGAAGAATGGTCCACGGGCAGCTTACATTTTGCTCGTCGACAGGTTTCGGTACTCTATGAGCTAACCAGGGTGATTGTGTAATTATCGACCACCCCACGCCTGATCGATTTCCCATTAGATGGCATAAAAGGTACGAAGACGTGCACATAATCAAGACCGCTTGTGGTATGATGAAGAATGGTCCACGGGCAGCTTACATTTTGCTCGTCGACAGGTTTCGGTACTCTATAAGCTAATCAGAGTCGATTGTGTAATTATCGACCACCCCACGCCTGATCGATTTCCCATTAGATGGCACAAATGGTACGAAGACGTGCGCATAACCAAGACCGCTTGTGGTATGATGAAGAATGGTCCACGGGCAGCTTACATTTTGCTCGTCGACAGGATTCGGTACTCTATGAGCTAACCAGGGTCGATTGTGTAATTATCGATCACCCCACGCCTGATCGATTTCCCATTAGATGGCACAAATGGTACGAAGACGTGCACATAACCAAGACCGCTTGTGGTATGATTAAGAATGGTCCACGGGCAGCTTATATTTTGCTCCTCGACAGGTTTCGGTGCTCTATAAGCTAACCAGGGTCGATTGTGTAATTATCGACCACCCCACGCCTGATCGATTTCCCATTAGATGGCACAAACGGTAGGAAGACGTGCACATAACCAAGACCGCTTGTGGTATGATGAAGAATGGTCCACGGGCAGCTTACATTTTGCTCGTCGACAGGATTCGGTACTCTATGAGCTAACCAGGGTCGATTGTGTAATTATCGACCACCCCACGCCTGATCGATTTCCCATTAGATGGCACAAAAGGTACGACGACGTGCACATAATCAAGACCGCTTGTGGTATGATGAAGAATGGTCCACGGGCAGCTTACATTTTGCTCGTCGACAGGTTTCGGTACTCTATGAGCTAACCAGGGTCGATTGTGTAATTATCGACCACCCCACGCCTGATCGATTTCCCATTAGATGGCACAAAAGGTACGACGACGTGCACATAATCAAGACCGCTTGTGGTATGATGAAGAATGGTCCACGGGCAGCTCATATTTTGCTCGTCGACAGGTTTCGGTACTCTATAAGCTAACCAGGGTCGATTGTGTAATTATCGACCACCCCACGCCTGATCGATTTCCCATTAGATGGCACAAACGGTAGGAAGACGTGCACATACCAAGACCACTTGTGGTATGTTGAAGAATGATCCACGGGCAGCTTACATTTTGCTCGTCGACAGGTTTCGGTACTCTATGAGCTAACCAGGGTCGATTGTGTAATTATCGACCACCCCACGCCTGATCGATTTCCCATTAGATGGCATAAAAGGTACGAAGACGTGCACATAATCAAGACCGCTTGTGATATGATGAAGAATGGTCCACGGGCAGCTTACATTTTGCTCGTCGACAGGTTTCGGTACTCTATGAGCTAACCAGGGTCGATTGTGTAATTATCGACCACCCCACGCCTGATCGATTTCCCATTAGATGGCATAAAAGGTACGAAGACGTGCACATAATCAAGACCGCTTGTGGTATGATGAAGAATGGTCCACGGGCAGCTTACATTTTGCTCGTCGACAGGTTTCGGTACTCTATGAGCTAACCAGGGTCGATTGTGTAATTATCGACCACCCCACGCCTGATCGATTTCCCATTAGATGGCACAAAAGGTACGACGACGTGCACATAATCAAGACCGCTTGTGGTATGATGAAGAATGGTCCACTGGCAGCTTACATTTTGCTCGTCGACAGGTTTCGGTACTCTATAAGCTAACCAGGGTCGATTGTGTAATTATCGACCACCCTACGCCTGATCGATTTCCCATTCGATGGCACAAATGGTACGAAGACGTGCACATAACCAAGACCGCTTGTGGTATGATGAAGAATGGTCCACGGGCAGCTCATATTTTGCTCGTCGACAGGTTTCGGTACTCTATAAGCTAACCAGGGTCGATTGTGTAATTATCGACCACCCCACGCCTGATCGATTTCCCATTAGATGGCACAAACGGTAGGAAGACGTGCACATACCAAGACCACTTGTGGTATCATGAAGAATGGTCCACGGGCAGCTTACATTTTGCTCGTCGACAGGTTTCGGTACTCTAAGAGCTAACCAGGGTGATTGTGTAATTATCGACCACCCCACGCCTGATCGATTTCCCATTAGATGGCATAAAAGGTACGAAGACGTGCACATAATCAAGACCGCTTGTGGTATGATGAAGAATGGTCCACGGGCAGCTTACATTTTTGCTCGTCGACAGGTTTCGGTACTCTATAAGCTAATCAGAGTCGATTGTGTAATTATCGACCACCCCACGCCTGATCGATTTCCCATTAGATGGCACAAATGGTACGAAGACGTGCGCATAACCAAGACCGCTTGTGGTATGATGAAGAATGGTCCACGGGCAGCTTACATTTTGCTCGTCGACAGGATTCGGTACTCTATGAGCTAACCAGGGTCGATTGTGTAATTATCGATCACCCCACGCCTGATCGATTTCCCATTAGATGGCACAAAAGGTACGAAGACGTGCACATAATCAATACCGCTTGTGGTATGATGAAGAATGGTCCACGGGCAGCTTACATTTTGCTCGTCGACAGGTTTCGGTACTCTATAAGCTAACCAGGGTCGATTGTGTAATTATCGACCACCCCACGCCTGATCGATTTCCCATTAGATGGCACAAATGGTACGAAGACGTGCACATAACCAAGACCGCTTGTGGTATGATTAAGAATGGTCCACGGGCAGCTTATATTTTGCTCCTCGACAGGTTTCGGTGCTCTATAAGCTAACCAGGGTCGATTGTGTAATTATCGACCACCCCACGCCTGATCGATTTCCCATTAGATGGCACAAACGGTAGGAAGACGTGCACATAACCAAGACCGCTTGTGGTATGATGAAGAATGGTCCACGGGCAGCTTACATTTTGCTCGTCGACAGGATTCGGTACTCTATGAGCTAACCAGGGTCGATTGTGTAATTATCGACCACCCCACGCCTGATCGATTTCCCATTAGATGGCACAAAAGGTACGACGACGTGCACATAATCAAGACCGCTTGTGGTATGATGAATAATGGTCCACTGGCAGCTTACATTTTGCTCGTCGACAGGTTTCGGTACTCTATAAGCTAACCAGGGTCGATTGTGTAATTATCGACCACCCCACGCCTGATCGATTTCCCATTAGATGGCACAAAAGGTACGACGACGTGCACATAATCAAGACCGCTTGAGGTATGATGAAGAATGGTCCACTGGCAGCTTACATTTTGCTCGTCGACAGGTTTCGGTACTCTATAAGCTAACCAGGGTCGATTGTGTAATTATCGACCACCCCACGCCTGATCGATTTCCCATTAGATGGCACAAAAGGTACGAAGACGTGCACATAACCAAGACCGCTTGTGGTATGATGAAGAATGGTCCACGGGCAGCTTATATTTTGCTCGTCGACAGGTTCCGGTACTCTATAAGCTGACCAGGGTCGATTGTGTAATTATCGACCACCCCACGCCTGATCGATTTCCCATTAGATCGCACAAAAGGTACAAAGACGTGCACATAACCAAGACCGCTTGTGGTATGATGAAGAATGGTCCACGGGCAGCTTACATTTTGCTCGTCGACAGGTTTCGGTACTCTATAAGCCAATCAGAGTCGCTTGTGTAATTATCGACCACCCCACGCCTGATCGATTTCCCATTAGATGGCACAAACGGTAGGAAGACGTGCACATAACCAAGACCGCTTGTGGTATGATGAAGAATGGTCCACGGGCAGCTTACATTTTGCTCGTCGACAGGATTCGGTACTCTATGAGCTAACCAGGGTCGATTGTGTAATTATCGACCACCCCACGCCCGATCGATTTCCCATTAGATGGCACAAAAGGTACGAAGACGTGCACATAACCAAGACCGCTTGTGGTATGATGAAGAATGGTCCACGGGCAGCTTACATTTTGCTCGTCGACAGGTTTCGGTACTCTATGAGCTAACCAGGGTCGATTGTGTAATTATCGACCACCCCACGCCTGATCGATTTCCCATTAGATGGCACAAATGGTACGAAGACGTGCACATAACCAAGACCGCTTGTGGTATGATGAAGAATGGTCCACGGGCAGCTTATATTTTGCTCGTCGACAGGTTTCGGTACTCAATAAGCTGACCAGGGTCGTTTGTGTAATTATCGACCACCCCACGCCCGATCGATTTCCCATTAGATGGCACAAAAGGTACGAAGACGTGCACATAACCAAGACCGCTTGTGGTATGATGAAGAATGGTCCACGGGCAGCTTATATTTTGCTCGTCGACAGGTTTCGGTACTCAATAAGCTGACCAGGGTCGTTTGTGTAATTATCGACCACCCCACGCCCGATCGATTTCCCATTAGATGGCACAAAAGGTACGAAGACGTGCACATAACCAAGACCGCTTGTGGTATGATGAAGAATGGTCCACGGGCAGCTTATATTTTGCTCGTCGACAGGTTTCGGTACTCTATAAGCTGAACAGGGTCGATTGTGTAATTATCGACCACCCCACGCCTGATCGATTTCCCATTGGATGGCACAAAAGGTACGAAGACGTGCACATAACCAAGACCGCTTGTGGTATGACGAAGAATGGTCCACGGGCAGCTTACATTTTGCTCGTCGACAGGTTTCGGTGCTCTATGAGCTAACCAGGGTCGATTGTGTAATTATCGACCACCCCACGCCTGATCGATTTCCCATTAGATGGCACAAAAGGTACGAAGACGTGCACATAATCAAGACCGCTTGTGGTATGATGAAGAATGGTCCACGGGCAGCTTACATTTTGCTCGTCGACAGGTTCCGGTACTCTATAAGCTGACCAGGGTCGATTGTGTAATTATCGACCACCCCACGCCTGATCGATTTCCCATTAGATGGCACAAATGGTACGAAGACGTGCACATAACCAAGACCGCTTGTGGTATGATGAAGAATGATCCACTGGCAGCTTATATTTTGCTCGTCGACAGGTTCCGGTACTCTATAAGCTGACCAGGGTCGATTGTGTAATTATCGACCACCCCACGCCTGATCGATTTCCCATTAGATGGCACAAATGGTACGAAGACGTGCACATAACCAAGACCGCTTGTGGTATGATGAAGAATGGTCCACGGGCAGCTTATATTTTGCTCGTCGACAGGTTTCGGTACTCTATAAGCTAACCAGGGTCGATTGTGTAATTATCGACCACCCCACGCCTGATCGATTTCCCATTAGATGGCACAAACGGTAGGAAGACGTGCACATAACCAAGACCACTTGTGGTATGATGAAGAATGGTCCACGGGCAGCTTACATTTTGCTCGTCGACAGGTTTCGGTACTCTATGAGCTAACCAGGGTCGATTGTGTAATTATCGACCACCCCACGCCTGATCGATTTCCCATTAGATGGCACAAATGGTACGAAGACGTGCACATAACCAAGACCGCTTGTGGTATGATGAAGAATGGTCCACGGGCAGCTTATATTTTGCTCGTCGACAGGTTTCGGTACTCAATAAGCTGACCAGGGTCGTTTGTGTAATTATCGACCACCCCACGACCGATCGATTTCCCATTAGATGGCACAAAAGGTACGAAGACGTGCACATAACCAAGACCGCTTGTGGTATGATGAAGAATGGTCCACGGGCAGCTTATATTTTGCTCGTCGACAGGTTCCGGTACTCTATAAGCTGACCAGGGTCGATTGTGTAATTATCGACCACCCCACGCCTGATCGATTTCCCATTAGATGGCACAAATGGTACGAAGACGTGCACATAACCAAGACCGCTTGTGGTATGATGAAGAATGGTCCACGGGCAGCTTATATTTTGCTCGTCGACAGGTTTCGGTACTCTATAAGCTAACCAGGGTCGATTGTGTAATTATCGACCACCCCACGCCTGATCGATTTCCCATTAGATGGCACAAACGGTAGGAAGACGTGCACATAACCAAGACCACTTGTGGTATGATGAAGAATGGTCCACGGGCAGCTTACATTTTGCTCGTCGACAGGTTTCGGTACTCTATGAGCTAACCAGGGTCGATTGTGTAATTATCGACCACCCCACGCCTGATCGATTTCCCATTAGATGGCACAAAAGGTACGAAGACGTGCACATAATCAAGACCGCTTGTGGTATGATGAAGAATGGTCCACGGGCAGCTTACATTTTGCTCGTCGACAGGTTTCGGTACTCTATAAGCAAACCAGGGTCGCTTGTGTAATTATCGACCACCCCACGCCTGATCGATTTCCCATTAGATGGCACAATTGGTACGAAGACGTGCACATAACCAAGACCGCTTGTGGTATGATGAAGAATGGTCCACGGGCAGCTTATATTTTGCTCGTCGACAGGTTTCGGTACTCTATAAGCTGAACAGGGTCGATTGTGTAATTATCGACCACCCCACGCCTGATCGATTTCCCATTGGATGGCACAAAAGGTACGAAGACGTGCACATAACCAAGACCGCTTGTGGTATGACGAAGAATGGTCCACGGGCAGCTTACATTTTGCTCGTCGACAGGTTTCGGTGCTCTATGAGCTAACCAGGGTCGATTGTGTAATTATCGACCACCCCACGCCCGATCGATTTCCCATTAGATGGCACAAAAGGTACGAAGACGTGCACATAACCAAGACCGCTTGTGGTATGATGAAGAATGGTCCACGGGCAGCTTATATTTTGCTCGTCGACAGGTTCCGGTACTCTATAAGCTGACCAGGGTCGATTGTGTAATTATCGACCACCCCACGCCTGATCGATTTCCCATTAGATGGCACAAATGGTACGAAGACGTGCACATAACCAAGACCGCTTGTGGTATGATGAAGAATGGTCCACGGGCAGCTTATATTTTGCTCGTCGACAGGTTTCGGTACTCTATAAGCTAACCAGGGTCGATTGTGTAATTATCGACCACCCCACGCCTGATCGATTTCCCATTAGATGGCACAAACGGTAGGAAGACGTGCACATAACCAAGACCACTTGTGGTATGATGAAGAATGGTCCACGGGCAGCTTACATTTTGCTCGTCGACAGGTTTCGGTACTCTATGAGCTAACCAGGGTCGATTGTGTAATTATCGACCACCCCACGCCTGATCGATTTCCCATTAGATGGCACAAATGGTACGAAGACGTGCACATAACCAAGACCGCTTGTGGTATGATGAAGAATGGTCCACGGGCAGCTTATATTTTGCTCGTCGACAGGTTTCGGTACTCAATAAGCTGACCAGGGTCGTTTGTGTAATTATCGACCACCCCACGCCCGATCGATTTCCCATTAGATGGCACAAAAGGTACGAAGACGTGCACATAACCAAGACCGCTTGTGGTATGATGAAGAATGGTCCACGGGCAGCTTATATTTTGCTCGTCGACAGGTTTCGGTACTCAATAAGCTGACCAGGGTCGTTTGTGTAATTATCGACCACCCCACGCCCGATCGATTTCCCATTAGATGGCACAAAAGGTACGAAGACGTGCACATAACCAAGACCGCTTGTGGTATGATGAAGAATGGTCCACGGGCAGCTTATATTTTGCTCGTCGACAGGTTTCGGTACTCTATAAGCTGAACAGGGTCGATTGTGTAATTATCGACCACCCCACGCCTGATCGATTTCCCATTGGATGGCACAAAAGGTACGAAGACGTGCACATAACCAAGACCGCTTGTGGTATGACGAAGAATGGTCCACGGGCAGCTTACATTTTGCTCGTCGACAGGTTTCGGTGCTCTATGAGCTAACCAGGGTCGATTGTGTAATTATCGACCACCCCACGCCTGATCGATTTCCCATTAGATGGCACAAAAGGTACGAAGACGTGCACATAATCAAGACCGCTTGTGGTATGATGAAGAATGGTCCACGGGCAGCTTACATTTTGCTCGTCGACAGGTTCCGGTACTCTATAAGCTGACCAGGGTCGATTGTGTAATTATCGACCACCCCACGCCTGATCGATTTCCCATTAGATGGCACAAATGGTACGAAGACGTGCACATAACCAAGACCGCTTGTGGTATGATGAAGAATGATCCACTGGCAGCTTATATTTTGCTCGTCGACAGGTTCCGGTACTCTATAAGCTGACCAGGGTCGATTGTGTAATTATCGACCACCCCACGCCTGATCGATTTCCCATTAGATGGCACAAAAGGTACGAAGACGTGCACATAACCAAGACCGCTTGTGGTATGATGAAGAATGGTCCACGGGCAGCTTATATTTTGCTCGTCGACAGGTTCCGGTACTCTATAAGCTGACCAGGGTCGATTGTGTAATTATCGACCACCCCACGCCTGATCGATTTCCCATTAGATGGCACAAATGGTACGAAGACGTGCACATAACCAAGACCGCTTGTGGTATGATGAAGAATGGTCCACGGGCAGCTTATATTTTGCTCGTCGACAGGTTTCGGTACTCTATAAGCTAACCAGGGTCGATTGTGTAATTATCGACCACCCCACGCCTGATCGATTTCCCATTAGATGGCACAAACGGTAGGAAGACGTGCACATAACCAAGACCACTTGTGGTATGATGAAGAATGGTCCACGGGCAGCTTACATTTTGCTCGTCGACAGGTTTCGGTACTCTATGAGCTAACCAGGGTCGATTGTGTAATTATCGACCACCCCACGCCTGATCGATTTCCCATTAGATGGCACAAATGGTACGAAGACGTGCACATAACCAAGACCGCTTGTGGTATGATGAAGAATGGTCCACGGGCAGCTTATATTTTGCTCGTCGACAGGTTTCGGTACTCTATAAGCTAACCAGGGTCGATTGTGTAATTATCGACCACCCCACGCCTGATCGATTTCCCATTAGATGGCACAAAAGGTACGAAGACGTGCACATAACCAAGACCACTTGTGGTATGATGAAGAATGGTCCACGGGCAGCTTACATTTTGCTCGTCGACAGGTTTCGGTACTCTATGAGCTAACCAGGGTCGATTGTGTAATTATCGACCACCCCACGCCTGATCGATTTCCCATTAGATGGCACAAATGGTACGAAGACGTGCACATAACCAAGACCGCTTGTGGTATGATGAAGAATGGTCCACGGGCAGCTTATATTTTGCTCGTCGACAGGTTTCGGTACTCTATAAGCTAACCAGGGTCGATTGTGTAATTATCGACCACCCCACGCCTGATCGATTTCCCATTAGATGGCACAAACGGTAGGAAGACGTGCACATAACCAAGACCACTTGTGGTATGATGAAGAATGGTCCACGGGCAGCTTACATTTTGCTCGTCGACAGGTTTCGGTACTCTATGAGCTAACCAGGGTCGATTGTGTAATTATCGACCACCCCACGCCTGATCGATTTCCCATTAGATGGCACAAAAGGTACGAAGACGTGCACATAATCAAGACCGCTTGTGGTATGATGAAGAATGGTCCACGGGCAGCTTACATTTTGCTCGTCGACAGGTTTCGGTACTCTATAAGCAAACCAGGGTCGCTTGTGTAATTATCGACCACCCCACGCCTAATCGATTTCCCATTAGATGGCACAATTGGTACGAAGACGTGCACATAACCAAGACCGCTTGTGGTATGATGAAGAATGGTCCACGGGCAGCTTATATTTTGCTCGTCGACAGGTTTCGGTACTCTATAAGCTGAACAGGGTCGATTGTGTAATTATCGACCACCCCACGCCTGATCGATTTCCCATTGGATGGCACAAAAGGTACGAAGACGTGCACATAACCAAGACCGCTTGTGGTATGACGAAGAATGGTCCACGGGCAGCTTACATTTTGCTCGTCGACAGGTTTCGGTGCTCTATGAGCTAACCAGGGTCGATTGTGTAATTATCGACCACCCCACGCCCGATCGATTTCCCATTAGATGGCACAAAAGGTACGAAGACGTGCACATAACCAAGACCGCTTGTGGTATGATGAAGAATGGTCCACGGGCAGCTTATATTTTGCTCGTCGACAGGTTCCGGTACTCTATAAGCTGACCAGGGTCGATTGTGTAATTATCGACCACCCCACGCCTGATCGATTTCCCATTAGATGGCACAAATGGTACGAAGACGTGCACATAACCAAGACCGCTTGTGGTATGATGAAGAATGGTCCACGGGCAGCTTATATTTTGCTCGTCGACAGGTTTCGGTACTCTATAAGCTAACCAGGGTCGATTGTGTAATTATCGACCACCCCACGCCTGATCGATTTCCCATTAGATGGCACAAACGGTAGGAAGACGTGCACATAACCAAGACCACTTGTGGTATGATGAAGAATGGTCCACGGGCAGCTTACATTTTGCTCGTCGACAGGTTTCGGTACTCTATGAGCTAACCAGGGTCGATTGTGTAATTATCGACCACCCCACGCCTGATCGATTTCCCATTAGATGGCACAAAAGGTACGAAGACGTGCACATAATCAAGACCGCTTGTGGTATGATGAAGAATGGTCCACGGGCAGCTTACATTTTGCTCGTCGACAGGTTTCGGTACTCTATAAGCAAACCAGGGTCGCTTGTGTAATTATCGACCACCCCACGCCTGATCGATTTCCCATTAGATGGCACAAATGGTACGAAGACGTGCACATAACCAAGACCGCTTGTGGTATGATGAAGAATGGTCCACGGGCAGCTTATATTTTGCTCGTCGACAGGTTTCGGTACTCTATAAGCTGAACAGGGTCGATTGTGTAATTATCGACCACCCCACGCCTGATCGATTTCCCATTGGATGGCACAAAAGGTACGAAGACGTGCACATAACCAAGACCGCTTGTGGTATGACGAAGAATGGTCCACGGGCAGCTTACATTTTGCTCGTCGACAGGTTTCGGTGCTCTATGAGCTAACCAGGGTCGATTGTGTAATTATCGACCACCCCACGCCTGATCGATTTCCCATTAGATGGCACAAAAGGTACGAAGACGTGCACATAATCAAGACCGCTTGTGGTATGATGAAGAATGGTCCACGGGCAGCTTACATTTTGCTCGTCGACAGGTTCCGGTACTCTATAAGCTGACCAGGGTCGATTGTGTAATTATCGACCACCCCACGCCTGATCGATTTCCCATTAGATGGCACAAATGGTACGAAGACGTGCACATAACCAAGACCGCTTGTGGTATGATGAAGAATGATCCACTGGCAGCTTATATTTTGCTCGTCGACAGGTTTCGGTACTCTATAAGCTAACCAGGGTCGATTGTGTAATTATCGACCACCCCACGCCTGATCGATTTCCCATTAGATGGCACAAACGGTAGGAAGACGTGCACATAACCAAGACCACTTGTGGTATGATGAAGAATGGTCCACGGGCAGCTTACATTTTGCTCGTCGACAGGTTTCGGTACTCTATGAGCTAACCAGGGTCGATTGTGTAATTATCGACCACCCCACGCCTGATCGATTTCCCATTAGATGGCACAAAAGGTACGAAGACGTGCACATAATCAAGACCGCTTGTGGTATGATGAAGAATGGTCCACGGGCAGCTTACATTTTGCTCGTCGACAGGTTTCGGTACTCTATAAGCAAACCAGGGTCGCTTGTGTAATTATCGACCACCCCACGCCTGATCGATTTCCCATTAGATGGCACAAATGGTACGAAGACGTGCACATAACCAAGACCGCTTGTGGTATGATGAAGAATGGTCCACGGGCAGCTTATATTTTGCTCGTCGACAGGTTTCGGTACTCTATAAGCTGAACAGGGTCGATTGTGTAATTATCGACCACCCCACGCCTGATCGATTTCCCATTGGATGGCACAAAAGGTACGAAGACGTGCACATAACCAAGACCGCTTGTGGTATGACGAAGAATGGTCCACGGGCAGCTTACATTTTGCTCGTCGACAGGTTTCGGTGCTCTATGAGCTAACCAGGGTCGATTGTGTAATTATCGACCACCCCACGCCTGATCGATTTCCCATTAGATGGCACAAAAGGTACGAAGACGTGCACATAATCAAGACCGCTTGTGGTATGATGAAGAATGGTCCACGGGCAGCTTATATTTTGCTCGTCGACAGGTTTCGGTACTCTATAAGCTGAACAGGGTCGATTGTGTAATTATCGACCACCCCACGCCTGATCGATTTCCCATTAGATGGCACAAATGGTACGAAGACGTGCACATAACCAAGACCGCTTGTGGTATGATGAAGAATGATCCACTGGCAGCTTATATATTGCTCGTCGACAGGTTCCGGTACTCTATAAGCTGACCAGGGTCGATTGTGTAATTATCGACCACCCCACGCCTGATCGATTTCCCATTAGATGGCACAAATGGTACGAAGACGTGCACATAACCAAGACCGCTTGTGGTATGATGAAGAATGGTCCACGGGCAGCTTATATTTTGCTCGTCGACAGGTTTCGGTACTCTATAAGCTAACCAGGGTCGATTGTGTAATTATCGACCACCCCACGCCTGATCGATTTCCCATTAGATGGCACAAACGGTAGGAAGACGTGCACATAACCAAGACCACTTGTGGTATGATGAAGAATGGTCCACGGGCAGCTTACATTTTGCTCGTCGACAGGTTTCGGTACTCTATGAGCTAACCAGGGTCGATTGTGTAATTATCGACCACCCCACGCCTGATCGATTTCCCATTAGATGGCACAAATGGTACGAAGACGTGCACATAACCAAGACCGCTTGTGGTATGATGAAGAATGGTCCACGGGCAGCTTATATTTTGCTCGTCGACAGGTTTCGGTACTCAATAAGCTGACCAGGGTCGTTTGTGTAATTATCGACCACCCCACGCCCGATCGATTTCCCATTAGATGGCACAAAAGGTACGACGACGTGCACATAATCAAGACCGCTTGTGGTATGATGAAGAATGGTCCACGGGCAGCTTATATTTTGCTCGTCGACAGGTTTCGGTACTCTATAAGCTGAACAGGGTCGATTGTGTAATTATCGACCACCCCACGCCTGATCGATTTCCCATTAGATGGCACAAAAGGTACGAAGACGTGCACATAATCAAGACCGCTTGTGGTATGATGAAGAATGGTCCGCGGGCAGCTTACATTTTGCTCGTCGACAGGTTCCGATACTCTATAAGCTGACCAGGGTCGATTGTGTAATTATCGACCACCCCACGCCTGATCGATTTCCCATTAGATGGCACAAATGGTACGAAGACGTGCACATAACCAAGACCGCTTGTGGTATGATGAAGAATGATCCACTGGCAGCTTATATTTTGCTCGTCGACAGGTTCCGGTACTCTATAAGCTGACCAGGGTCGATTGTGTAATTATCGACCACCCCACGCCTGATCGATTTCCCATTAGATGGCACAAATGGTACGAAGACGTGCACATAACCAAGACCGCTTGTGGTATGATGAAGAATGGTCCACGGGCAGCTTATATTTTGCTCGTCGACAGGTTTCGGTACTCTATAAGCTAACCAGGGTCGATTGTGTAATTATCGACCACCCCACGCCTGATCGATTTCCCATTAGATGGCACAAACGGTAGGAAGACGTGCACATAACCAAGACCACTTGTGGTATGATGAAGAATGGTCCACGGGCAGCTTACATTTTGCTCGTCGACAGGTTTCGGTACTCTATGAGCTAACCAGGGTCGATTGTGTAATTATCGACCACCCCACGCCTGATCGATTTCCCATTAGATGGCACAAAAGGTACGAAGACGTGCACATAATCAAGACCGCTTGTGGTATGATGAAGAATGGTCCACGGGCAGCTTACATTTTGCTCGTCGACAGGTTTCGGTACTCTATAAGCTAATCAGAGTCGATTGTGTATTTATCGACCACCCCACGCCTGATCGATTTCCCATTAGATGGCACAAATGGTACGAAGACGTGCACATAACCAAGACCGCTTGTGGTATGATGAAGAATGATCCACTGGCAGCTTATATTTTGCTCGTCGACAGGTTCCGGTACTCTATAAGCTGACCAGGGTCGATTGTGTAATTATCGACCACCCCACGCCTGATCGATTTCCCATTAGATGGCACAAATGGTACGAAGACGTGCACATAACCAAGACCGCTTGTGGTATGATGAAGAATGATCCACTGGCAGCTTATATTTTGCTCGTCGACAGGTTCCGGTACTCTATAAGCTGACCAGGGTCGATTGTGTAATTATCGACCACCCCACGCCTGATCGATTTCCCATTAGATGGCACAAATGGTACGAAGACGTGCACATAACCAAGACCGCTTGTGGTATGATGAAGAATGGTCCACGGACAGCTTATATTTTGCTCGTCGACAGGTTTCGGTACTCTATAAGCTAACCAGGGTCGATTGTGTAATTATCGACCACCCCACGCCTGATCGATTTCCCATTAGATGGCACAAACGGTAGGAAGACGTGCACATAACCAAGACCACTTGTGGTATGATGAAGAATGGTCCACGGGCAGCTTACATTTTGCTCGTCGACAGGTTTCGGTACTCTATGAGCTAACCAGGGTCGATTGTGTAATTATCGACCACCCCACGCCTGATCGATTTCCCATTAGATGGCATAAAAGGTACGAAGACGTGCACATAATCAATACCGCTTGTGGTATGATGAAGAATGGTCCACGGGCAGCTTACATTTTGCTCGTCGACAGGATTCGGTACTCTATGAGCTAACCAGGGTCGATTGTGTAATTATCGACCACCCCACGCCTGATCGGTTTCCCATTAGATGGCACAAAAGGTACGAAGACGTGCACATAATCAAGACCGCTTGTGGTATGATGAAGAATGGTCCACGGACAGCTTACATTTTGCTCGTCGACAGGTTTCGGTACTCTATAAGCAAACCAGGGTCGATTGTGTAATTATCGACCACCCCACGCCTGATCGATTTCCCATTAGATGGCACAAATGGTACGAAGACGTGCACATAACCAAGACCGCTTGTGGTATGATGAAGAATGGTCCACGGGCAGCTTATATTTTGCTCGTCGACAGGTTTCGGTACTCAATAAGCTGACCAGGGTCGTTTGTGTAATTATCGACCACCCCACGCCTGATCGATTTCCCATTAGATGGCACAAAAGGTACGAAGACGTGCACATAATCAAGACCGCTTGTGGTATGATGAAGAATGGTCCACGGGCAGCTTACATTTTGCTCGTCGACAGGTTTCGGTACTCTATAAGCTAATCAGAGTCGATTGTGTATTTATCGACCACCCCACGCCCGATCGATTTCCCATTAGATGGCACAAAAGGTACGAAGACGTGCACATAACCAAGACCGCTTGTGGTATGATGAAGAATGATCCACGGGCAGCTTATATTTTGCTCGTCGACAGGTTCCGGTACTCTATAAGCTGACCAGGGTCGATTGTGTAATTATCGACCACCCCACGCCTGATCGATTTCCCATTAGATCGCACAAAAGGTACAAAGACGTGCACATAACCAAGACCGCTTGTGGTATGATGAAGAATGGTCCACGGGCAGCTTACATTTTGCTCGTCGACAGGTTTCGGTACTCTATAAGCAAACCAGGGTCGCTTGTGTAATTATCGACCACCCCACGCCTGATCGATTTCCCATTAGATGGCACAAATGGTACGAAGACGTGCACATAACCAAGACTGCTTGTGGTATGATGAAGAATGGTCCACGTGCAGCTTATATTTTGCTCGTCGACAGGTTTCGGTACTCAATAAGCTGACCAGGGTCGTTTGTGTAATTATCGACCACCCCACGCCCGATCGATTTCCCATTAGATGGCACAAAAGGTACGAAGACGTGCACATAACCAAGACCGCTTGTGGTATGATGAAGAATGGTCCACGGGCAGCTTATATTTTGCTCGTCGACAGGTTTCGGTACTCTATAAGCTGAACAGGGTCGATTGTGTAATTATCGACCACCCCACGCCTGATCGATTTCCCATTGGATGGCACAAAAGGTACGAAGACGTGCACATAACCAAGACCGCTTGTGGTATGATGAAGAATGGTCCACGGGCAGCTTATATTTTGCTCGTCGACAGGTTTCGGTACTCTATAAGCTGAACAGGGTCGATTGTGTAATTATCGACCACCCCACGCCTGATCGATTTCCCATTGGATGGCACAAAAGGTACGAAGACGTGCACATAACCAAGACCGCTTGTGGTATGATGAAGAATGGTCCACGGGCAGCTTACATTTTGCTCGTCGACAGGTTTCGGTGCTCTATGAGCTAACCAGGGTCGATTGTGTAATTATCGACCACCCCACGCCTGATCGATTTCCCATTAGATGGCACAAAAGGTACGAAGACGTGCACATAATCAAGACCGCTTGTGGTATGATGAAGAATGGTCCGCGGGCAGCTTACATTTTGCTCGTCGACAGGTTCCGATACTCTATAAGCTGACCAGGGTCGATTGTGTAATTATCGACCACCCCACGCCTGATCGATTTCCCATTAGATGGCACAAATGGTACGAAGACGTGCACATAACCAAGACCGCTTGTGGTATGATGAAGAATGATCCACTGGCAGCTTATATTTTGCTCGTCGACAGGTTCCGGTACTCTATAAGCTGACCAGGGTCGATTGTGTAATTATCGACCACCCCACGCCTGATCGATTTCCCATTAGATGGCACAAATGGTACGAAGACGTGCACATAACCAAGACCGCTTGTGGTATGATGAAGAATGGTCCACGGGCAGCTTATATTTTGCTCGTCGACAGGTTTCGGTACTCTATAAGCTAACCAGGGTCGATTGTGTAATTATCGACCACCCCACGCCTGATCGATTTCCCATTAGATGGCACAAACGGTAGGAAGACGTGCACATAACCAAGACCACTTGTGGTATGATGAAGAATGGTCCACGGGCAGCTTACATTTTGCTCGTCGACAGGTTTCGGTACTCTATGAGCTAACCAGGGTCGATTGTGTAATTATCGACCACCCCACGCCTGATCGATTTCCCATTAGATGGCACAAAAGGTACGAAGACGTGCACATAATCAAGACCGCTTGTGGTATGATGAAGAATGGTCCACGGGCAGCTTACATTTTGCTCGTCGACAGGTTTCGGTACTCTATAAGCTAATCAGAGTCGATTGTGTATTTATCGACCACCCCACGCCTGATCGATTTCCCATTAGATGGCACAAATGGTACGAAGACGTGCACATAACCAAGACCGCTTGTGGTATGATGAAGAATGATCCACTGGCAGCTTATATTTTGCTCGTCGACAGGTTCCGGTACTCTATAAGCTGACCAGGGTCGATTGTGTAATTATCGACCACCCCACGCCTGATCGATTTCCCATTAGATGGCACAAATGGTACGAAGACGTGCACATAACCAAGACCGCTTGTGGTATGATGAAGAATGATCCACTGGCAGCTTATATTTTGCTCGTCGACAGGTTCCGGTACTCTATAAGCTGACCAGGGTCGATTGTGTAATTATCGACCACCCCACGCCTGATCGATTTCCCATTAGATGGCACAAATGGTACGAAGACGTGCACATAACCAAGACCGCTTGTGGTATGATGAAGAATGGTCCACGGACAGCTTATATTTTGCTCGTCGACAGGTTTCGGTACTCTATAAGCTAACCAGGGTCGATTGTGTAATTATCGACCACCCCACGCCTGATCGATTTCCCATTAGATGGCACAAACGGTAGGAAGACGTGCACATAACCAAGACCACTTGTGGTATGATGAAGAATGGTCCACGGGCAGCTTACATTTTGCTCGTCGACAGGTTTCGGTACTCTATGAGCTAACCAGGGTCGATTGTGTAATTATCGACCACCCCACGCCTGATCGATTTCCCATTAGATGGCATAAAAGGTACGAAGACGTGCACATAATCAATACCGCTTGTGGTATGATGAAGAATGGTCCACGGGCAGCTTACATTTTGCTCGTCGACAGGATTCGGTACTCTATGAGCTAACCAGGGTCGATTGTGTAATTATCGACCACCCCACGCCTGATCGGTTTCCCATTAGATGGCACAAAAGGTACGAAGACGTGCACATAATCAAGACCGCTTGTGGTATGATGAAGAATGGTCCACGGACAGCTTACATTTTGCTCGTCGACAGGTTTCGGTACTCTATAAGCAAACCAGGGTCGATTGTGTAATTATCGACCACCCCACGCCTGATCGATTTCCCATTAGATGGCACAAATGGTACGAAGACGTGCACATAACCAAGACCGCTTGTGGTATGATGAAGAATGGTCCACGGGCAGCTTATATTTTGCTCGTCGACAGGTTTCGGTACTCAATAAGCTGACCAGGGTCGTTTGTGTAATTATCGACCACCCCACGCCTGATCGATTTCCCATTAGATGGCACAAAAGGTACGAAGACGTGCACATAATCAAGACCGCTTGTGGTATGATGAAGAATGGTCCACGGGCAGCTTACATTTTGCTCGTCGACAGGTTTCGGTACTCTATAAGCTAATCAGAGTCGATTGTGTATTTATCGACCACCCCACGCCCGATCGATTTCCCATTAGATGGCACAAAAGGTACGAAGACGTGCACATAACCAAGACCGCTTGTGGTATGATGAAGAATGATCCACGGGCAGCTTATATTTTGCTCGTCGACAGGTTCCGGTACTCTATAAGCTGACCAGGGTCGATTGTGTAATTATCGACCACCCCACGCCTGATCGATTTCCCATTAGATCGCACAAAAGGTACAAAGACGTGCACATAACCAAGACCGCTTGTGGTATGATGAAGAATGGTCCACGGGCAGCTTACATTTTGCTCGTCGACAGGTTTCGGTACTCTATAAGCAAACCAGGGTCGCTTGTGTAATTATCGACCACCCCACGCCTGATCGATTTCCCATTAGATGGCACAAATGGTACGAAGACGTGCACATAACCAAGACTGCTTGTGGTATGATGAAGAATGGTCCACGTGCAGCTTATATTTTGCTCGTCGACAGGTTTCGGTACTCAATAAGCTGACCAGGGTCGTTTGTGTAATTATCGACCACCCCACGCCCGATCGATTTCCCATTAGATGGCACAAAAGGTACGAAGACGTGCACATAACCAAGACCGCTTGTGGTATGATGAAGAATGGTCCACGGGCAGCTTATATTTTGCTCGTCGACAGGTTTCGGTACTCTATAAGCTGAACAGGGTCGATTGTGTAATTATCGACCACCCCACGCCTGATCGATTTCCCATTGGATGGCACAAAAGGTACGAAGACGTGCACATAACCAAGACCGCTTGTGGTATGATGAAGAATGGTCCACGGGCAGCTTATATTTTGCTCGTCGACAGGTTTCGGTGCTCTATGAGCTAACCAGGGTCGATTGTGTAATTATCGACCACCCCACGCCTGATCGATTTCCCATTAGATGGCACAAAAGGTACGAAGACGTGCACATAATCAAGACCGCTTGTGGTATGATGAAGAATGGTCCACGGGCAGCTTACATTTTGCTCGTCGACAGGTTTCGGTACTCTATAAGCTAATCAGAGTCGATTGTGTATTTATCGACCACCCCACGCCTGATCGATTTCCCATTAGATGGCACAAATGGTACGAAGACGTGCACATAACCATGACCGCTTGTGGTATGATGAAGAATGATCCACTGGCAGCTTATATTTTGCTCGTCGACAGGTTCCGGTACTCTATAAGCTGACCAGGGTCGATTGTGTAATTATCGACCACCCCACGCCTGATCGATTTCCCATTAGATCGCACAAAAGGTACAAAGACGTGCACATAACCAAGACCGCTTGTGGTATGATGAAGAATGGTCCACGGGCAGCTTACATTTTGCTCGTCGACAGGATTCGGTACTCTAACCAGGGTCGATTGTGTAATTATCGACCACCCCACGCCTGATCGATTTCCCATTAGATGGCATAAAAGGTACGAAGACGTGCACATAATCAATACCGCTTGTGGTATGATGAAGAATGGTCCACGGGCAGCTTACATTTTGCTCGTCGACAGGTTTCGGTACTCTATAAGCTAATCAGAGTCGATTGTGTAATTATCGACCACCCCACGCCTGATTGATTTCCCATTAGATGGCACAAATGGTACGAAGACGTGTACATAACCAAGACCGCTTGTGGTATGATGAAGAATGGTCCACGGGCAGCTTACATTTTGCTCGTCGACAGGATTCGGTACTCTATGAGCTAACCAGGGTCGATTGTGTAATTATCGACCACCCCACGCCTGATCGGTTTCCCATTAGATGGCACAAAAGGTACGAAGACGTGCACATAATCAAGACCGCTTGTGGTATGATGAAGAATGGTCCACGGGCAGCTTATATTTTGCTCGTCGACAGGTTTCGGTACTCAATAAGCTGACCAGGGTCGTTTGTGTAATTATCGACCACCCCACGCCCGATCGATTTCCCATTAGATGGCACAAAAGGTACGAAGACGTGCACATAACCAAGACCGCTTGTGGTATGATGAAGAATGGTCCACGGGCAGCTTATATTTTGCTCGTCGACAGGTTTCGGTACTCTATAAGCTGAACAGGGTCGATTGTGTAATTATCGACCACCCCACGCCTGATCGATTTTCCATTGGATGGCACAAAGGGTACGAAGACGTGCACATAACCAAGACCGCTTGTGGTATGATGAAGAATGGTCCACGGGCAGCTTATATTTTGCTCGTCGACAGGTTTCGGTGCTCTATGAGCTAACCAGGGTCGATTGTGTAATTATCGACCACCCCACGCCTGATCGATTTCCCATTAGATGGCACAAAAGGTACGAAGACGTGCACATAATCAAGACCGCTTGTGGTATGATGAAGAATGGTCCACGGGCAGCTTACATTTTGCTCGTCGACAGGTTTCGGTTCTCTATAAGCTAATCAGAGTCGATTGTGTATTTATCGACCACCCCACGCCTGATCGATTTCCCATTAGATGGCACAAATGGTACGAAGACGTGCACATAACCAAGACCGCTTGTGGTATGATGAAGAATGGTCCACGGGCAGCTTACATTTTGCTCGTCGACAGGTTTCGGTTCTCTATAAGCTAATCAGAGTCGATTGTGTATTTATCGACCACCCCACGCCTGATCGATTTCCCATTAGATGGCACAAATGGTACGAAGACGTGCACATAACCAAGACCGCTTGTGGTATGATGAAGAATGGTCCACGGGCAGCTTACATTTTGCTCGTCGACAGGTTTCGGTTCTCTATAAGCTAATCAGAGTCGATTGTGTATTTATCGACCACCCCACGCCTGATCGATTTCCCATTAGATCGCACAAAAGGTACAAAGACGTGCACATAACCAAGACCGCTTGTGGTATGATGAAGAATGGTCCACGGGCAGCTTACATTTTGCTCGTCGACAGGTTTCGGTACTCTATAAGCAAACCAGGGTCGCTTGTGTAATTATCGACCACCCCACGCCTGATCGATTTCCCATTAGATGGCACAAATGGTACGAAGACGTGCACATAACCAAGACTGCTTGTGGTATGATGAAGAATGGTCCACGTGCAGCTTATATTTTGCTCGTCGACAGGTTTCGGTACTCAAAAAGCTGACCAGGGTCGTTTGTGTAATTATCGACCACCCCACGCCCGATCGATTTCCCATTAGATGGCACAAAAGGTACGAAGACGTGCACATAACCAAGACCGCTTGTGGTATGATGAAGAATGGTCCACGGGCAGCTTATATTTTGCTCGTCGACAGGTTTCGGTACTCTATAAGCTGAACAGGGTCGATTGTGTAATTATCGACCACCCCACGCCTGATCGATTTCCCATTGGATGGCACAAAAGGTACGAAGACGTGCACATAACCAAGACCGCTTGTGGTATGATGAAGAATGATCCACTGGCAGCTTATATTTTGCTCGTCGACAGGTTCCGGTACTCTATAAGCTGACCAGGGTCGATTGTGTAATTATCGACCACCCCACGCCTGATCGATTTCCCATTAGATCGCACAAAAGGTACAAAGACGTGCACATAACCAAGACCGCTTGTGGTATGATGAAGAATGGTCCACGGGCAGCTTACATTTTGCTCGTCGACAGGATTCGGTACTCTAACCAGGGTCGATTGTGTAATTATCGACCACCCCACGCCTGATCGATTTCCCATTAGATGGCATAAAAGGTACGAAGACGTGCACATAATCAATACCGCTTGTGGTATGATGAAGAATGGTCCACGGGCAGCTTACATTTTGCTCGTCGACAGGTTTCGGTACTCTATAAGCTAATCAGAGTCGATTGTGTAATTATCGACCACCCCACGCCTGATTGATTTCCCATTAGATGGCACAAATGGTACGAAGACGTGTACATAACCAAGACCGCTTGTGGTATGATGAAGAATGGTCCACGGGCAGCTTACATTTTGCTCGTCGACAGGATTCGGTACTCTATGAGCTAACCAGGGTCGATTGTGTAATTATCGACCACCCCACGCCTGATCGGTTTCCCATTAGATGGCACAAAAGGTACGAAGACGTGCACATAATCAAGACCGCTTGTGGTATGATGAAGAATGGTCCACGGACAGCTTACATTTTGCTCGTCGACAGGTTTCGGTACTCTATAAGCAAACCAGGGTCGATTGTGTAATTATCGACCACCCCACGCCTGATCGATTTCCCATTAGATGGCACAAATGGTACGAAGACGTGCACATAACCAAGACCGCTTGTGGTATGATGAAGAATGGTCCACGGGCAGCTTACATTTTGCTCGTCGACAGGTTTCGGTACTCTATAAGCTAATCAGAGTCGATTGTGTAATTATCGACCACCCCACGCCTGATTGATTTCCCATTAGATGGCACAAATGGTACGAAGACGTGTACATAACCAAGACCGCTTGTGGTATGATGAAGAATGGTCCACGGGCAGCTTACATTTTGCTCGTCGACAGGATTCGGTACTCTATGAGCTAACCAGGGTCGATTGTGTAATTATCGACCACCCCACGCCTGATCGGTTTCCCATTAGATGGCACAAAAGGTACGAAGACGTGCACATAATCAAGACCGCTTGTGGTATGATGAAGAATGGTCCACGGACAGCTTACATTTTGCTCGTCGACAGGTTTCGGTACTCTATAAGCAAACCAGGGTCGATTGTGTAATTATCGACCACCCCACGCCTGATCGATTTCCCATTAGATGGCACAAATGGTACGAAGACGTGCACATAACCAAGACCGCTTGTGGTATGATGAAGAATGGTCCACGGGCAGCTTATATTTTGCTCGTCGACAGGTTTCGGTACTCAATAAGCTGACCAGGGTCGTTTGTGTAATTATCGACCACCCCACGCCCGATCGATTTCCCATTAGATGGCACAAAAGGTACGAAGACGTGCACATAACCAAGACCGCTTGTGGTATGATGAAGAATGGTCCACGGGCAGCTTATATTTTGCTCGTCGACAGGTTTCGGTACTCTATAAGCTGAACAGGGTCGATTGTGTAATTATCGACCACCCCACGCCTGATCGATTTTCCATTGGATGGCACAAAAGGTACGAAGACGTGCACATAACCAAGACCGCTTGTGGTATGATGAAGAATGGTCCACGGGCAGCTTATATTTTGCTCGTCGACAGGTTTCGGTGCTCTATGAGCTAACCAGGGTCGATTGTGTAATTATCGACCACCCCACGCCTGATCGATTTCCCATTAGATGGCACAAAAGGTACGAAGACGTGCACATAATCAAGACCGCTTGTGGTATGATGAAGAATGGTCCACGGGCAGCTTACATTTTGCTCGTCGACAGGTTTCGGTTCTCTATAAGCTAATCAGAGTCGATTGTGTATTTATCGACCACCCCACGCCTGATCGATTTCCCATTAGATGGCACAAATGGTACGAAGACGTGCACATAACCAAGACCGCTTGTGGTATGATGAAGAATGGTCCACGGGCAGCTTATATTTTGCTCGTCGACAGGTTTCGGTACTCAATAAGCTGACCAGGGTCGTTTGTGTAATTATCGACCACCCCACGCCCGATCGATTTCCCATTAGATGGCACAAAAGGTACGAAGACGTGCACATAACCAAGACCGCTTGTGGTATGATGAAGAATGGTCCACGGGCAGCTTATATTTTGCTCGTCGACGGGTTTCGGTACTCTATAAGCTGAACAGGGTCGATTGTGTAATTATCGACCACCCCACGCCTGATCGATTTTCCATTGGATGGCACAAAAGGTACGAAGACGTGCACATAACCAAGACCGCTTGTGGTATGATGAAGAATGGTCCACGGGCAGCTTATATTTTGCTCGTCGACAGGTTTCGGTGCTCTATGAGCTAACCAGGGTCGATTGTGTAATTATCGACCACCCCACGCCTGATCGATTTCCCATTAGATGGCACAAAAGGTACGAAGACGTGCACATAATCAAGACCGCTTGTGGTATGATGAAGAATGGTCCACGGGCAGCTTACATTTTGCTCGTCGACAGGTTTCGGTTCTCTATAAGCTAATCAGAGTCGATTGTGTATTTATCGACCACCCCACGCCTGATCGATTTCCCATTAGATGGCACAAATGGTACGAAGACGTGCACATAACCAAGACCGCTTGTGGTATGATGAAGAATGGTCCACGGGCAGCTTATATTATGCTCGTCGACAGGTTTCGGTACTCTATAAGCTGAACAGGGTCGATTGTGTAATTATCGACCACCCCACGCCTGATCGATTTTCCATTGGATGGCACAAAAGGTACGAAGACGTGCACATAACCAAGACCGCTTGTGGTATGATGAAGAATGGTCCACGGGCAGCTTACATTTTGCTCGTCGACAGGTTTCGGTGCTCTATGAGCTAACCAGGGTCGATTGTGTAATTATCGACCACCCCACGCCTGATCGATTTCCCATTAGATGGCACAAAAGGTACGAAGACGTGCACATAATCAAGACCGCTTGTGGTATGATGAAGAATGGTCCACGGGCAGCTTACATTTTGCTCGTCGACAGGTTTCGGTTCTCTATAAGCTAATCAGAGTCGATTGTGTATTTATCGACCACCCCACGCCTGATCGATTTCCCATTAGATGGCACAAATGGTACGAAGACGTGCACATAACCAAGATCGCTTGTGGTATGATGAAGAATGATCCACTGGCAGCTTATATTTTGCTCGTCGACAGGTTCCGGTACTCTATAAGCTGACCAGGGTCGATTGTGTAATTATCGACCACCCCACGCCTGATCGATTTCCCATTAGATGGCACAAAAGGTACGAAGACGAGCACATAATCAAGACCGCTTGTGGTATGATGAAGAATGGTCCACGGGCAGCTTACATTTTGCTCGTCGACAGGTTTCGGTTCTCTATAAGCTAATCAGAGTCGATTGTGTATTTATCGACCACCCCACGCCTGATCGATTTCCCATTAGATGGCACAAATGGTACGAAGACGTGCACATAACCAAGATCGCTTGTGGTATGATGAAGAATGATCCACTGGCAGCTTATATTTTGCTCGTCGACAGGTTCCGGTACTCTGTAAGCTGACCAGGGTCGATTGTGTAATTATCGACCACCCCACGCCTGATCGATTTCCCATTAGATGGCACAAAAGGTACGAAGACGAGCACATAATCAAGACCGCTTGTGGTATGATGAAGAATGGTCCACGGGCAGCTTACATTTTGCTCGTCGACAGGTTTCGGTACTCTATAAGCTAATCAGAGTCGATTGTGTATTTATCGACCACCCCACGCCTGATCGATTTCCCATTAGATGGCACAAATGGTACGAAGACGTGCACATAACCAAGACCGCTTGTGGTATGATGAAGAATGATCCACTGGCAGCTTATATTTTGCTCGTCGACAGGTTCCGGTACTCTATAAGCTGACCAGGGTCGATTGTGTAATTATCGACCACCCCACGCCTGATCGATTTCCCATTAGATCGCACAAAAGGTACAAAGACGTGCACATAACCAAGACCGCTTGTGGTATGATGAAGAATGGTCCACGGGCAGCTTACATTTTGCTCGTCGACAGGATTCGGTACTCTATGAGCTAACCAGGGTCGATTGTGTAATTATCGACCACCCCACGCCTGATCGGTTTCCCATTAGATGGCACAAAAGGTACGAAGACGTGCACATAATCAAGACCGCTTGTGGTATGATGAAGAATGGTCCACGGGCAGCTTACATTTTGCTCGTCGACAGGTTTCGGTACTCTATAAGCTAATCAGAGTCGATTGTGTAATTATCGACCACCCCACGCCTGATCGATTTCCCATTAGATGGCACAAATGGTACGAAGACGTGCACATAACCAAGACCGCTTGTGGTATGATGAAGAATGGTCCACGGGCAGCTTATATTTTGCTCGTCGACAGGTTTCGGTACTCTATAAGCTAATCAGAGTCGATTGTGTAATTATCGACCACCCCACGCCTGATCGATTTCCCATTTGATGGCACAAATGGTACGAAGACGTGCACATAACCAAGACCGCTTGTGGTATGATGAAGAATGGTCCACGGGCAGCTTATATTTTGCTCGTCGACAGGTTTCGGTACTCTATAAGCTAATCAGAGTCGATTGTGTAATTATCGACCACCCCACGCCTGATCGATTTCCCATTAGATGGCACAAATGGTACGAAGACGTGCACATAACCAAGACCGCTTGTGGTATGATGAAGAATGATCCACGGGCAGCTTATATTTTGCTCGTCGACAGGTTCCGGTACTCTATAAGCTCACCAGGGTCGATTGTGTAATTATCGACCACCCCACGCCTGATCGATTTCCCATTAGATGGCACAAAAGGTACGAAGACGTGCACAGAACCAAGACCGCTTGTGGTATGATGAAGAATAGTCCACGGGCAGCTTACGTTTTGCTCGTCGACAGGTTCCGGTACTCTATAAGCTGACCAGGGTCGATTGTGTAATTATCGACCACCCCACGCCTGATCGATTTCCCATTAGATCGCACAAAAGGTACAAAGACGTGCACATAACCAAGACCGCTTGTGGTATGATGAAGAATGGTCCACGGGCAGCTTACATTTTGCTCTTCGACAGGATTCGGTACTCTATGAGCTAACCAGGGTCGATTGTGTAATTATCGACCACCCCACGCCTGATCGATTTCCCATTAGATGGCACAAAAGGTACGAAGACGTGCACATAATCAAGACCGCTTGTGGTATGATGAAGAATGGTCCACGGGCAGCTTACATTTTGCTCGTCGACAGGTGTCGGTACTCTATAAGCTAATCAGAGTCGATTGTGTAATTATCGACCACCCCACGCCTGATCGATTTCCCATTAGATGGCACAAATGGTACGAAGACGTGCACATAACCAAGACCGCTTGTGGTATGATGAAGAATGGTCCACGGGCAGCTTATATTTTGCTCGTCGACAGGTTTCGGTACTCTATAAGCTAATCAGAGTCGATTGTGTAATTATCGACCACCCCACGCCTGATCGATTTCCCATTAGATGGCACAAATGGTACGAAGACGTGCACATAACCAAGACCGCTTGTGGTATGATGAAGAATGGTCCACGGGCAGCTTATATTTTGCTCGTCGACAGGTTTCGGTACTCTATAAGCTAATCAGAGTCGATTGTGTAATTATCGACCACCCCACGCCTGATCGATTTCCCATTAGATGGCACAAATGGTACGAAGACGTGCACATAACCAAGACCGCTTGTGGTATGATGAAGAATGGTCCACGGGCAGCTTATATTTTGCTCGTCGACAGGTTTCGGTACTCTATAAGCTAATCAGAGTCGATTGTGTAATTATCGACCACCCCACGCCTGATCGATTTCCCATTAGATGGCACAAAAGGTACGAAGACGTGCGCATAATCAAGACCGCTTGTGGTATGATGAAGAATGGTCCACGGGCAGCTTACATTTTGCTCGTCGACAGGTTTCGGTACTCTATAAGCTAATCAGAGTCGATTGTGTAATTATCGACCACCCCACGCCTGATCGATTTCCCATTAGATGGCACAAATGGTACGAAGACGTGCACATAACCAAGACCGCTTGTGGTATGATGAAGAATGGTCCACGGGCAGCTTATATTTTGCTCGTCGACAGGTTTCGGTACTCTATAAGCTAATCAGAGTCGATTGTGTAATTATCGACCACCCCACGCCTGATCGATTTCCCATTAGATGGCACAAATGGTACGAAGACGTGCACATAACCAAGACCGCTTGTGGTATGATGAAGAATGGTCCACGGGCAGCTTATATTTTGCTCGTCGACAGGTTTCGGTACTCTATAAGCTAATCAGAGTCGATTGTGTAATTATCGACCACCCCACGCCTGATCGATTTCCCATTAGATGGCACAAATGGTACGAAGACGTGCACATAACCAAGACCGCTTGTGGTATGATGAAGAATGGTCCACGGGCAGCTTATATTTTGCTCGTCGACAGGTTTCGGTACTCTATAAGCTAATCAGAGTCGATTGTGTAATTATCGACCACCCCACGCCTGATCGATTTCCCATTAGATGGCACAAATGGTACGAAGACGTGCACATAACCAAGACCGCTTGTGGTATGATGAAGAATGATCCACGGGCAGCATATATTTTGCTCGTCGACAGGTTCCGGTACTCTATAAGCTGACCAGGGTCGATTGTGTAATTATCGACCACCCCACGCCTGATCGATTTCCCATTAGATGGCACAAATGGTACGAAGACGTGCACATAACCAAGACCGCTTGTGGTATGATGAAGAATGGTCCACGGGCAGCTTATATTTCGCTCGTCGACAGGTTTCGGTACTCTATAAGCTAATCAGAGTCGATTGTGTAATTATCGACCACCCCACGCCTGATCGATTTCCCATTAGATGGCACAAATGGTACGAAGACGTGCACATAACCAAGACCGCTTGTGGTATGATGAAGAATGGTCCACGGGCAGCTTATATTTTGCTCGTCGACAGGTTTCGGTACTCTATAAGCTAATCAGAGTCGATTGTGTAATTATCGACCACCCCACGCCTGATCGATTTCCCATTAGATGGCACAAATGGTACGAAGACGTGCACATAACCAAGACCGCTTGTGGTATGATGAAGAATGATCCACGGGCAGCATATATTTTGCTCGTCGACAGGTTCCGGTACTCTATAAGCTGACCAGGGTCGATTGTGTAATTATCGACCACCCCACGCCTGATCGATTTCCCATTAGATGGCACAAATGGTAAGAAGACGTGCACATAACCAAGACCGCTTGTGGTATGATGAAGAATGGTCCACGGGCAGCCTATATTTTGCTCGTCGACAGGTTTCGGTACTCTATAAGCTAATCAGAGTCGATTGTGTAATTATCGACCACCCCACGCCTGATCGATTTCCCATTAGATGGCACAAAAGGTACGAAGACGTGCACATAATCAAGACCGCTTGTGGTATGATGAAGAATGGTCAACGGGCAGCTTACATTTTGCTCGTCGACAGGTTTCGGTACTCTATAAGCTAATCAGAGTCGATTGTGTAATTATCGACCACCCCACGCCTGATCGATTTCCCATTAGATGGCACAAATGGTACGAAGACGTGCACATAACCAAGACCGCTTGTGGTATGATGAAGAATGGTCCACGGGCAGCTTATATTTTGCTCGTCGACAGGTTTCGGTACTCTATAAGCTAATCAGAGTCGATTGTGTAATTATCGACCACCCCACGCCTGATCGATTTCCCATTAGATGGCACAAATGGTACGAAGACGTGCACATAACCAAGACCGCTTGTGGTATGATGAAGAATGGTCCACGGGCAGCTTATATTTTGCTCGTCGACAGGTTTCGGTACTCTATAAGCTAATCAGAGTCGATTGTGTAATTATCGACCACCCCACGCCTGATCGATTTCCCATTAGATGGCACAAATGGTACGAAGACGTGCACATAACCAAGACCGCTTGTGGTATGATGAAGAATGGTCCACGGGCAGCTTATATTTTGCTCGTCGACAGGTTTCGGTACTCTATAAGCTAATCAGAGTCGATTGTGTAATTATCGACCACCCCACGCCTGATCGATTTCCCATTAGATGGCACAAATGGTACGAAGACGTGCACATAACCAAGACCGCTTGTGGTATGATGAAGAATGATCCACGGGCAGCATATATTTTGCTCGTCGACAGGTTCCGGTACTCTATAAGCTGACCAGGGTCGATTGTGTAATTATCGACCACCCCACGCCTGATCGATTTCCCATTAGATGGCACAAATGGTAAGAAGACGTGCACATAACCAAGACCGCTTGTGGTATGATGAAGAATGGTCCACGGGCAGCCTATATTTTGCTCGTCGACAGGTTTCGGTACTCTATAAGCTAATCAGAGTCGATTGTGTAATTATCGACCACCCCACGCCTGATCGATTTCCCATTAGATGGCACAAATGGTACGAAGACGTGCACATAACCAAGACCGCTTGTGGTATGATGAAGAATGGTCCACGGGCAGCTTATATTTTGCTCGTCGACAGGTTTCGGTACTCTATAAGCTAATCAGAGTCGATTGTGTAATTATCGACCACCCCACGCCTGATCGATTTCCCATTAGATGGCACAAATGGTACGAAGACGTGCACATAACCAAGACCGCTTGTGGTATGATGAAGAATAGTCCACGGGCAGCTTACGTTTTGCTCGTCGACAGGTTCCGGTACTCTATAAGCTGACCAGGGTCGATTGTGTAATTATCGACCACCCCACGCCTGATCGATTTCCCATAAGATCGCACAAAAGGTACAAAGACGTGCACATAACCAAGACCGCTTGTGGTATGATGAAGAATGGTCCACGGGCAGCTTACATTTTGCTCGTCGACAGGATTCGGTACTCTATGAGCTAACCAGGGTCGATTGTGTAATTATCGACCACCCCACGCCTGATCGGTTTCCCATTAGATGGCACAAAAGGTACGAAGACGTGCACATAATCAAGACCGCTTGTGGTATGATGAAGAATGGTCCACGGGCAGCTTACATTTTGCTCGTCGACAGGTTTCGGTACTCTATAAGCTAATCAGAGTCGATTGTGTAATTATCGACCACCCCACGCCTGATCGATTTCCCATTAGATGACACAAATGGTACGAAGACGTGCACATAACCAAGACCGCTTGTGGTATGATGAAGAATGGTCCACGGGCAGCTTATATTTTGCTCGTCGACAGGTTTCGGTACTCTATAAGCTAATCAGAGTCGATTGTGTAATTATCGACCACCCCACGCCTGATCGATTTCCCATTAGATGGCACAAATGGTACGAAGACGTGCACATAACCAAGACCGCTTGTGGTATGATGAAGAATGGTCCACGGGCAGCTTATATTTTGCTCGTCGACAGGTTTCGGTACTCTATAAGCTAATCAGATTCGATTGTGTAATTATCGACCACCCCACGCCTGATCGATTTCCCATTAGATGGCACAAATGGTACGAAGACGTGCACATAACCAAGACCGCTTGTGGTATGATGAAGAATGATCCACGGGCAGCATATATTTTGCTCGTCGACAGGTTCCGGTACTCTATAAGCTGACCAGGGTCGATTGTGTAATTATCGACCACCCCACGCCTGATCGATTTCCCATTAGATGGCACAAATGGTAAGAAGACGTGCACATAACCAAGACCGCTTGTGGTATGATGAAGAATGGTCCACGGGCAGCCTATATTTTGCTCGTCGACAGGTTTCGGTACTCTATAAGTTAATCAGAGTCGATTGTGTAATTATCGACCACCCCACGCCTGATCGATTTCCCATTAGATGGCACAAATGGTACGAAGACGTGCACATAACCAAGACCGCTTGTGGTATGATGAAGAATGGTCCACGGGCAGCTTATATTTTGCTCGTCGACAGGTTTCGGTACTCTATAAGCTAATCAGAGTCGATTGTGTAATTATCGACCACCCCACGCCTGATCGATTTCCCATTAGATGGCACAAATGGTACGAAGACGTGCACATAACCAAGACCGCTTGTGGTATGATGAAGAATGGTCCACGGGCAGCTTATATTTTGCTCGTCGACAGGTTTCGGTACTCTATAAGCTAATCAGAGTCGATTGTGTAATTATCGACCACCCCACGCCTGATCGATTTCCCATTAGATGGCACAAATGGTACGAAGACGTGCACATAACCAAGACCGCTTGTGGTATGATGAAGAATAGTCCACGGGCAGCTTACGTTTTGCTCGTCGACAGGTTCCGGTACTCTATAAGCTGACCAGGGTCGATTGTGTAATTATCGACCACCCCACGCCTGATCGATTTCCCATAAGATCGCACAAAAGGTACAAAGACGTGCACATAACCAAGACCGCTTGTGGTATGATGAAGAATGGTCCACGGGCAGCTTACATTTTGCTCGTCGACAGGATTCGGTACTCTATGAGCTAACCAGGGTCGATTGTGTAATTATCGACCACCCCACGCCTGATCGGTTTCCCATTAGATGGCACAAAAGGTACGAAGACGTGCACATAATCAAGACCGCTTGTGGTATGATGAAGAATGGTCCACGGGCAGCTTACATTTTGCTCGTCGACAGGTTTCGGTACTCTATAAGCTAATCAGAGTCGATTGTGTAATTATCGACCACCCCACGCCTGATCGATTTCCCATTAGATGACACAAATGGTACGAAGACGTGCACATAACCAAGACCGCTTGTGGTATGATGAAGAATGGTCCACGGGCAGCTTATATTTTGCTCGTCGACAGGTTTCGGTACTCTATAAGCTAATCAGAGTCGATTGTGTAATTATCGACCACCCCACGCCTGATCGATTTCCCATTAGATGGCACAAATGGTACGAAGACGTGCACATAACCAAGACCGCTTGTGGTATGATGAAGAATGGTCCACGGGCAGCTTATATTTTGCTCGTCGACAGGTTTCGGTACTCTATAAGCTAATCAGATTCGATTGTGTAATTATCGACCACCCCACGCCTGATCGATTTCCCATTAGATGGCACAAATGGTACGAAGACGTGCACATAACCAAGACCGCTTGTGGTATGATGAAGAATGATCCACGGGCAGCATATATTTTGCTCGTCGACAGGTTCCGGTACTCTATAAGCTGACCAGGGTCGATTGTGTAATTATCGACCACCCCACGCCTGATCGATTTCCCATTAGATGGCACAAATGGTAAGAAGACGTGCACATAACCAAGACCGCTTGTGGTATGATGAAGAATGGTCCACGGGCAGCCTATATTTTGCTCGTCGACAGGTTTCGGTACTCTATAAGTTAATCAGAGTCGATTGTGTAATTATCGACCACCCCACGCCTGATCGATTTCCCATTAGATGGCACAAATGGTACGAAGACGTGCACATAACCAAGACCGCTTGTGGTATGATGAAGAATGGTCCACGGGCAGCTTATATTTTGCTCGTCGACAGGTTTCGGTACTCTATAAGCTAATCAGAGTCGATTGTGTAATTATCGACCACCCCACGCCTGATCGATTTCCCATTAGATGGCACAAATGGTACGAAGACGTGCACATAACCAAGACCGCTTGTGGTATGATGAAGAATGGTCCACGGGCAGCTTATATTTTGCTCGTCGACAGGTTTCGGTACTCTATAAGCTAATCAGATTCGATTGTGTAATTATCGACCACCCCACGCCTGATCGATTTCCCATTAGATGGCACAAATGGTACGAAGACGTGCACATAACCAAGACCGCTTGTGGTATGATGAAGAATGATCCACGGGCAGCATATATTTTGCTCGTCGACAGGTTCCGGTACTCTATAAGCTGACCAGGGTCGATTGTGTAATTATCGACCACCCCACGCCTGATCGATTTCCCATTAGATGGCACAAATGGTAAGAAGACGTGCACATAACCAAGACCGCTTGTGGTATGATGAAGAATGGTCCACGGGCAGCCTATATTTTGCTCGTCGACAGGTTTCGGTACTCTATAAGTTAATCAGAGTCGATTGTGTAATTATCGACCACCCCACGCCTGATCGATTTCCCATTAGATGGCACAAATGGTACGAAGACGTGCACATAACCAAGACCGCTTGTGGTATGATGAAGAATGGTCCACGGGCAGCTTATATTTTGCTCGTCGACAGGTTTCGGTACTCTATAAGCTAATCAGAGTCGATTGTGTAATTATCGACCACCCCACGCCTGATCGATTTCCCATTAGATGGCACAAATGGTACGAAGACGTGCACATAACCAAGACCGCTTGTGGTATGATGAAGAATGATCCACGGGCAGCATATATTTTGCTCGTCGACAGGTTCCGGTACTCTATAAGCTAATCAGAGTCGATTGTGTAATTATCGACCACCCCACGCCTGATCGATTTCCCATTAGATGGCACAAAAGGTACGAAGACGTGCACATAACCAAGACCGCTTGTGGTATGATGAAGAATGATCCACGGGCAGCTTATATTTTGCTCGTCGACAGGTTCCGGTACTCTATAAGCTAATCAGAGTCGATTGTGTAATTATCGACCACCCCACGCCTGATCGATTTCCCATTAGATGGCACAAATGGTACGAAGACGTGCACATAACCAAGACCGCTTGTGGTATGATGAAGAATGATCCACGGGCAGCTTATATTTTGCTCGTCGACAGGTTCCGGTACTCTATAAGCTGACCAGGGTCGATTGTGTAATTATCGACCACCCCACGCCTGATCGATTTCCCATTAGATGGCACAAACGGTACGAAGACGTGCACATAATCAAGACCGCTTGTGGTATGATGAAGAATGGCCCACGGGCAGCTTATATTTTGCTCGTCGACAGGTTTCGGTACTCTATAAGCTAATCAGAGTCGATTGTGTAATTATCGACCACCCCACGCCTGATCGATTTCCCATTAGATGGCACAAATGGTACGAAGACGTGCACATAACCAAGACCGCTTGTGGTATGATGAAGAATGATCCACGGGCAGCATATATTTTGCTCGTCGACAGGTTCCGGTACTCTATAAGCTGACCAGGGTCGATTGTGTAATTATCGACCACCCCACGCCTGATCGATTTCCCATTAGATGGCACAAATGGTAAGAAGACGTGCACATAACCAAGACCGCTTGTGGTATGATGAAGAATGGTCCACGGGCAGCCTATATTTTGCTCGTCGACAGGTTTCGGTACTCTATAAGTTAATCAGAGTCGATTGTGTAATTATCGACCACCCCACGCCTGATCGATTTCCCATTAGATGGCACAAATGGTACGAAGACGTGCACATAACCAAGACCGCTTGTGGTATGATGAAGAATGGTCCACGGGCAGCTTATATTTTGCTCGTCGACAGGTTTCGGTACTCTATAAGCTAATCAGAGTCGATTGTGTAATTATCGACCACCCCACGCCTGATCGATTTCCCATTAGATGGCACAAATGGTACGAAGACGTGCACATAACCAAGACCGCTTGTGGTATGATGAAGAATGATCCACGGGCAGCATATATTTTGCTCGTCGACAGGTTCCGGTACTCTATAAGCTAATCAGAGTCGATTGTGTAATTATCGACCACCCCACGCCTGATCGATTTCCCATTAGATGGCACAAAAGGTACGAAGACGTGCACATAACCAAGACCGCTTGTGGTATGATGAAGAATGATCCACGGGCAGCTTATATTTTGCTCGTCGACAGGTTCCGGTACTCTATAAGCTAATCAGAGTCGATTGTGTAATTATCGACCACCCCACGCCTGATCGATTTCCCATTAGATGGCACAAATGGTACGAAGACGTGCACATAACCAAGACCGCTTGTGGTATGATGAAGAATGATCCACGGGCAGCTTATATTTTGCTCGTCGACAGGTTCCGGTACTCTATAAGCTGACCAGGGTCGATTGTGTAATTATCGACCACCCCACGCCTGATCGATTTCCCATTAGATGGCACAAACGGTACGAAGACGTGCACATAATCAAGACCGCTTGTGGTATGATGAAGAATGGCCCACGGGCAGCTTATATTTTGCTCGTCGACAGGTTTCGGTACTCTATAAGCTAATCAGAGTCGATTGTGTAATTATCGACCACCCCACGCCTGATCGATTTCCCATTAGATGGCACAAATGGTACGAAGACGTGCACATAACCAAGACCGCTTGTGGTATGATGAAGAATGGTCCACGGGCAGCTTATATTTTGCTCGTCGACAGGTTTCGGTACTCTATAAGCTAATCAGAGTCGATTGTGTAATTATCGACCACCCCACGCCTGATCGATTTCCCATTAGATGGCACAAATGGTACGAAGACGTGCACATAACCAAGACCGCTTGTGGTATGATGAAGAATAGTCCACGGGCAGCTTACGTTTTGCTCGTCGACAGGTTCCGGTACTCTATAAGCTGACCAGGGTCGATTGTGTAATTATCGACCACCCCACGCCTGATCGATTTCCCATAAGATCGCACAAAAGGTACAAAGACGTGCACATAACCAAGACCGCTTGTGGTATGATGAAGAATGGTCCACGGGCAGCTTACATTTTGCTCGTCGACAGGATTCGGTACTCTATGAGCTAACCAGGGTCGATTGTGTAATTATCGACCACCCCACGCCTGATCGGTTTCCCATTAGATGGCACAAAAGGTACGAAGACGTGCACATAATCAAGACCGCTTGTGGTATGATGAAGAATGGTCCACGGGCAGCTTACATTTTGCTCGTCGACAGGTTTCGGTACTCTATAAGCTAATCAGAGTCGATTGTGTAATTATCGACCACCCCACGCCTGATCGATTTCCCATTAGATGACACAAATGGTACGAAGACGTGCACATAACCAAGACCGCTTGTGGTATGATGAAGAATGGTCCACGGGCAGCTTATATTTTGCTCGTCGACAGGTTTCGGTACTCTATAAGCTAATCAGAGTCGATTGTGTAATTATCGACCACCCCACGCCTGATCGATTTCCCATTAGATGGCACAAATGGTACGAAGACGTGCACATAACCAAGACCGCTTGTGGTATGATGAAGAATGGTCCACGGGCAGCTTATATTTTGCTCGTCGACAGGTTTCGGTACTCTATAAGCTAATCAGATTCGATTGTGTAATTATCGACCACCCCACGCCTGATCGATTTCCCATTAGATGGCACAAATGGTACGAAGACGTGCACATAACCAAGACCGCTTGTGGTATGATGAAGAATGATCCACGGGCAGCATATATTTTGCTCGTCGACAGGTTCCGGTACTCTATAAGCTGACCAGGGTCGATTGTGTAATTATCGACCACCCCACGCCTGATCGATTTCCCATTAGATGGCACAAATGGTAAGAAGACGTGCACATAACCAAGACCGCTTGTGGTATGATGAAGAATGGTCCACGGGCAGCCTATATTTTGCTCGTCGACAGGTTTCGGTACTCTATAAGTTAATCAGAGTCGATTGTGTAATTATCGACCACCCCACGCCTGATCGATTTCCCATTAGATGGCACAAATGGTACGAAGACGTGCACATAACCAAGACCGCTTGTGGTATGATGAAGAATGGTCCACGGGCAGCTTATATTTTGCTCGTCGACAGGTTTCGGTACTCTATAAGCTAATCAGAGTCGATTGTGTAATTATCGACCACCCCACGCCTGATCGATTTCCCATTAGATGGCACAAATGGTACGAAGACGTGCACATAACCAAGACCGCTTGTGGTATGATGAAGAATGGTCCACGGGCAGCTTATATTTTGCTCGTCGACAGGTTTCGGTACTCTATAAGCTAATCAGATTCGATTGTGTAATTATCGACCACCCCACGCCTGATCGATTTCCCATTAGATGGCACAAATGGTACGAAGACGTGCACATAACCAAGACCGCTTGTGGTATGATGAAGAATGATCCACGGGCAGCATATATTTTGCTCGTCGACAGGTTCCGGTACTCTATAAGCTGACCAGGGTCGATTGTGTAATTATCGACCACCCCACGCCTGATCGATTTCCCATTAGATGGCACAAATGGTAAGAAGACGTGCACATAACCAAGACCGCTTGTGGTATGATGAAGAATGGTCCACGGGCAGCCTATATTTTGCTCGTCGACAGGTTTCGGTACTCTATAAGTTAATCAGAGTCGATTGTGTAATTATCGACCACCCCACGCCTGATCGATTTCCCATTAGATGGCACAAATGGTACGAAGACGTGCACATAACCAAGACCGCTTGTGGTATGATGAAGAATGGTCCACGGGCAGCTTATATTTTGCTCGTCGACAGGTTTCGGTACTCTATAAGCTAATCAGAGTCGATTGTGTAATTATCGACCACCCCACGCCTGATCGATTTCCCATTAGATGGCACAAATGGTACGAAGACGTGCACATAACCAAGACCGCTTGTGGTATGATGAAGAATGATCCACGGGCAGCATATATTTTGCTCGTCGACAGGTTCCGGTACTCTATAAGCTAATCAGAGTCGATTGTGTAATTATCGACCACCCCACGCCTGATCGATTTCCCATTAGATGGCACAAAAGGTACGAAGACGTGCACATAACCAAGACCGCTTGTGGTATGATGAAGAATGATCCACGGGCAGCTTATATTTTGCTCGTCGACAGGTTCCGGTACTCTATAAGCTAATCAGAGTCGATTGTGTAATTATCGACCACCCCACGCCTGATCGATTTCCCATTAGATGGCACAAATGGTACGAAGACGTGCACATAACCAAGACCGCTTGTGGTATGATGAAGAATGATCCACGGGCAGCTTATATTTTGCTCGTCGACAGGTTCCGGTACTCTATAAGCTGACCAGGGTCGATTGTGTAATTATCGACCACCCCACGCCTGATCGATTTCCCATTAGATGGCACAAACGGTACGAAGACGTGCACATAATCAAGACCGCTTGTGGTATGATGAAGAATGGCCCACGGGCAGCTTATATTTTGCTCGTCGACAGGTTTCGGTACTCTATAAGCTGACCAGGGTCGATTGTGTAATTATCGACCATCCCACGCCTGATCGATTTCCCATTAGATGGCACAAAAGGTACGAAGACGTGCACATAACCAAGACCGCTTGTGGTATGATGAAGAATGGTCCACGGGCAGCTTACATTTTGCTCGTCGACAGGTTTCGGTACTCTATGAGCTAACCAGGGTCGATTGTGTAATTATCGACCACCCCACGCCTGATCGATTTCCCATTAGATGGCACAAAAGGTACGAAGACGTGCTCATAATCAAGACCGCTTGTGGTATGATGAAGAATGGCCCACGGGCAGCTTACATTTTGCTCGTCGACAGGTTTCGGTACTCTATAAGCTAATCAGAGTCGATTGTGTTATTATCGACCACCCCACGCCTGATCGATTGCCCATTAGATGGCACAAATGGTACGAAGACGTGCACATAACCAAGACCGCTTGTGGTATGATGAAGAATGGTCCACGGGCAGCTTATATTTTGCTCGTCGACAGGTTTCGGTACTCTATAAGCTAATCAGAGTCGATTGTGTAATTATCGACCACCCCACGCCTGATCGATTTCCCATTAGATGGCACAAATGGTACGAAGACGTGCACATAACCAAGACCGCTTGTGGTATGATGAAGAATGGTCCACGGGCAGCTTATATTTTGCTCGTCGACAGGTTTCGGTACTCTATAAGCTAATCAGAGTCGATTGTGTAATTATCGACCACCCCACGCCTGATCGATTTCCCATTAGATGGCACAAATGGTACGAAGACGTGCACATAACCAAGACCGCTTGTGGTATGATGAAGAATGATCCACGGGCAGCTTATATTTTGCTCGTCGACAGGTTCCGGTACTCTATAAGCTGACCAGGGTCGATTGTGTAATTATCGACCACCCCACGCCTGATCGATTTCCCATTAGATGGCACAAAAGGTACAAAGACGTGCACATAACCAAGACCGCTTGTGGTATGATGAAGAATGGCCCACGGGCAGCTTACATTTTGCTCGTCGACAGGTTTCGGTACTCTATAAGCTAATCAGAGTCGATTGTGTAATTATCGACCACCCCACGCCTGATCGATTTCCCATTAGATGGCACAAATGGTACGAAGACGTGCACATAACCAAGACCGCTTGTGGTATGATGAAGAATGGTCCACGGGCAGCTTATATTTTGCTCGTCGACAGGTTTCGGTACTCTATGAGCTAACCAGGGTCGATTGTGTAATTATCGACCACCCCACGCCTGATCGATTTCCCATTAGATGGCACAAAAGGTACAAAGACGTGCACATAACCAAGACCGCTTGTGGTATGATGAAGAATGGTCCACGGGCAGCTTATATTTTGCTCGTCGACAGGTTTCGGTACTCTATAAGCTAATCAGAGTCGATTGTGTAATTATCGACCACCCCACGCCTGATCGATTTCCCATTAGATGGCACAAAAGGTACGAAGACGTGCACATAACCAAGACCGCTTGTGGTATGATGAAGAATGGTCCACGGGCAGCTTATATTTTGCTCGTCGACAGGTTTCGGTACTCTATAAGCTAATCAGAGTCGATTGTGTAATTATCGACCACCCCACGCCTGATCGATTTCCCATTAGATGGCACAAATGGTACGAAGACGTGCACATAACCAAGACCGCTTGTGGTATGATGAAGAATGATCCACGGGCAGCTTATATTTTGCTCGTCGACAGGTTCCGGTACTCTATAAGCTGACCAGGGTCGATTGTGTAATTATCGACCACCCCACGCCTGATCGATTTCCCATTAGATGGCACAAACGGTACGAAGACGTGCACATAATCAAGACCGCTTGTGGTATGATGAAGAATGGCCCACGGGCAGCTTACATTTTGCTCGTCGACAGGTTTCGGTACTCTATAAGCTAATCAGAGTCGATTGTGTAATTATCGACCACCCCACGCCTGATCGATTTCCCATTAGATGGCACAAATGGTACGAAGACGTGCACATAACCAAGACCGCTTGTGGTATGATGAAGAATGGTCCACGGGCAGCTTACATTTTGCTCGTCGACAGGTTTCGGTACTCTATGAGCTAACCAGGGTCCATTGTGTAATTATCGACCACCCCACGCCTGATCGATTTCCCATTAGATGGCACAAAAGGTACGAAGACGTGCACTAATGGGAAATCGATCAGGCGTGGGGTGGTCGATTACCATATGAAAGACCGAAAAAATCTGAAAAAGATGCGCTTCTCCACTATGTCTGTACGTTCAAAATGCAAAATTATCTTCCCGTTCTCTCTGCTTTTTGGTGCAAAACAATTTGTAACAAGTCAAATTGTCAACTATACTTGTCGAGTGAAATACTATGTGATAGAACAAAAAATTCTGAATGTAACACACTTCAGGTCATGTCGATCGGCAATATTTTACAGCGGCTATAATGACCGAAGTACGAAAGTGGCTTTTACTCTGATTTGATCAAAATAACTTGAGAAATATGAAAATGGCAAGGATACCTATCGTGTCATATACCATATGAAAGACCGAAAAAATCTGAATAAGATGCGCTTCTCCACTATGTCAGTACGTTCAAAATGCAAAATTATCTTCCCGTTCTCTCTGCTTTTTGGTGCAAAACAATTTGTAACAAGTCAAATTGTCAACTATCCTTATCGAGTGATATACTATGTGATAGAGCAAAAAATTCTGAATGTAACACACTTCAGGTCATGTCGATCGGTAATATTTTACAGCGGCTATAATGACCGAAGTACGAAAGTAGCTTTTACTCTGATTTGATCAAAATAACTTGAGAAATATGAAAATGGCAAGGATACCTATCGTGTCATATACCATATGAAAGAGCGAAAAAATCAGAATAAGATGCGCTTCTCCACTATGTCAGTACGTTCAAAATGCAAAATTATCTTCCCGTTCTCTCTGCTTTTTGGTGCAAAACAATTTGTAACAAGTCAAATTGTCAACTATCCTTATCGAGTGATATACTATGTGATAGAGCAAAAAATTCTGAATGTAACACACTTCAGGTCATGTCGATCGGTAATATTTTACAGCGGCTATAATGACCGAAGTACGAAAGTAGCTTTTACTCTGATTTGATCAAAATAACTTGAGAAATATGAAAATAGCAAGGATACCCCTCGTGTCATATACCATATGAAAGACAAAAAAAATCTGAAAAAGATGCGCTTCTCCACTATGTCTGTACGTTCAAAATGCAAAATTATCTTCCCGTTCTCTCTGCTTTTTGGTGCAAAACAATTTGTAACAAGTCAAATTGTCAACTATACTTGTCGAGTGAAATACTATGTGATAGAACAAAAAATTCTGAATGTAACACACTTCAGGTCATGTCGATCGGTAATATTTTACAGCGGCTATAATGACCGAAGTACGAAAGTAGCTTTTACTCTGATTTGATCAAAATAACTTGAGAAATATGAAAATAGCAAGGATACCCCTCGTGTCATATACCATATGAAAGACAAAAAAAATCTGAAAAAGATGCGCTTCTCCACTATGTCTGTACGTTCAAAATGCAAAATTATCTTCCCGTTCTCTCTGCTTTTTGGTGCAAAACAATTTGTAACAAGTCAAATTGTCAACTATACTTGTCGAGTGAAATACTATGTGATAGAACAAAAAATTCTGAATGTAACACACTTCAGGTCATGTCGATCGGTAATATTTTACAGCGGCTATAATGACCGAAGTACGAAAGTAGCTTTTACTCTGATTTGATCAAAATAACTAGAGAAATATGAAAATGGCAAGGATACCTATCGTGTCATATACCATATGAAAGACCGAAAAAAATCTTCTCCACTATGAATAAAATTATCTTCCCGATGCGCTTCTCCACTATGTCTGTACGTTCGATCGGTAATATGCGGCTATAATGACCGAAGTTATCTTGATTTGATCCCGTTCTCTCTATGCTCTTTTCTCCACTATGTCTGTACGCAAAACAAAATTATCTTCCCGTAAAACAAGTCAAATTGTCAACTATACTTGTCGAGTGAAATACTATGTGATAGAACAAAAAATTCTGAATGTAACACACTTCAGGTCATGTCGATCGGTAATATTTTACAGCGGCTATAATGACCGAAGTACGAAAGTAGCTTTTACTCTGATTTGATCAAAATAACTTGAGAAATATGAAAATAGCAAGGATACCCCTCGTGTCATATACCATATGAAAGACAAAAAAAATCTGAAAAAGATGCGCTTCTCCACTATGTCTGTACGTTCAAAATGCAAAATTATCTTCCCGTTCTCTCTGCTTTTTGGTGCAAAACAATTTGTAACAAGTCAAATTGTCAACTATACTTGTCGAGTGAAATACTATGTGATAGAACAAAAAATTCTGAATGTAACACACTTCAGGTCATGTCGATCGGTAATATTTTACAGCGGCTATAATGACCGAAGTACGAAAGTAGCTTTTACTCTGATTTGATCAAAATAACTAGAGAAATATGAAAATGGCAAGGATACCTATCGTGTCATATACCATATGAAAGACCGAAAAAATCTGAATAAGATGCGCTTCTCCACTATGTCTGTACGTTCAAAATGCAAAATTATCTTCCCGTTCTCTCTGCTTTTTGGTGCAAAACAATTTGTAACAAGTCAAATTGTCAACTATACTTGTCGAGTGAAATACTATGTGATAGAACAAAAAATTCTGAATGTAACACACTTCAGGTCATGTCGATCGGTAATATTTTACAGCGGCTATAATGACCGAAGTACGAAAGTAGCTTTTACTCTGATTTGATCAAAATAACTTGAGAAATATGAAAATGGCAAGGATACCCCTCGTGTCATATACCATATGAAAGACCAAAAAAATCTGAAAAAGATGCGCTTCTCCACTATGTCTGTACGTTCAAAATGCAAAATTATCTTCCCGTTCTCTCTGCTTTTTGGTGCAAAACAATTTGTAACAAGTCAAATTGTCAACTATCCTTATCGAGTGATATACTATGTGATAGAGCAAAAAATTCTGAATGTAACACACTTCAGGTCATGTCGATCGGCAATATTTTACAGCGGCTATAATGACCGAAGTACGAAAGTAGCTTTTACTCTGATTTGATCAAAATAACTTGAGAAATATGAAAATAGCAAGGATACCCCTCGTGTCATATACCATATGAAAGACAAAAAAAATCTGAAAAAGATGCGCTTCTCCACTATGTCTGTACGTTCAAAATGCAAAATTATCTTCCCGTTCTCTCTGCTTTTTGGTGCAAAACAATTTGTAACAAGTCAAATTGTCAACTATACTTGTCGAGTGAAATACTATGTGATAGAACAAAAAATTCTGAATGTAACACACTTCAGGTCATGTCGATCGGTAATATTTTACAGCGGCTATAATGACCGAAGTACGAAAGTAGCTTTTACTCTGATTTGATCAAAATAACTTGAGAAATATGAAAATAGCAAGGATACCCCTCGTGTCATATACCATATGAAAGACAAAAAAAATCTGAAAAAGATGCGCTTCTCCACTATGTCTGTACGTTCAAAATGCAAAATTATCTTCCCGTTCTCTCTGCTTTTTGGTGCAAAACAATTTGTAACAAGTCAAATTGTCAACTATACTTGTCGAGTGAAATACTATGTGATAGAACAAAAAATTCTGAATGTAACACACTTCAGGTCATGTCGATCGGTAATATTTTACAGCGGCTATAATGACCGAAGTACGAAAGTAGCTTTTACTCTGATTTGATCAAAATAACTTGAGAAATATGAAAATAGCAAGGATACCCCTCGTGTCATATACCATATGAAAGACAAAAAAAATCTGAAAAAGATGCGCTTCTCCACTATGTCTGTACGTTCAAAATGCAAAATTATCTTCCCGTTCTCTCTGCTTTTTGGTGCAAAACAATTTGTAACAAGTCAAATTGTCAACTATACTTGTCGAGTGAAATACTATGTGATAGAACAAAAAATTCTGAATGTAACACACTTCAGGTCATGTCGATCGGTAATATTTTACAGCGGCTATAATGACCGAAGTACGAAAGTAGCTTTTACTCTGATTTGATCAAAATAACTTGAGAAATATGAAAATAGCAAGGATACCCCTCGTGTCATATACCATATGAAAGACAAAAAAAATCTGAAAAAGATACGCTTCTCCACTATGTCTGTACGTTCAAAATGCAAAATTATCTTCCCGTTCTCTCTGCTTTTTGGTGCAAAACAATTTGTAACAAGTCAAATTGTCAACTATACTTGTCGAGTGAAATACTATGTGATAGAACAAAAAATTCTGAATGTAACACACTTCAGGTCATGTCGATCGGTAATATTTTACAGCGGCTATAATGACCGAAGTACGAAAGTAGCTTTTACTCTGATTTGATCAAAATAACTAGAGAAATATGAAAATGGCAAGGATACCTATCGTGTCATATACCATATGAAAGACCGAAAAAATCTGAATAAGATGCGCTTCTCTACTATGTCTGTACGTTCAAAATGCAAAATTATCTTCCCGTTCTCTCTGCTTTTTGGTGCAAAACAATTTGTAACAAGTCAAATTGTCAACTATACTTGTCGAGTGAAATACTATGTGATAGAACAAAAAATTCTGAATGTAACACACTTCAGGTCATGTCGATCGGTAATATTTTACAGCGGCTATAATGACCGAAGTACGAAAGTAGCTTTTACTCTGATTTGATCAAAATAACTTGAGAAATATGAAAATAGCAAGGATACCCCTCGTGTCATATACCATATGAAAGACAAAAAAAATCTGAAAAAGATACGCTTCTCCACTATGTCTGTACGTTCAAAATGCAAAATTATCTTCCCGTTCTCTCTGCTTTTTGGTGCAAAACAATTTGTAACAAGTCAAATTGTCAACTATACTTGTCGAGTGAAATACTATGTGATAGAACAAAAAATTCTGAATGTAACACACTTCAGGTCATGTCGATCGGTAATATTTTACAGCGGCTATAATGACCGAAGTACGAAAGTAGCTTTTACTCTGATTTGATCAAAATAACTTGAGAAATATGAAAATGGCAAGGATACCCCTCGTGTCATATACCATATGAAAGACCAAAAAAATCTGAAAAAGATGCGCTTCTCCACTATGTCTGTACGTTCAAAATGCAAAATTATCTTCCCGTTCTCTCTGCTTTTTGGTGCAAAACAATTTGTAACAAGTCAAATTGTCAACTATCCTTATCGAGTGATATACTATGTGATAGAGCAAAAAATTCTGAATGTAACACACTTCAGGTCATGTCGATCGGCAATATTTTACAGCGGCTATAATGACCGAAGTACGAAAGTAGCTTTTACGCTGATTTGATCAAAATAACTTGAGAAATATGAAAATAGCAAGGATACCCCTCGTGTCATATACCATATGAAAGACAAAAAAAATCTGAAAAAGATGCGCTTCTCCACTATGTCTGTACGTTCAAAATGCAAAATTATCTTCCCGTTCTCTCTGCTTTTTGGTGCAAAACAATTTGTAACAAGTCAAATTGTCAACTATACTTGTCGAGTGAAATACTATGTGATAGAACAAAAAATTCTGAATGTAACACACTTCAGGTCATGTCGATCGGTAATATTTTACAGCGGCTATAATGACCGAAGTACGAAAGTAGCTTTTACTCTGATTTGATCAAAATAACTTGAGAAATATGAAAATAGCAAGGATACCCCTCGTGTCATATACCATATGAAAGACAAAAAAAATCTGAAAAAGATGCGCTTCTCCACTATGTCTGTACGTTCAAAATGCAAAATTATCTTCCCGTTCTCTCTGCTTTTTGGTGCAAAACAATTTGTAACAAGTCAAATTGTCAACTATACTTGTCGAGTGAAATACTATGTGATAGAACAAAAAATTCTGAATGTAACACACTTCAGGTCATGTCGATCGGTAATATTTTACAGCGGCTATAATGACCGAAGTACGAAAGTAGCTTTTACTCTGATTTGATCAAAATAACTAGAGAAATATGAAAATGGCAAGGATACCTATCGTGTCATATACCATATGAAAGACCGAAAAAATCTGAATAAGATGCGCTTCTCTACTATGTCTGTACGTTCAAAATGCAAAATTATCTTCCCGTTCTCTCTGCTTTTTGGTGCAAAACAATTTGTAACAAGTCAAATTGTCAACTATACTTGTCGAGTGAAATACTATGTGATAGAACAAAAAATTCTGAATGTAACACACTTCAGGTCATGTCGATCGGTAATATTTTACAGCGGCTATAATGACCGAAGTACGAAAGTAGCTTTTACTCTGATTTGATCAAAATAACTAGAGAAATATGAAAATGGCAAGGATACCTATCGTGTCATATACCATATGAAAGACCGAAAAAATCTGAATAAGATGCGCTTCTCCACTATGTCTGTACGTTCAAAATGCAAAATTATCTTCCCGTTCTCTCTGCTTTTTGGTGCAAAACAATTTGTAACAAGTCAAATTGTCAACTATACTTGTCGAGTGAAATACTATGTGATAGAACAAAAAATTCTGAATGTAACACACTTCAGGTCATGTCGATCGGTAATATTTTACAGCGGCTATAATGACCGAAGTACGAAAGTAGCTTTTACTCTGATTTGATCAAAATAACTTGAGAAATATGAAAATAGCAAGGATACCCCTCGTGTCATATACCATATGAAAGACAAAAAAAATCTGAAAAAGATACGCTTCTCCACTATGTCTGTACGTTCAAAATGCAAAATTATCTTCCCGTTCTCTCTGCTTTTTGGTGCAAAACAATTTGTAACAAGTCAAATTGTCAACTATACTTGTCGAGTGAAATACTATGTGATAGAACAAAAAATTCTGAATGTAACACACTTCAGGTCATGTCGATCGGTAATATTTTACAGCGGCTATAATGACCGAAGTACGAAAGTAGCTTTTACTCTGATTTGATCAAAATAACTTGAGAAATATGAAAATGGCAAGGATACCCATCGTGTCATATACCATATGAAAGAGCGAAAAAATCTGAATAAGATGCGCTTCTCCACTATGTCAGTACGTTCAAAATGCAAAATTATCTTCCCGTTCTCTCTGCTTTTTGGTGCAAAACAATTTGTAACAAGTCAAATTGTCAACTATCCTTATCGAGTGATATACTATGTGATAGAACAAAAAATTCTGAATGTAACACACTTCAGGTCATGTCGATCGGTAATATTTTACAGCGGCTATAATGACCGAAGTACGAAAGTGGCTTTTTACTCTGATTTGATCAAAATAACTTGAGAAATATGAAAATGGCAAGGATACCTATCGTGTCATATACCATATGAAAGACCGAAAAAATCTGAATAAGATGCGCTTCTCCACTATGTCAGTACGTTCAAAATGCAAAATTATCTTCCCGTTCTCTCTGCTTTTTGGTGCAAAACAATTTGTAACAAGTCAAATTGTCAACTATCCTTATCGAGTGATATACTATGTGATAGAGCAAAAAATTCTGAATGTAACACACTTCAGGTCATGTCGATCGGTAATATTTTACAGCGGCTATAATGACCGAAGTACGAAAGTAGCTTTTACTCTGATTTGATCAAAAAAACTTGAGAAATATGAAAATGGCAAGGATACCCCTCGTGTCATATACCATATGAAAGACCAAAAAAATCTGAAAAAGATGCGCTTCTCCACTATGTCTGTACGTTCAAAATGCAAAATTATCTTCCCGTTCTCTCTGCTTTTTGGTGCAAAACAATTTGTAACAAGTCAAATTGTCAACTATACTTGTCGAGTGAAATACTATGTGATAGAACAAAAAATTCTGAATGTAACACACTTCAGGTCATGTCGATCGGTAATATTTTACAGCGGCTATAATGACCGAAGTACGAAAGTAGCTTTTACTCTGATTTGATCAAAATATCTTGAGAAATATGAAAATAGCAAGGATACCCCTCGTGTCATATACCATATGAAAGACAAAAAAAATCTGAAAAAGATGCGCTTCTCCACTATGTCTGTACGTTCAAAATGCAAAATTATCTTCCCGTTCTCTCTGCTTTTTGGTGCAAAACAATTTGTAACAAGTCAAATTGTCAACTATACTTGTCGAGTGAAATACTATGTGATAGAACAAAAAATTCTGAATGTAACACACTTCAGGTCATGTCGATCGGTAATATTTTACAGCGGCTATAATGACCGAAGTACGAAAGTAGCTTTTACTCTGATTTGATCAAAATAACTTGAGAAATATGAAAATAGCAAGGATACCCCTCGTGTCATATACCATATGAAAGACAAAAAAAATCTGAAAAAGATGCGCTTCTCCACTATGTCTGTACGTTCAAAATGCAAAATTATCTTCCCGTTCTCTCTGCTTTTTGGTGCAAAACAATTTGTAACAAGTCAAATTGTCAACTATACTTGTCGAGTGAAATACTATGTGATAGAACAAAAAATTCTGAATGTAACACACTTCAGGTCATGTCGATCGGTAATATTTTACAGCGGCTATAATGACCGAAGTACGAAAGTAGCTTTTACTCTGATTTGATCAAAATAACTAGAGAAATATGAAAATGGCAAGGATACCTATCGTGTCATATACCATATGAAAGACCGAAAAAATCTGAATAAGATGCGCTTCTCCACTATGTCTGTACGTTCAAAATGCAAAATTATCTTCCCGTTCTCTCTGCTTTTTGGTGCAAAACAATTTGTAACAAGTCAAATTGTCAACTATACTTGTCGAGTGAAATACTATGTGATAGAACAAAAAATTCTGAATGTAACACACTTCAGGTCATGTCGATCGGTAATATTTTACAGCGGCTATAATGACCGAAGTACGAAAGTAGCTTTTACTCTGATTTGATCAAAATAACTTGAGAAATATGAAAATGGCAAGGATACCCCTCGTGTCATATACCATATGAAAGACCAAAAAAACCTGAAAAAGATGCGCTTCTCCACTATGTCTGTACGTTCAAAATGCAAAATTATCTTCCCGTTCTCTCTGCTTTTTGGTGCAAAACAATTTGTAACAAGTCAAATTGTCAACTATACTTGTCGAGTGAAATACTATGTGATAGAACAAAAAATTCTGAATGTAACACACTTCAGGTCATGTCGATCGGTAATATTTTACAGCGGCTATAATGACCGAAGTACGAAAGTAGCTTTTACTCTGATTTGATCAAAATAACTTGAGAAATATGAAAATAGCAAGGATACCCCTCGTGTCATATACCATATGAAAGACAAAAAAAATCTGAAAAAGATGCGCTTCTCCACTATGTCTGTACGTTCAAAATGCAAAATTATCTTCCCGTTCTCTCTGCTTTTTGGTGCAAAACAATTTGTAACAAGTCAAATTGTCAACTATACTTGTCGAGTGAAATACTATGTGATAGAACAAAAAATTCTGAATGTAACACACTTCAGGTCATGTCGATCGGCAATATTTTACAGCGGCTATAATGACCGAAGTACGAAAGTAGCTTTTACTCTGATTTGATCAAAATAACTTGAGAAATATGAAAATGGCAAGGATACCCATCGTGTCATATACCATATGAAAGAGCGAAAAAATCTGAATAAGATGCGCTTCTCCACTATGTCTGTACGTTCAAAATGCAAAATTATCTTCCCGTTCTCTCTGCTTTTTGGTGCAAAACAATTTGTAACAAGTCAAATTGTCAACTATCCTTATCGAGTGATATACTATGTGATAGAGCAAAAAATTCTGAATGTAACACACTTCAGGTCATGTCGATCGGTAATATTTTACAGCGGCTATAATGACCGAAGTACGAAAGTAGCTTTTACTCTGATTTGATCAAAATAACTTGAGAAATATGAAAATGGCAAGGATACCTATCGTGTCATATACCATATGAAAGACCGAAAAAATCTGAATAAGATGCGCTTCTCCACTATGTCTGTACGTTCAAAATGCAAAATTATCTTCCCATTCTCTCTGCTTTTTGGCGCAAAACAATTTGTAACAAGTCAAATTATCAACTATCCTTATCGAGTGATATACTATGTGATAGAGCAAAAAATTCTGAATGTAACACACTTCACGTCATGTCGATCGGTAATATTTTACAGCGGCTATAATGACCGAAGTACGAAAGTAGCTTTTACTCTGATTTGATCAAAATAACTTGAGAAATATGAAAATGGCAAGGATACCTATCGTGTCATATACCATATGAAAGACCGAAAAAATCTGAATAAGATGCGCTTCTCCACTATGTCTGTACGTTCAAAATGCAAAATTATCTTCCTATTCTCTCTGCTTTTTGGCGCAAAACAATTTGTAACAAGTCAAATTGTCAACTATCCTTATCGAGTGATATACTATGTGATAGAGCAAAAAATTCTGAATGTAACACACTTCAGGTCATGTCGATCGGTAATATTTTACAGCGGCTATAATGACCGAAGTACGAAAGTAGCTTTTACTCTGATTTGATCAAAATAACTTGAGAAATATGAAAATGGCAAGGATACCCATCGTGTCATATACCATATGAAAGAGCGAAAAAATCTGAATAAGATGCGCTTCTCCACTATGTCAGTACGTTCAAAATGCAAAATTATCTTCCCGTTCTCTCTGCTTTTTGGTGCAAAACAATTTGTAACAAGTCAAATTGTCAACTATCCTTATCGAGTGATATACTATGTGATAGAGCAAAAAATTCTGAATGTAACACACTTCAGGTCATGTCGATCGGTAATATTTTACAGCGGCTATAATGACCGAAGTACGAAAGTAGCTTTTACTCTGATTTGATCAAAATAACTTGAGAAATATGAAAATGGCAAGGATACCTATCGTGTCATATACCATATGAAAGACCGAAAAAATCTGAATAAGATGCGCTTCTCCACTATGTCTGTACGTTCAAAATGCAAAATTATCTTCCCATTCTCTCTGCTTTTTGGCGCAAAACAATTTGTAACAAGTCAAATTATCAACTATCCTTATCGAGTGATATACTATGTGATAGAGCAAAAAATTCTGAATGTAACACACTTCACGTCATGTCGATCGGTAATATTTTACAGCGGCTATAATGACCGAAGTACGAAAGTAGCTTTTACTCTGATTTGATCAAAATAACTTGAGAAATATGAAAATGGCAAGGATACCTATCGTGTCATATACCATATGAAAGACCGAAAAAATCTGAATAAGATGCGCTTCTCCACTATGTCTGTACGTTCAAAATGCAAAATTATCTTCCTATTCTCTCTGCTTTTTGGCGCAAAACAATTTGTAACAAGTCAAATTGTCAACTATCCTTATCGAGTGATATACTATGTGATAGAGCAAAAAATTCTGAATGTAACACACTTCAGGTCATGTCGATCGGTAATATTTTACAGCGGCTATAATGACCGAAGTACGAAAGTAGCTTTTACTCTGATTTGATCAAAATAACTTGAGAAATATGAAAATGGCAAGGATACCCATCGTGTCATATACCATATGAAAGAGCGAAAAAATCTGAATAAGATGCGCTTCTCCACTATGTCAGTACGTTCAAAATGCAAAATTATCTTCCCGTTCTCTCTGCTTTTTGGTGCAAAACAATTTGTAACAAGTCAAATTGTCAACTATCCTTATCGAGTGATATACTATGTGATAGAGCAAAAAATTCTGAATGTAACACACTTCAGGTCATGTCGATCGGTAATATTTTACAGCGGCTATAATGACCGAAGTACGAAAGTAGCTTTTACTCTGATTTGATCAAAATAACTTGAGAAATATGAAAATGGCAAGGATACCCATCGTGTCATATACCATATGAAAGAGCGAAAAAATCTGAATAAGATGCGCTTCTCCACTATGTCAGTACGTTCAAAATGCAAAATTATCTTCCCGTTCTCTCTGCTTTTTGGTGCAAAACAATTTGTAACAAGTCAAATTGTCAACTATCCTTATCGAGTGATATACTATGTGATAGAGCAAAAAATTCTGAATGTAACACACTTCAGGTCATGTCGATCGGTAATATTTTACAGCGGCTATAATGACCGAAGTACGAAAGTAGCTTTTACTCTGATTTGATCAAAATAACTTGAGAAATATGAAAATGGCAAGGATACCTATCGTGTCATATACCATATGAAAGACCGAAAAAATCTGAATAAGATGCGCTTCTCCACTATGTCTGTACGTTCAAAATGCAAAATTATCTTCCTATTCTCTCTGCTTTTTGGCGCAAAACAATTTGTAACAAGTCAAATTGTCAACTATCCTTATCGAGTGATATACTATGTGATAGAGCAAAAAATTCTGAATGTAACACACTTCAGGTCATGTCGATCGGTAATATTTTACAGCGGCTATAATGACCGAAGTACGAAAGTAGCTTTTACTCTGATTTGATCAAAATAACTTGAGAAATATGAAAATGGCAAGGATACCCATCGTGTCATATACCATATGAAAGAGCGAAAAAATCTGAATAAGATGCGCTTCTCCACTATGTCAGTACGTTCAAAATGCAAAATTATCTTCCCGTTCTCTCTGCTTTTTGGTGCAAAACAATTTGTAACAAGTCAAATTGTCAACTATCCTTATCGAGTGATATACTATGTGATAGAGCAAAAAATTCTGAATGTAACACACTTCAGGTCATGTCGATCGGTAATATTTTACAGCGGCTATAATGACCGAAGTACGAAAGTAGCTTTTACTCTGATTTGATCAAAATAACTTGAGAAATATGAAAATGGCAAGGATACCCATCGTGTCATATACCATATGAAAGAGCGAAAAAATCTGAATAAGATGCGCTTCTCCACTATGTCAGTACGTTCAAAATGCAAAATTATCTTCCCGTTCTCTCTGCTTTTTGGTGCAAAACAATTTGTAACAAGTCAAATTGTCAACTATCCTTATCGAGTGATATACTATGTGATAGAGCAAAAAATTCTGAATGTAACACACTTCAGGTCATGTCGATCGGTAATATTTTACAGCGGCTATAATGACCGAAGTACGAAAGTAGCTTTTACTCTGATTTGATCAAAATAACTTGAGAAATATGAAAATGGCAAGGATACCCATCGTGTCATATACCATATGAAAGAGCGAAAAAATCTGAATAAGATGCACTTCTCCACTATGTCAGTACGTTCAAAATGCAAAATTATCTTCCCGTTCTCTCTGCTTTTTGGTGCAAAACAATTTGTAACAAGTCAAATTGTCAACTATCCTTATCGAGTGATATACTATGTGATAGAGCAAAAAATTCTGAATGTAACACACTTCAGGTCATGTCGATCGGCAATATTTTACAGCGGCTATAATGACCGAAGTACGAAAGTAGCTTTTACTCTGATTTGATCAAAATAACTTGAGAAATATGAAAATGGCAAGGATACCTATCGTGCCATATACCATATGAAAGACCGAAAAAATCTGAATAAGATGCGCTTCTCCACTATGTCTGTACGTTCAAAATGCAAAATTATCTTCCCATTCTCTCTGCTTTTTGGTGCAAAACAATTTGTAACATGTCAAATTGTCAACTATCCTTATCGAGTGATATACTATGTGATAGAGCAAAAAATTCTGAATGTAACACCCTTCAGGTCATGTCGATCGGTAATATTTTACAGCGGCTATAATGACCGAAGTACGAAAGTAGCTTTTACTCTGATTTGATCAAAATAACTTGAGAAATATGAAAATGGCAAGGATACCTATCGTGTCATATACCATATGAAAGACCGAAAAAATCTGAATAAGATGCGCTTCTCCACTATGTCTGTACGTTCAAAATGCAAAATTATCTTCCCATTCTCTCTGCTTTTTGGCGCAAAACAATTTGTAACAAGTCAAATTATCAACTATCCTTATCGAGTGATATACTATGTGATAGAGCAAAAAATTCTGAATGTAACACACTTCACGTCATGTCGATCGGTAATATTTTACAGCGGCTATAATGACCGAAGTACGAAAGTAGCTTTTACTCTGATTTGATCAAAATAACTTGAGAAATATGAAAATGGCAAGGATACCTATCGCGTCATATACCATATGAAAGACCGAAAAAATCTGAATAAGATGCGCTTCTCCACTATGTCTGTACGTTCAAAATGCAAAATTATCTTCCCATTCTCTCTGCTTTTTGGCGCAAAACAATTTGTAACAAGTCAAATTATCAACTATCCTTATCGAGTGATATACTATGTGATAGAGCAAAAAATTCTGAATGTAACACACTTCACGTCATGTCGATCGGTAATATTTTACAACGGCTATAATGACCGAAGTACGAAAGTAGCTTTTACTCTGATTTGATCAAAATAACTTGAGAAATATGAAAATAGCAAGGATACCCCTCGTGTCATATACCATATGAAAGACCGAAAAAAATCTGAATAAGATGCGCTTCTCCACTATGTCTGTACGTTCAAAATGCCAAATTATCTTCCTATTCTCTCTGCTTTTTGGCGCAAAACAATTTGTAACAAGTCAAATTATCAACTATCCTTATCGAGTGATATACTATGTGATAGAGCAAAAAATTCTGAATGTAACACACTTCACGTCATGTCGATCGGTAATATTTTACAGCGGCTATAATGACCGAAGTACGAAAGTAGCTTTTACTCTGATTTGATCAAAATAACTTGAGAAATATGAAAATGGCAAGGATACCTATCGCGTCATATACCATATGAAAGACCGAAAAAATCTGAATAAGATGCGCTTCTCCACTATGTCTGTACGTTCAAAATGCAAAATTATCTTCCCATTCTCTCTGCTTTTTGGCGCAAAACAATTTGTAACAAGTCAAATTATCAACTATCCTTATCGAGTGATATACTATGTGATAGAGCAAAAAATTCTGAATGTAACACACTTCACGTCATGTCGATCGGTAATATTTTACAACGGCTATAATGACCGAAGTACGAAAGTAGCTTTTACTCTGATTTGATCAAAATAACTTGAGAAATATGAAAATAGCAAGGATACCCCTCGTGTCATATACCATATGAAAGACCGAAAAAAATCTGAATAAGATGCGCTTCTCCACTATGTCTGTACGTTCAAAATGCCAAATTATCTTCCTATTCTCTCTGCTTTTTGGCGCAAAACAATTTGTAACAAGTCAAATTATCAACTATCCTTATCGAGTGATATGCTATGTGATAGAGCAAAAAATTCTGAATGTAACACACTTCACGTCATGTCGATCGGTAATATTTTACAGCGGCTATAATGACCGAAGTACGAAAGTAGCTTTTACTCTGATTTGATCAAAATAACTTGAGAAATATGAAAATGGCAAGGATACCTATCGCGTCATATACCATATGAAAGACCGAAAAAATCTGAATAAGATGCGCTTCTCCACTATGTCTGTACGTTCAAAATGCAAAATTATCTTCCCATTCTCTCTGCTTTTTGGCGCAAAACAATTTGTAACAAGTCAAATTATCAACTATCCTTATCGAGTGATATACTATGCGATAGAGCAAAAAATTCTGAATGTAACACACTTCACGTCATGTCGATCGGTAATATTTTACAACGGCTATAATGACCGAAGTACGAAAGTAGCTTTTACTCTGATTTGATCAAAATAACTTGAGAAATATGAAAATAGCAAGGATACCCCTCGTGTCATATACCATATGAAAGACCGAAAAAAATCTGAATAAGATGCGCTTCTCCACTATGTCTGTACGTTCAAAATGCCAAATTATCTTCCTATTCTCTCTGCTTTTTGGCGCAAAACAATTTGTAACAAGTCAAATTATCAACTATCCTTATCGAGTGATATGCTATGTGATAGAGCAAAAAATTCTGAATGTAACACACTTCACGTCATGTCGATCGGTAATATTTTACAGCGGCTATAATGACCGAAGTACGAAAGTAGCTTTTACTCTGATTTGATCAAAATAACTTGAGAAATATGAAAATGGCAAGGATACCTATCGTGTCATCGCCACAGTAGCCGAACTCACTTGTATTGTTGAGATTTTACGTAACATTTCACGTATCCCATTGACGGGAAAAGAAAAGAAAGTAATCACCAAGTATATTAACACTATCCGAGAGATTGGCAAGTGTTCTCGTGAACGAAAAGCCAGAACAAATCTTGTTCAATACGGAAGTGGATTTTTAGGCGCTGTTATCCCAGCAGCACTAGCCCTAGTTAGCTTACTCAAAAAATGAATAAATTTAAACTCGTCCCCTTTCTTGCCTTATCCAAAGAGCAGGCGCGTGTAGAGGCAATGCATGATGAAATTTATAAGCTAATCCAAGATGAATCTATTGACCCAGCCACAAAACGTGCCTTCTTTGAAGATCTATTCAATAGACTGGCACGCTTTAGAGAAGATGCCAAGGCGGGTGTCACAGTTTCTCCCGCCACTACTGCACCTGCTCCAATTGTTCATGTTGATCTTCCAAAGCCATCACCGCCGACACCTCCCAGCCCCGTCGATAAGATCGTTCCGCCCCAAGATGATGATGCAGAAAAAGAAGCTCCATACACGGAATACGTGTCGAAATCTGCTAAAAAGAAGCAGGCACGTGAGAGGAAAAGGGCCGAGGGTGAATCGCCTATTACTCCTACTGTTAAGCCTCCCTATAGGGGCAGACCCAAGGTGGCTAATCCGGAGAAATTATCACCCTCAGCTACCCGCAGTGGAATCCCTTTCGCCAATCCAAACCTTTCTGGCAATCGTTCGTTGCGCACACAGGATTGGAAGGATGTCAATAAGCCTAGAAGTACTTATAGTACTTATAGTATAGATAATTTTGCATTTTGAACGTACAGACATAGTGGAGTGATATACTATGTGATAGAGCAAAAAATTCTGAATGTAACACACTTCAGGTCATGTCGATCGGTAATATTTTACAGCGGCTATAATGACCGAAGTACGAAAGTAGCTTTTACTCTGATTTGATCAAAATAACTTGAGAAATATGACAATGGCAAGGATACCTATCGTGTCATATACCAGATGAAAGACCGAAAAAATCTGAATAAGATGCGCTTCTCCACTATGTCTGTACGTTCAAAATGCCAAATTATCTTCCCATTCTCTCTGCTTTTTGGTGCAAAACAATTTGTAACAAGTCAAATCGTCAACTATCCTTATCGAGTGATATACTATGTGATAGAGCAAAAAATTCTGAATGTAACACACTTCAGGTCATGTCGATCGGTAATATTTTACAGCGGCTATAATGACCGAAGTACAAAAGTAGCTTTTACTCTGATTTGATCAAAATAACTTGAGAAATATGAAAATGGCAAGGATACCTATCGTGTCATATACCATATGAAAGACCGAAAAAATCTGATTAAGATGCGCTTCTCCACTATGTCTGTACGTTCAAAATGCAAAATTATCTTCCTATTCTCTCTGCTTTTTGGCGCAAAACAATTTGTAACAAGTCAAATTATCAACTATCCTTATCGAGTGATATGCTATGTGATAGAGCAAAAAATTCTGAATGTAACACACTTCACGTCATGCCGATCGGTAATATTTTACAGCGGCTATAATGACCGAAGTACGAAAGTAGCTTTTACTCTGATTTGATCAAAATAACTTGAGAAATATGAAAATGGCAAGGATTCCTATCGTGTCATCGCCACAGTAGCCGAACTCACTTGTATTGTTGAGATTTTACGTAACATTTCACGTATCCCATTGACGGGAAAAGAAAAGAAAGTAATCACCAAGTATATTAACACTATCCGAGAGATTGGCAAGTGTTCTCGTGAACGAAAAGCCAGAACAAATCTTGTTCAATACGGAAGTGGATTTTTAGGCGCTGTTATCCCAGCAGCACTAGCCCTAGTTAGCTTACTCAAAAAATGAATAAATTTAAACTCGTCCCCTTTCTTGCCTTATCCAAAGAGCAGGCGCGTGTAGAGGCAATGCATGATGAAATTTATAAGCTAATCCAAGATGAATCTATTGACCCAGCCACAAAACGTGCCTTCTTTGAAGATCTATTCAATAGACTGGCACGCTTTAGAGAAGATGCCAAGGCGGGTGTCACAGTTTCTCCCGCCACTACTGCACCTGCTCCAATTGTTCATGTTGATCTTCCAAAGCCATCACCGCCGACACCTCCCAGCCCCGTCGATAAGATCGTTCCGCCCCAAGATGATGATGCAGAAAAAGAAGCTCCATACACGGAATACGTGTCGAAATCTGCTAAAAAGAAGCAGGCACGTGAGAGGAAAAGGGCCGAGGGTGAATCGCCTATTACTCCTACTGTTAAGCCTCCCTATAGGGGCAGACCCAAGGTGGCTAATCCGGAGAAATTATCACCCTCAGCTACCCGCAGTGGAATCCCTTTCGCCAATCCAAACCTTTCTGGCAATCGTTCGTTGCGCACACAGGATTGGAAGGATGTCAATAAGCCTAGAAGTACTTATAGTACTTATAGTATAGATAATTTTGCATTTTGAACGTACAGACATAGTGGAGTGATATACTATGTGATAGAGCAAAAAATTCTGAATGTAACACACTTCACGTCATGTCGATCGGTAATATTTTACAGCGGCTATAATGACCGAAGTACGAAAGTAGCTTTTACTCTGATTTGATCAAAATAACTTGAGAAATATGACAATGGCAAGGATACCTATCGTGTCATATACCAGATGAAAGACCGAAAAAATCTGAATAAGATGCGCTTCTCCACTATGTCTGTACGTTCAAAATGCAAAATTATCTTCCCGTTCTCTCTGCTTTTTGGTGCAAAACAATTTGTAACAAGTCAAATTGTCAACTATCCTTATCGAGTGATATACTATGTGATAGAGCAAAAAATTCTGAATGTAACACACTTCAGGTCATGTCGATCGGTAATATTTTACAGCGGCTATAATGACCGAAGTACGAAAGTAGTTTTTACTCTGATTTGATCAAAATAACTTGAGAAATATGAAAATGGCAAGGATACCTATCGTGTCATATACCAGATGAAAGACCGAAAAAATCTGAATAAGATGCGCTTCTCCACTATGTCTGTACGTTCAAAATGCAAAATTATCTTCCCGTTCTCTCTGCTTTTTGGTGCAAAACAATTTGTAACAAGTCAAATTGTCAACTATCCTTATCGAGTGATATACTATGTGATAGAGCAAAAAATTCTGAATGTAACACCCTTCAGGTCATGTCGATCGGTAATATTTTACAGCGGCTATAATGACCGAAGTACGAAAGTAGCTTTTACTCTGATTTGATCAAAATAACTTGAGAAATATGAAAATGGCAAGGATACCTATCGTGTCATATACCAGATGAAAGACCGAAAAAATCTGAATAAGATGCGCTTCTCCACTATGTCTGTACGTTCAAAATGCAAAATTATCTTCCCGTTCTCTCTGCTTTTTGGTGCAAAACAATTTGTAACAAGTCAAATTGTCAACTATCCTTATCGAGTGATATACTATGTGATAGAGCAAAAAATTCTGAATGTAACACACTTCACGTCATGTCGATCGGTAATATTTTACAGCGGCTATAATGACCGAAGTAGAAAAGTAGCTTTTACTCTGATTTGATCAAAATAACTTGAGAAATATGAAAATAGCAAGGATACCCCTCGTGTCATATACCATATGAAAGACCAAAAAAATCTGAATAAGATGCGCTTCTCCACTATGTCTGTACGTTCAAAATGCAAAATTATCTTCCCGTTCTCTCTTTTTTTTGGTGCAAAACAATTTGTAACAAGTCAAAATGGTCAACTATCCTTATCGAGTGATATACTATGTGATAGAGCAAAAAATTCTGAATGTAACACCCTTCAGGTCATGTCGATCGGTAATATTTTACAGCGGGTATAATGACCGAAGTACGAAAGTAGCTTTTACTCTGATTTGATCAAAATAACTTGAGAAATATGAAAATGGCAAGGATACCTATCGTGTCATATACCATATGAAAGACCGAAAAAATCTGAATAAGATGCGCTTCTCCACTATGTCTGTACGTTCAAAATGCAAAATTATCTTCCCATTCTCTCTGCTTTTTGGCGCAAAACAATTTGTAACAAGTCAAATTATCAACTATCCTTATCGAGTGATATACTATGTGATAGAGCAAAAAATTCTGAATGTAACACACTTCACGTCATGTCGATCGGTAATATTTTACAGCGGCTATAATGACCGAAGTACGAAAGTAGCTTTTACTCTGATTTGATCAAAATAACTTGAGAAATATGAAAATGGCAAGGATACCTATCGTGTCATATACCATATGAAAGACCGAAAAAATCTGAATAAGATGCGCTTCTCCACTATGTCTGTACGTTCAAAATGCAAAATTATCTTCCCATTCTCTCTGCTTTTTGGCGCAAAACAATTTGTAACAAGTCAAATTATCAACTATCCTTATCGAGTGATATACTATGTGATAGAGCAAAAAATTCTGAATGTAACACACTTCACGTCATGTCGATCGGTAATATTTTACAGCGGCTATAATGACCGAAGTACGAAAGTAGCTTTTACTCTGATTTGATCAAAATAACTTGAGAAATATGAAAATGGCAAGGATACCTATCGCGTCATATACCATATGAAAGACCGAAAAAATCTGAATAAGATGCGCTTCTCCACTATGTCTGTACGTTCAAAATGCAAAATTATCTTCCCATTCTCTCTGCTTTTTGGCGCAAAACAATTTGTAACAAGTCAAATTATCAACTATCCTTATCGAGTGATATACTATGTGATAGAGCAAAAAATTCTGAATGTAACACACTTCACGTCATGTCGATCGGTAATATTTTACAACGGCTATAATGACCGAAGTACGAAAGTAACTTTTACTCTGATTTGATCAAAATAACTTGAGAAATATGAAAATGGCAAGGATACCTATCGTGTCATATACCATATGAAAGACCGAAAAAATCTGAATAAGATGCGCATCTCCACTATGTCTGTACGTTCAAAATGCAAAATTATCATCCCATTCTCTCTGCTTTTTGGCGCAAAACAATTTGTAACAAGTCAAATTATCAACTATCCTTATCGAGTGATATACTATGTGATAGAGCAAAAAATTCTGAATGTAACACACTTCACGTCATGTCGATCGGTAATATTTTACAGCGGCTATAATGACCGAAGTAGAAAAGTAGCTTTTACTCTGATTTGATCAAAATAACTTGAGAAATATGAAAATAGCAAGGATACCCCTCGTGTCATATACCATATGAAAGACCAAAAAAATCTGAATAAGATGCGCTTCTCCACTATGTCTGTACGTTCAAAATGCAAAATTATCTTCCCGTTCTCTCTTTTTTTTGGTGCAAAACAATTTGTAACAAGTCAAAATGGTCAACTATCCTTATCGAGTGATATACTATGTGATAGAGCAAAAAATGCTGAATGTAACACACTTCAGGTCATGTCGATCGGTAATATTTTACAGCGGCTATAATGACCGAAGTACGAAAGTAGCTTTTACTCTGATTTGATCAAAATAACTTGAGAAATATGAAAATAGCAAGGATACCCCTCGCGTCATATACCATATGAAAGACCGAAAAAATCTGAATAAGATGCGCTTCTCCACTATGTCTGTACGTTCAAAATGCAAAATTATCATCCCATTCTCTCTGCTTTTTGGCGCAAAACAATTTGTAACAAGTCAAATTATCAACTATCCTTATCGAGTGATATACTATGTGATAGAGCAAAAAATTCTGAATGTAACACACTTCACGTCATGTCGATCGGTAATATTTTACAGCGGCTATAATGACCGAAGTAGAAAAGTAGCTTTTACTCTGATTTGATCAAAATAACTTGAGAAATATGAAAATAGCAAGGATACCCCTCGTGTCATATACCATATGAAAGACCAAAAAAATCTGAATAAGATGCGCTTCTCCACTATGTCTGTACGTTCAAAATGCAAAATTATCTTCCCGTTCTCTCTTTTTTTTGGTGCAAAACAATTTGTAACAAGTCAAAATTGTCAACTATCCTTATCGAGTGATATACTATGTGATAGAGCAAAAAATGCTGAATGTAACACACTTCAGGTCATGTCGATCGGTAATATTTTACAGCGGCTATAATGACCGAAGTACGAAAGTAGCTTTTACTCTGATTTGATCAAAATAACTTGAGAAATATGAAAATAGCAAGGATACCCCTCGCGTCATATACCATATGAAAGACCGAAAAAATCTGAATAAGATGCGCTTCTCCACTATGTCTGTACGTTCAAAATGCAAAATTATCTTCCCATTCTCTCTGCTTTTTGGCGCAAAACAAATTGTAACAAGTCAAATTATCAACTATCCTTATCGAGTGATATACTATGTGATAGAGCAAAAAATTCTGAATGTAACACACTTCACGTCATGTCGATCGGTAATATTTTACAACGGCTATAATGACCGAAGTACGAAAGTAACTTTTACTCTGATTAGATCAAAATAACTTGAGAAATATGAAAATGGCAAGGATACCTATCGTGTCATATACCATATGAAAGACCGAAAAAATCTGAATAAGATGCGCATCTCCACTATGTCTGTACGTTCAAAATGCAAAATTATCATCCCATTCTCTCTGCTTTTTGGCGCAAAACAATTTGTAACAAGTCAAATTATCAACTATCCTTATCGAGTGATATACTATGTGATAGAGCAAAAAATTCTGAATGTAACACACTTCACGTCATGTCGATCGGTAATATTTTACAGCGGCTATAATGACCGAAGTAGAAAAGTAGCTTTTACTCTGATTTGATCAAAATAACTTGAGAAATATGAAAATAGCAAGGATACCCCTCGTGTCATATACCATATGAAAGACCAAAAAAATCTGAATAAGATGCGCTTCTCCACTATGTCTGTACGTTCAAAATGCAAAATTATCTTCCCGTTCTCTCTTTTTTTTGGTGCAAAACAATTTGTAACAAGTCAAAATGGTCAACTATCCTTATCGAGTGATATACTATGTGATAGAGCAAAAAATGCTGAATGTAACACACTTCAGGTCATGTCGATCGGTAATATTTTACAGCGGCTATAATGACCGAAGTACGAAAGTAGCTTTTACTCTGATTTGATCAAAATAACTTGAGAAATATGAAAATAGCAAGGATACCCCTCGCGTCATATACCATATGAAAGACCGAAAAAATCTGAATAAGATGCGCTTCTCCACTATGTCTGTACGTTCAAAATGCAAAATTATCATCCCATTCTCTCTGCTTTTTGGCGCAAAACAATTTGTAACAAGTCAAATTATCAACTATCCTTATCGAGTGATATACTATGTGATAGAGCAAAAAATTCTGAATGTAACACACTTCACGTCATGTCGATCGGTAATATTTTACAGCGGCTATAATGACCGAAGTAGAAAAGTAGCTTTTACTCTGATTTGATCAAAATAACTTGAGAAATATGAAAATAGCAAGGATACCCCTCGTGTCATATACCATATGAAAGACCAAAAAAATCTGAATAAGATGCGCTTCTCCACTATGTCTGTACGTTCAAAATGCAAAATTATCTTCCCGTTCTCTCTTTTTTTTGGTGCAAAACAATTTGTAACAAGTCAAAATGGTCAACTATCCTTATCGAGTGATATACTATGTGATAGAGCAAAAAATGCTGAATGTAACACACTTCAGGTCATGTCGATCGGTAATATTTTACAGCGGCTATAATGACCGAAGTACGAAAGTAGCTTTTACTCTGATTTGATCAAAATAACTTGAGAAATATGAAAATAGCAAGGATACCCCTCGCGTCATATACCATATGAAAGACCGAAAAAATCTGAATAAGATGCGCTTCTCCACTATGTCTGTACGTTCAAAATGCAAAATTATCTTCCCATTCTCTCTGCTTTTTGGCGCAAAACAATTTGTAACAAGTCAAATTATCAACTATCCTTATCGAGTGATATACTATGTGATAGAGCAAAAAATTCTGAATGTAACACACTTCACGTCATGTCGATCGGTAATATTTTACAACGGCTATAATGGCCGAAGTACGAAAGTAACTTTTACTCTGATTTGATCAAAATAACTTGAGAAATATGAAAATGGCAAGGATACCTATCGTGTCATATACCATATGAAAGACCGAAAAAATCTGAATAAGATGCGCATCTCCACTATGTCTGTACGTTCAAAATGCAAAATTATCATCCCATTCTCTCTGCTTTTTGGCGCAAAACAATTTGTAACAAGTCAAATTATCAACTATCCTTATCGAGTGATATACTATGTGATAGAGCAAAAAATTCTGAATGTAACACACTTCACGTCATGTCGATCGGTAATATTTTACAGCGGCTATAATGACCGAAGTAGAAAAGTAGCTTTTACTCTGATTTGATCAAAATAACTTGAGAAATATGAAAATAGCAAGGATACCCCTCGTGTCATATACCATATGAAAGACCAAAAAAATCTGAATAAGATGCGCTTCTCCACTATGTCTGTACGTTCAAAATGCAAAATTATCTTCCCGTTCTCTCTTTTTTTTTTGGTGCAAAACAATTTGTAACAAGTCAAAATGGTCAACTATCCTTATCGAGTGATATACTATGTGATAGAGCAAAAAATTCTGAATGTAACACACTTCAGGTCATGTCGATCGGTAATATTTTACAGCGGCTATAATGACCGAAGTACGAAAGTAGCTTTTACTCTGATTTGATCAAAATAACTTGAGAAATATGAAAATAGCAAGGATACCCCTCGTGTCATATACCATATGAAAGACCGAAAAAAATCTGAATAAGATGCGCTTCTCCACTATGTCTGTACGTTCAAAATGCCAAATTATCTTCCCATTCTCTCTGCTTTTTGGTGCAAAACAATTTGTAACAAGTCAAATCGTCAACTATCCTTATCGAGTGATATACTATGTGATAGAGCAAAAAATTCTGAATGTAACACACTTCAGGTCATGTCGATCGGTAATATTTTACAGCGGCTATAATGACCGAAGTACAAAAGTAGCTTTTACTCTGATTTGATCAAAATAACTTGAGAAATATGAAAATGGCAAGGATACCTATCGTGTCATATACCATATGAAAGACCGAAAAAATCTGATTAAGATGCGCTTCTCCACTATGTCTGTACGTTCAAAATGCAAAATTATCTTCCTATTCTCTCTGCTTTTTGGCGCAAAACAATTTGTAACAAGTCAAATTATCAACTATCCTTATCGAGTGATATGCTATGTGATAGAGCAAAAAATTCTGAATGTAACACACTTCACGTCATGTCGATCGGTAATATTTTACAGCGGCTATAATGACCGAAGTACGAAAGTAGCTTTTACTCTGATTTGATCAAAATAACTTGAGAAATATGAAAATGGCAAGGATACCTATCGTGTCATCGCCACAGTAGCCGAACTCACTTGTATTGTTGAGATTTTACGTAACATTTCACGTATCCCATTGACGGGAAAAGAAAAGAAAGTAATCACCAAGTATATTAACACTATCCGAGAGATTGGCAAGTGTTCTCGTGAACGAAAAGCCAGAACAAATCTTGTTCAATACGGAAGTGGATTTTTAGGCGCTGTTATCCCAGCAGCACTAGCCCTAGTTAGCTTACTCAAAAAATGAATAAATTTAAACTCGTCCCCTTTCTTGCCTTATCCAAAGAGCAGGCGCGTGTAGAGGCAATGCATGATGAAATTTATAAGCTAATCCAAGATGAATCTATTGACCCAGCCACAAAACGTGCCTTCTTTGAAGATCTATTCAATAGACTGGCACGCTTTAGAGAAGATGCCAAGGCGGGTGTCACAGTTTCTCCCGCCACTACTGCACCTGCTCCAATTGTTCATGTTGATCTTCCAAAGCCATCACCGCCGACACCTCCCAGCCCCGTCGATAAGATCGTTCCGCCCCAAGATGATGATGCAGAAAAAGAAGCTCCATACACGGAATACGTGTCGAAATCTGCTAAAAAGAAGCAGGCACGTGAGAGGAAAAGGGCCGAGGGTGAATCGCCTATTACTCCTACTGTTAAGCCTCCCTATAGGGGCAGACCCAAGGTGGCTAATCCGGAGAAATTATCACCCTCAGCTACCCGCAGTGGAATCCCTTTCGCCAATCCAAACCTTTCTGGCAATCGTTCGTTGCGCACACAGGATTGGAAGGATGTCAATAAGCCTAGAAGTACTTATAGTACTTATAGTATAGATAATTTTGCATTTTGAACGTACAGACATAGTGGAGTGATATACTATGTGATAGAGCAAAAAATTCTGAATGTAACACACTTCACGTCATGTCGATCGGTAATATTTTACAGCGGCTATAATGACCGAAGTACGAAAGTAGCTTTTACTCTGATTTGATCAAAATAACTTGAGAAATATGAAAATGGCAAGGATACCTATCGCGTCATATACCATATGAAAGACCGAAAAAATCTGAATAAGATGCGCTTCTCCACTATGTCTGTACGTTCAAAATGCAAAATTATCTTCCCATTCTCTCTGCTTTTTGGCGCAAAACAATTTGTAACAAGTCAAATTATCAACTATCCTTATCGAGTGATATACTATGTGATAGAGCAAAAAATTCTGAATGTAACACACTTCACGTCATGTCGATCGGTAATATTTTACAACGGCTATAATGGCCGAAGTACGAAAGTAACTTTTACTCTGATTTGATCAAAATAACTTGAGAAATATGAAAATGGCAAGGATACCTATCGTGTCATATACCATATGAAAGACCGAAAAAATCTGAATAAGATGCGCATCTCCACTATGTCTGTACGTTCAAAATGCAAAATTATCATCCCATTCTCTCTGCTTTTTGGCGCAAAACAATTTGTAACAAGTCAAATTATCAACTATCCTTATCGAGTGATATACTATGTGATAGAGCAAAAAATTCTGAATGTAACACACTTCACGTCATGTCGATCGGTAATATTTTACAGCGGCTATAATGACCGAAGTAGAAAAGTAGCTTTTACTCTGATTTGATCAAAATAACTTGAGAAATATGAAAATAGCAAGGATACCCCTCGTGTCATATACCATATGAAAGACCAAAAAAATCTGAATAAGATGCGCTTCTCCACTATGTCTGTACGTTCAAAATGCAAAATTATCTTCCCGTTCTCTCTTTTTTTTGGTGCAAAACAATTTGTAACAAGTCAAAATGGTCAACTATCCTTATCGAGTGATATACTATGTGATAGAGCAAAAAATTCTGAATGTAACACACTTCAGGTCATGTCGATCGGTAATATTTTACAGCGGCTATAATGACCGAAGTACGAAAGTAGCTTTTACTCTGATTTGATCAAAATAACTTGAAAAATATGAAAATAGCAAGGATACCCCTCGTGTCATATACCATATGAAAGACCGAAAAAAATCTGAATAAGATGCGCTTCTCCACTATGTCTGTACGTTCAAAATGCCAAATTATCTTCCCATTCTCTCTGCTTTTTGGTGCAAAACAATTTGTAACAAGTCAAATCGTCAACTATCCTTATCGAGTGATATACTATGTGATAGAGCAAAAAATTCTGAATGTAACACACTTCAGGTCATGTCGATCGGTAATATTTTACAGCGGCTATAATGACCGAAGTACAAAAGTAGCTTTTACTCTGATTTGATCAAAATAACTTGAGAAATATGAAAATGGCAAGGATACCTATCGTGTCATATACCATATGAAAGACCGAAAAAATCTGATTAAGATGCGCTTCTCCACTATGTCTGTACGTTCAAAATGCAAAATTATCTTCCTATTCTCTCTGCTTTTTGGCGCAAAACAATTTGTAACAAGTCAAATTATCAACTATCCTTATCGAGTGATATGCTATGTGATAGAGCAAAAAATTCTGAATGTAACACACTTCACGTCATGTCGATCGGTAATATTTTACAGCGGCAATAATGACCGAAGTACGAAAGTAGCTTTTACTCTGATTTGATCAAAATAACTTGAGAAATATGAAAATGGCAAGGATACCTATCGTGTCATCGCCACAGTAGCCGAACTCACTTGTATTGTTGAGATTTTACGTAACATTTCACGTATCCCATTGACGGGAAAAGAAAAGAAAGTAATCACCAAGTATATTAACACTATCCGAGAGATTGGCAAGTGTTCTCGTGAACGAAAAGCCAGAACAAATCTTGTTCAATACGGAAGTGGATTTTTAGGCGCTGTTATCCCAGCAGCACTAGCCCTAGTTAGCTTACTCAAAAAATGAATAAATTTAAACTCGTCCCCTTTCTTGCCTTATCCAAAGAGCAGGCGCGTGTAGAGGCAATGCATGATGAAATTTATAAGCTAATCCAAGATGAATCTATTGACCCAGCCACAAAACGTGCCTTCTTTGAAGATCTATTCAATAGACTGGCACGCTTTAGAGAAGATGCCAAGGCGGGTGTCACAGTTTCTCCCGCCACTACTGCACCTGCTCCAATTGTTCATGTTGATCTTCCAAAGCCATCACCGCCGACACCTCCCAGCCCCGTCGATAAGATCGTTCCGCCCCAAGATGATGATGCAGAAAAAGAAGCTCCATACACGGAATACGTGTCGAAATCTGCTAAAAAGAAGCAGGCACGTGAGAGGAAAAGGGCCGAGGGTGAATCGCCTATTACTCCTACTGTTAAGCCTCCCTATAGGGGCAGACCCAAGGTGGCTAATCCGGAGAAATTATCACCCTCAGCTACCCGCAGTGGAATCCCTTTCGCCAATCCAAACCTTTCTGGCAATCGTTCGTTGCGCACACAGGATTGGAAGGATGTCAATAAGCCTAGAAGTACTTATAGTACTTATAGTATAGATAATTTTGCATTTTGAACGTACAGACATAGTGGAGTGATATACTATGTGATAGAGCAAAAAATTCTGAATGTAACACACTTCACGTCATGTCGATCGGTAATATTTTACAGCGGCTATAATGACCGAAGTACGAAAGTAGCTTTTACTCTGATTTGATCAAAATAACTTGAGAAATATGAAAATGGCAAGGATACCTATCGTGTCATATACCATATGAAAGACCGAAAAAATCTGAATAAGATGCGCTTCTCCACTATGTCTGTACGTTCAAAATGCAAAATTATCTTCCCATTCTCTCTGCTTTTTGGCGCAAAACAATTTGTAACAAGTCAAATTATCAACTATCCTTATCGAGTGATATACTATGTGATAGAGCAAAAAATTCTGAATGTAACACACTTCACGTCATGTCGATCGGTAATATTTTACAGCGGCTATAATGACCGAAGTACGAAAGTAGCTTTTACTCTGATTTGATCAAAATAACTTGAGAAATATGAAAATGGCAAGGATACCTATCGTGTCATATACCATATGAAAGACCGAAAAAATCTGAATAAGATGCGCTTCTCCACTATGTCTGTACGTTCAAAATGCAAAATTATCTTCCCATTCTCTCTGCTTTTTGGCGCAAAACAATTTGTAACAAGTCAAATTATCAACTATCCTTATCGAGTGATATACTATGTGATAGAGCAAAAAATTCTGAATGTAACACACTTCACGTCATGTCGATCGGTAATATTTTACAGCGGCTATAATGACCGAAGTACGAAAGTAGCTTTTACTCTGATTTGATCAAAATAACTTGAGAAATATGAAAATGGCAAGGATACCTATCGCGTCATATACCATATGAAAGACCGAAAAAATCTGAATAAGATGCGCTTCTCCACTATGTCTGTACGTTCAAAATGCAAAATTATCTTCCCATTCTCTCTGCTTTTTGGCGCAAAACAATTTGTAACAAGTCAAATTATCAACTATCCTTATCGAGTGATATACTATGTGATAGAGCAAAAAATTCTGAATGTAACACACTTCACGTCATGTCGATCGGTAATATTTTACAACGGCTATAATGACCGAAGTACGAAAGTAACTTTTACTCTGATTTGATCAAAATAACTTGAGAAATATGAAAATGGCAAGGATACCTATCGTGTCATATACCATATGAAAGACCGAAAAAATCTGAATAAGATGCGCATCTCCACTATGTCTGTACGTTCAAAATGCAAAATTATCATCCCATTCTCTCTGCTTTTTGGCGCAAAACAATTTGTAACAAGTCAAATTATCAACTATCCTTATCGAGTGATATACTATGTGATAGAGCAAAAAATTCTGAATGTAACACACTTCACGTCATGTCGATCGGTAATATTTTACAGCGGCTATAATGACCGAAGTAGAAAAGTAGCTTTTACTCTGATTTGATCAAAATAACTTGAGAAATATGAAAATAGCAAGGATACCCCTCGTGTCATATACCATATGAAAGACCAAAAAAATCTGAATAAGATGCGCTTCTCCACTATGTCTGTACGTTCAAAATGCAAAATTATCTTCCCGTTCTCTCTTTTTTTTGGTGCAAAACAATTTGTAACAAGTCAAAATGGTCAACTATCCTTATCGAGTGATATACTATGTGATAGAGCAAAAAATTCTGAATGTAACACACTTCAGGTCATGTCGATCGGTAATATTTTACAGCGGCTATAATGACCGAAGTACGAAAGTAGCTTTTACTCTGATTTGATCAAAATAACTTGAGAAATATGAAAATAGCAAGGATACCCCTCGTGTCATATACCATATGAAAGACCGAAAAAAATCTGAATAAGATGCGCTTCTCCACTATGTCTGTACGTTCAAAATGCCAAATTATCTTCCCATTCTCTGTGCTTTTTGGTGCAAAACAATTTGTAACAAGTCAAATCGTCAACTATCCTTATCGAGTGATATACTATGTGATAGAGCAAAAAATTCTGAATGTAACACACTTCAGGTCATGTCGATCGGTAATATTTTACAGCGGCTATAATGACCGAAGTACAAAAGTAGCTTTTACTCTGATTTGATCAAAATAACTTGAGAAATATGAAAATAGCAAGGATACCCCTCGTGTCATATACCATATGAAAGACCGAAAAAAATCTGAATAAGATGCGCTTCTCCACTATGTCTGTACGTTCAAAATGCCAAATTATCTTCCCATTCTCTCTGCTTTTTGGTGCAAAACAATTTGTAACAAGTCAAATCGTCAACTATCCTTATCGAGTGATATACTATGTGATAGAGCAAAAAATTCTGAATGTAACACACTTCAGGTCATGTCGATCGGTAATATTTTACAGCGGCTATAATGACCGAAGTACAAAAGTAGCTTTTACTCTGATTTGATCAAAATAACTTGAGAAATATGAAAATGGCAAGGATACCTATCGTGTCATATACCATATGAAAGACCGAAAAAATCTGATTAAGATGCGCTTCTCCACTATGTCTGTACGTTCAAAATGCAAAATTATCTTCCTATTCTCTCTGCTTTTTGGCGCAAAACAATTTGTAACAAGTCAAAATGGTCAACTATCCTTATCGAGTGATATACTATGTGATAGAGCAAAAAATTCTGAATGTAACACACTTCAGGTCATGTCGATCGGTAATATTTTACAGCGGCTATAATGACCGAAGTACGAAAGTAGCTTTTACTCTGATTTGATCAAAATAACTTGAGAAATATGAAAATAGCAAGGATACCCCTCGTGTCATATACCATATGAAAGACCGAAAAAAATCTGAATAAGATGCGCTTCTCCACTATGTCTGTACGTTCAAAATGCCAAATTATCTTCCCATTCTCTCTGCTTTTTGGTGCAAAACAATTTGTAACAAGTCAAATCGTCAACTATCCTTATCGAGTGATATACTATGTGATAGAGCAAAAAATTCTGAATGTAACACACTTCAGGTCATGTCGATCGGTAATATTTTACAGCGGCTATAATGACCGAAGTACAAAAGTAGCTTTTACTCTGATTTGATCAAAATAACTTGAGAAATATGAAAATGGCAAGGATACCTATCGTGTCATATACCATATGAAAGACCGAAAAAATCTGATTAAGATGCGCTTCTCCACTATGTCTGTACGTTCAAAATGCAAAATTATCTTCCTATTCTCTCTGCTTTTTGGCGCAAAACAATTTGTAACAAGTCAAATTATCAACTATCCTTATCGAGTGATATGCTATGTGATAGAGCAAAAAATTCTGAATGTAACACACTTCACGTCATGTCGATCGGTAATATTTTACAGCGGCTATAATGACCGAAGTACGAAAGTAGCTTTTACTCTGATTTGATCAAAATAACTTGAGAAATATGAAAATGGCAAGGATACCTATCGTGTCATATACCAGATGAAAGACCGAAAAAATCTGAATAAGATGCGCTTCTCCACTATGTCTGTACGTTCAACATGCAAAATTATCTTCCCATTCTCTCTGCTTTTTGGCGCAAAACAATTTGTAACAAGTCAAATTATCAACTATCCTTATCGAGTGATATACTATGTGATAGAGCAAAAAATTCTGAATGTAACACACTTCACGTCATGTCGATCGGTAATATTTTACAGCGGCTATAATGACCGAAGTACGAAAGTAGCTTTTACTCTGATTTGATCAAAATAACTTGAGAAATATGAAAATGGCAAGGATACCTATCGTGTCATATACCATATGAAAGACCGAAAAAATCTGAATAAGATGCGCTTCTCCACTATGTCTGTACGTTCAAAATGCAAAATTATCTTCCCATTCTCTCTGCTTTTTGGCGCAAAACAATTTGTAACAAGTCAAATTATCAACTATCCTTATCGAGTGATATACTATGTGATAGAGCAAAAAATTCTGAATGTAACACACTTCACGTCATGTCGATCGGTAATATTTTACAGCGGCTATAATGACCGAAGTACGAAAGTAGCTTTTACTCTGATTTGATCAAAATAACTTGAGAAATATGACAATGGCAAGGATACCTATCGTGTCATATACCAGATGAAAGACCGAAAAAATCTGAATAAGATGCACTTCTCCACTATGTCTGTACGTTCAAAATGCAAAATTATCTTCCCGTTCTCTCTGCTTTTTGGTGCAAAACAATTTGTAACAAGTCAAATTGTCAACTATCCTTATCGAGTGATATACTATGTGATAGAGCAAAAAATTCTGAATGTAACACACTTCAGGTCATGTCGATCGGTAATATTTTACAGCGGCTATAATGACCGAAGTACGAAAGTAGTTTTTACTCTGATTTGATCAAAATAACTTGAGAAATATGACAATGGCAAGGATACCTATCGTGTCATATACCAGATGAAAGACCGAAAAAATCTGAATAAGATGCACTTCTCCACTATGTCTGTACGTTCAAAATGCAAAATTATCTTCCCGTTCTCTCTGCTTTTTGGTGCAAAACAATTTGTAACAAGTCAAATTGTCAACTATCCTTATCGAGTGATATACTATGTGATAGAGCAAAAAATTCTGAATGTAACACACTTCAGGTCATGTCGATCGGTAATATTTTACAGCGGCTATAATGACCGAAGTACGAAAGTAGTTTTTACTCTGATTTGATCAAAATAACTTGAGAAATATGAAAATGGCAAGGATACCTATCGTGTCATATACCAGATGAAAGACCGAAAAAATCTGAATAAGATGCGCTTCTCCACTATGTCTGTACGTTCAAAATGCAAAATTATCTTCCCGTTCTCTCTGATTTTTGGTGCAAAACAATTTGTAACAAGTCAAATTATCAACTATCCTTATCGAGTGATATACTATGTGATAGAGCAAAAAATTCTGAATGTAACACACTTCACGTCATGTCGATCGGTAATATTTTACAGCGGCTATAATGACCGAAGTACGAAAGTAACTTTTACTCTGATTTGATCAAAATAACTTGAGAAATATGAAAATGGCAAGGATACCTATCGTGTCATATACCATATGAAAGACCGAAAAAATCTGAATAAGATGCGCATCTCCACTATGTCTGTACGTTCAAAATGCAAAATTATCATCCCATTCTCTTTGCTTTTTGGCGCAAAACAATTTGTAACAAGTCAAATTATCAACTATCCTTATCGAGTGATATACTATGTGATAGAGCAAAAAATTCTGAATGTAACACACTTCACGTCATGTCGATCGTTAATATTTTACAGCGGCTATAATGACCGAAGTAGAAAAGTAGCTTTTACTCTGATTTGATCAAAATAACTTGAGAAATATGAAAATAGCAAGGATACCCCTCGTGTCATATACCATATGAAAGACCGAAAAAAATCTGAATAAGATGCGCTTCTCCACTATGTCTGTACGTTCAAAATGCCAAATTATCTTCCCATTCTCTCTGCTTTTTGGTGCGAAACAATTTGTAACAAGTCAAATCGTCAACTATCCTTATCGAGTGATATACTATGTGATAGAGCAAAAAATTCTGAATGTAACACACTTCAGGTCATGTCGATCGGTAATATTTTACAGCGGCTATAATGAACGTTGCCAGAAACACGGATCAATGGAACCATATCATGTCACTACAGATCCGGTGACCCACCGCTTAGTTGATCTCGATAAAGTGTTTAAATGTAAAATGTAAAATGTAATAATGACCGAAGTACAAAAGTAGCTTTTACTCTGATTTGATCAAAATAACTTGAGAAATATGAAAATGGCAAGGATACCTATCGTGTCATATACCACATGAAAGACCGAAAAAATCTGAATAAGATGCGCTTCTCCACTATGTCTGTACGTTCAAAATGCAAAATTATCTTCCCATTCTCTCTGCTTTTTGGCGCAAAACAATTTGTAACAAGTCAAATTATCAACTATCCTTATCGAGTGATATACTATGTGATAGAGTAAAAAATTCTGAATGTAACACACTTCAGGTCATGTCGATCGGTAATATTTTACAGCGGCTATAATGACCGAAGTACAAAAGTAGCTTTTACTCTGATTTGATCAAAATAACTTGAGAAATATGAAAATGGCAAGGATACCTATCGTGTCATATACCATATGAAAGACCGAAAAAATCTGATTAAGATGCGCTTCTCCACTATGTCTGTACGTTCAAAATGCAAAATTATCTTCCTATTCTCTCTGCTTTTTGGCGCAAAACAATTTGTAACAAGTCAAATTATCAACTATCCTTATCGAGTGATATACTATGTGATAGAGCAAAAAATTCTGAATGTAACACACTTCACGTCATGTCGATCGGTAATATTTTACAGCGGCTATAATGACCGAAGTACGAAAGTAGCTTTTACTCTGATTTGATCAAAATAACTTGAAAAATATGACAATGGCAAGGATACCTATCGTGTCATATACCAGATGAAAGACCGAAAAAATCTGAATAAGAAGCGCTTCTCCACTATGTCTGTACGTTCAAAATGCAAAATTATCTTCCCGTTCTCTCTGCTTTTTGGTGCAAAACAATTTGTAACAAGTCAAATTGTCAACTATCCTTATCGAGTGATATACTATGTGATAGAGCAAAAAATTCTGAATGTAACACACTTCAGGTCATGTCGATCGGTAATATTTTACAGCGGCTATAATGACCGAAGTACGAAAGTAGTTTTTACTCTGATTTGATCAAAATAACTTGAGAAATATGAAAATGGCAAGGATACCTATCGTGTCATATACCAAATGAAAGACCGAAAAAATCTGAATAAGATGCGCTTCTCCACTATGTCTGTACGTTCAAAATGCAAAATTATCTTCCCGTTCTCTCTGCTTTTTGGTGCAAAACAATTTGTAACAAGTCAAAATGGTCAACTATCCTTATCGAGTGATATACTATGTGATAGAGCAAAAAATTCTGAATGTAACACACTTCACGTCATGTCGATCGGTAATATTTTACAGCGGCTATAATGACCGAAGTACGAAAGTAGCTTTTACTCTGATTTGATCAAAATAACTTGAGAAATATGAAAATAGCAAGGATACCCCTCGTGTCATATACCATATGAAAGACCGAAAAAAATCTGAATAAGATGCGTTTCTCCACTATGTCTGTACGTTCAAAATGCCAAATTATCTTCCCATTCTCTCTGCTTTTTGGTGCAAAACAATTTGTAACAAGTCAAATCGTCAACTATCCTTATCGAGTGATATACTATGTGATAGAGCAAAAAATTCTGAATGTAACACACTTCAGGTCATGTCGATCGGTAATATTTTACAGCGGCTATAATGACCGAAGTACAAAAGTAGCTTTTACTCTGATTTGATCAAAATAACTTGAGAAATATGAAAATGGCAAGGATACCCATCGTGTCATATACCATATGAAAGACCGAAAAAATCTGATTAAGATGCGCTTCTCCACTATGTCTGTACGTTCAAAATGCAAAATTATCTTCCCGTTCTCTCTGCTTTTTGGTGCAAAACAATTTGTAACAAGTCAAATTGTCAACTATCCTTATCGAGTGATATACTATGTGATAGAGCAAAAAATTCTGAATGTAACACACTTCAGGTCATGTCGATCGGTAATATTTTACAGCGGCTATAATGACCGAAGTACGAAAGTAGTTTTTACTCTGATTTGATCAAAATAACTTGAGAAATATGAAAATGGCAAGGATACCTATCGTGTCATATACCAAATGAAAGACCGAAAAAATCTGAATAAGATGCGCTTCTCCACTATGTCTGTACGTTCAAAATGCAAAATTATCTTCCCGTTCTCTCTGCTTTTTGGTGCAAAACAATTTGTAACAAGTCAAAATGGTCAACTATCCTTATCGAGTGATATACTATGTGATAGAGCAAAAAATTCTGAATGTAACACACTTCACGTCATGTCGATCGGTAATATTTTACAGCGGCTATAATGACCGAAGTACGAAAGTAGCTTTTACTCTGATTTGATCAAAATAACTTGAGAAATATGAAAATAGCAAGGATACCCCTCGTGTCATATACCATATGAAAGACCGAAAAAAATCTGAATAAGATGCGTTTCTCCACTATGTCTGTACGTTCAAAATGCCAAATTATCTTCCCGTTCTCTCTGATTTTTGGTGCAAAACAATTTGTAACAAGTCAAATTATCAACTATCCTTATCGAGTGATATACTATGTGATAGAGCAAAAAATTCTGAATGTAACACACTTCACGTCATGTCGATCGGTAATATTTTACAGCGGCTATAATGACCGAAGTACGAAAGTAACTTTTACTCTGATTTGATCAAAATAACTTGAGAAATATGAAAATGGCAAAGATACCTATCGTGTCATATACCATATGAAAGACCGAAAAAATCTGAATAAGATGCGCATCTCCACTATGTCTGTACGTTCAAAATGCAAAATTATCATCCCATTCTCTTTGCTTTTTGGCGCAAAACAATTTGTAACAAGTCAAATTATCAACTATCCTTATCGAGTGATATACTATGTGATAGAGCAAAAAATTCTGAATGTAACACACTTCACGTCATGTCGATCGTTAATATTTTACAGCGGCTATAATGACCGAAGTAGAAAAGTAGCTTTTACTCTGATTTGATCAAAATAACTTGAGAAATATGAAAATAGCAAGGATACCCCTCGTGTCATATACCATATGAAAGACCAAAAAAATCTGAATAAGATGCGCTTCTCCACTATGTCTGTACGTTCAAAATGCAAAATTATCTTCCCGTTCTCTCTGCTTTTTGGTGCAAAACAATTTGTAACAAGTCAAAATGGTCAACTATCCTTATCGAGTGATATACTATGTGATAGAGCAAAAAATTCTGAATGTAACACACTTCACGTCATGTCGATCGGTAATATTTTACAGCGGCTATAATGACCGAAGTACGAAAGTAGCTTTTACTCTGATTTGATCAAAATAACTTGAGAAATATGAAAATAGCAAGGATACCCCTCGTGTCATATACCATATGAAAGACCGAAAAAAATCTGAATAAGATGCGCTTCTCCACTATGTCTGTACGTTCAAAATGCCAAATTATCTTCCCATTCTCTCTGCTTTTTGGTGCGAAACAATTTGTAACAAGTCAAATCGTCAACTATCCTTATCGAGTGATATACTATGTGATAGAGCAAAAAATTCTGAATGTAACACACTTCAGGTCATGTCGATCGGTAATATTTTACAGCGGCTATAATGAACGTTGCCAGAAACACGGATCAATGGAACCATATCATGTCACTACAGATCCGGTGACCCACCGCTTAGTTGATCTCGATAAAGTGTTTAAATGTAAAATGTAAAATGTAATAATGACCGAAGTACAAAAGTAGCTTTTACTCTGATTTGATCAAAATAACTTGAGAAATATGAAAATGGCAAGGATACCTATCGTGTCATATACCACATGAAAGACCGAAAAAATCTGAATAAGATGCGCTTCTCCACTATGTCTGTACGTTCAAAATGCAAAATTATCTTCCCATTCTCTCTGCTTTTTGGCGCAAAACAATTTGTAACAAGTCAAATTATCAACTATCCTTATCGAGTGATATACTATGTGATAGAGTAAAAAATTCTGAATGTAACACACTTCAGGTCATGTCGATCGGTAATATTTTACAGCGGCTATAATTACCGAAGTACAAAAGTAGCTTTTACTCTGATTTGATCAAAATAACTTGAGAAATATGAAAATGGCAAGGATACCTATCGTGTCATATACCATATGAAAGACCGAAAAAATCTGATTAAGATGCGCTTCTCCACTATGTCTGTACGTTCAAAATGCAAAATTATCTTCCTATTCTCTCTGCTTTTTGGCGCAAAACAATTTGTAACAAGTCAAATTATCAACTATCCTTATCGAGTGATATACTATGTGATAGAGCAAAAAATTCTGAATGTAACACACTTCACGTCATGTCGATCGGTAATATTTTACAGCGGCTATAATGACCGAAGTACGAAAGTAGCTTTTACTCTGATTTGATCAAAATAACTTGAAAAATATGACAATGGCAAGGATACCTATCGTGTCATATACCAGATGAAAGACCGAAAAAATCTGAATAAGAAGCGCTTCTCCACTATGTCTGTACGTTCAAAATGCAAAATTATCTTCCCGTTCTCTCTGCTTTTTGGTGCAAAACAATTTGTAACAAGTCAAATTGTCAACTATCCTTATCGAGTGATATACTATGTGATAGAGCAAAAAATTCTGAATGTAACACACTTCAGGTCATGTCGATCGGTAATATTTTACAGCGGCTATAATGACCGAAGTACGAAAGTAGTTTTTACTCTGATTTGATCAAAATAACTTGAGAAATATGAAAATGGCAAGGATACCTATCGTGTCATATACCAAATGAAAGACCGAAAAAATCTGAATAAGATGCGCTTCTCCACTATGTCTGTACGTTCAAAATGCAAAATTATCTTCCCGTTCTCTCTGCTTTTTGGTGCAAAACAATTTGTAACAAGTCAAAATGGTCAACTATCCTTATCGAGTGATATACTATGTGATAGAGCAAAAAATTCTGAATGTAACACACTTCACGTCATGTCGATCGGTAATATTTTACAGCGGCTATAATGACCGAAGTACGAAAGTAGCTTTTACTCTGATTTGATCAAAATAACTTGAGAAATATGAAAATAGCAAGGATACCCCTCGTGTCATATACCATATGAAAGACCGAAAAAAATCTGAATAAGATGCGTTTCTCCACTATGTCTGTACGTTCAAAATGCCAAATTATCTTCCCATTCTCTCTGCTTTTTGGTGCAAAACAATTTGTAACAAGTCAAATCGTCAACTATCCTTATCGAGTGATATACTATGTGATAGAGCAAAAAATTCTGAATGTAACACACTTCAGGTCATGTCGATCGGTAATATTTTACAGCGGCTATAATGACCGAAGTACAAAAGTAGCTTTTACTCTGATTTGATCAAAATAACTTGAGAAATATGAAAATGGCAAGGATACCCATCGTGTCATATACCATATGAAAGACCGAAAAAATCTGAATAAGATGCGTTTCTCCACTATGTCTGTACGTTCAAAATGCCAAATTATCTTCCCATTCTCTCTGCTTTTTGGTGCAAAACAATTTGTAACAAGTCAAATCGTCAACTATCCTTATCGAGTGATATACTATGTGATAGAGCAAAAAATTCTGAATGTAACACACTTCACGTCATGTCGATCGGTAATATTTTACAGCGGCTATAATGACCGAAGTACGAAAGTAGCTTTTACTCTGATTTGATCAAAATAACTTGAGAAATATGAAAATAGCAAGGATACCCCTCGTGTCATATACCATATGAAAGACCGAAAAAAATCTGAATAAGATGCGTTTCTCCACTATGTCTGTACGTTCAAAATGCCAAATTATCTTCCCATTCTCTCTGCTTTTTGGTGCAAAACAATTTGTAACAAGTCAAATCGTCAACTATCCTTATCGAGTGATATACTATGTGATAGAGCAAAAAATTCTGAATGTAACACACTTCAGGTCATGTCGATCGGTAATATTTTACAGCGGCTATAATGACCGAAGTACAAAAGTAGCTTTTACTCTGATTTGATCAAAATAACTTGAGAAATATGAAAATGGCAAGGATACCCATCGTGTCATATACCATATGAAAGACCGAAAAAATCTGAATAAGATGCGTTTCTCCACTATGTCTGTACGTTCAAAATGCCAAATTATCTTCCCATTCTCTCTGCTTTTTGGTGCAAAACAAATTGTAACAAGTCAAATCGTCAACTATCCTTATCGAGTGATATACTATGTGATAGAGCAAAAAATTCTGAATGTAACACACTTCAGGTCATGTCGATCGGTAATATTTTACAGCGGCTATAATGACCGAAGTACAAAAGTAGCTTTTACTCTGATTTGATCAAAATAACTTGAGAAATATGAAAATGGCAAGGATACCCATCGTGTCATATACCATATGAAAGACCGAAAAAATCTGATTAAGATGCGCTTCTCCACTATGTCTGTACGTTCAAAATGCAAAATTATCTTCCCGTTCTCTCTGCTTTTTGGTGCAAAACAATTTGTAACAAGTCAAATTGTCAACTATCCTTATCGAGTGATATACTATGTGATAGAGCAAAAAATTCTGAATGTAACACACTTCAGGTCATGTCGATCGGTAATATTTTACAGCGGCTATAATGACCGAAGTACGAAAGTAGTTTTTACTCTGATTTGATCAAAATAACTTGAGAAATATGAAAATGGCAAGGATACCTATCGTGTCATATACCAAATGAAAGACCGAAAAAATCTGAATAAGATGCGCTTCTCCACTATGTCTGTACGTTCAAAATGCAAAATTATCTTCCCGTTCTCTCTGCTTTTTGGTGCAAAACAATTTGTAACAAGTCAAAATGGTCAACTATCCTTATCGAGTGATATACTATGTGATAGAGCAAAAAATTCTGAATGTAACACACTTCACGTCATGTCGATCGGTAATATTTTACAGCGGCTATAATGACCGAAGTACGAAAGTAGCTTTTACTCTGATTTGATCAAAATAACTTGAGAAATATGAAAATAGCAAGGATACCCCTCGTGTCATATACCATATGAAAGACCGAAAAAAATCTGAATAAGATGCGCTTCTCCACTATGTCTGTACGTTCAAAATGCCAAATTATCTTCCCATTCTCTCTGCTTTTTGGTGCGAAACAATTTGTAACAAGTCAAATCGTCAACTATCCTTATCGAGTGATATACTATGTGATAGAGCAAAAAATTCTGAATGTAACACACTTCAGGTCATGTCGATCGGTAATATTTTACAGCGGCTATAATGAACGTTGCCAGAAACACGGATCAATGGAACCATATCATGTCACTACAGATCCGGTGACCCACCGCTTAGTTGATCTCGATAAAGTGTTTAAATGTAAAATGTAAAATGTAATAATGACCGAAGTACAAAAGTAGCTTTTACTCTGATTTGATCAAAATAACTTGAGAAATATGAAAATGGCAAGGATACCTATCGTGTCATATACCACATGAAAGACCGAAAAAATCTGAATAAGATGCGCTTCTCCACTATGTCTGTACGTTCAAAATGCAAAATTATCTTCCCATTCTCTCTGCTTTTTGGCGCAAAACAATTTGTAACAAGTCAAATTATCAACTATCCTTATCGAGTGATATACTATGTGATAGAGTAAAAAATTCTGAATGTAACACACTTCAGGTCATGTCGATCGGTAATATTTTACAGCGGCTATAATGACCGAAGTACAAAAGTAGCTTTTACTCTGATTTGATCAAAATAACTTGAGAAATATGAAAATGGCAAGGATACCTATCGTGTCATATACCATATGAAAGACCGAAAAAATCTGATTAAGATGCGCTTCTCCACTATGTCTGTACGTTCAAAATGCAAAATTATCTTCCTATTCTCTCTGCTTTTTGGCGCAAAACAATTTGTAACAAGTCAAATTATCAACTATCCTTATCGAGTGATATACTATGTGATAGAGCAAAAAATTCTGAATGTAACACACTTCAGGTCATGTCGATCGGTAATATTTTACAGCGGCTATAATGACCGAAGTACGAAAGTAGTTTTTACTCTGATTTGATCAAAATAACTTGAGAAATATGAAAATGGCAAGGATACCTATCGTGTCATATACCAAATGAAAGGCCGAAAAAATCTGAATAAGATGCGCTTCTCCACTATGTCTGTACGTTCAAAATGCAAAATTATCTTCCCATTCTCTCTGCTTTTTGGCGCAAAACAATTTGTAACAAGTCAAATTATCAACTATCCTTATCGAGTGATATACTATGTGATAGAGTAAAAAATTCTGAATGTAACACACTTCAGGTCATGTCGATCGGTAATATTTTACAGCGGCTATAATGACCGAAGTACAAAAGTAGCTTTTACTCTGATTTGATCAAAATAACTTGAGAAATATGAAAATGGCAAGGATACCTATCGTGTCATATACCATATGAAAGACCGAAAAAATCTGATTAAGATGCGCTTCTCCACTATGTCTGTACGTTCAAAATGCAAAATTATCTTCCTATTCTCTCTGCTTTTTGGCGCAAAACAATTTGTAACAAGTCAAATTATCAACTATCCTTATCGAGTGATATACTATGTGATAGAGCAAAAAATTCTGAATGTAACACACTTCACGTCATGTCGATCGGTAATATTTTACAGCGGCTATAATGACCGAAGTACGAAAGTAGCTTTTACTCTGATTTGATCAAAATAACTTGAAAAATATGACAATGGCAAGGATACCTATCGTGTCATATACCAGATGAAAGACCGAAAAAATCTGAATAAGAAGCGCTTCTCCACTATGTCTGTACGTTCAAAATGCAAAATTATCTTCCCGTTCTCTCTGCTTTTTGGTGCAAAACAATTTGTAACAAGTCAAATTGTCAACTATCCTTATCGAGTGATATACTATGTGATAGAGCAAAAAATTCTGAATGTAACACACTTCAGGTCATGTCGATCGGTAATATTTTACAGCGGCTATAATGACCGAAGTACGAAAGTAGTTTTTACTCTGATTTGATCAAAATAACTTGAGAAATATGAAAATGGCAAGGATACCTATCGTGTCATATACCAAATGAAAGACCGAAAAAATCTGAATAAGATGCGCTTCTCCACTATGTCTGTACGTTCAAAATGCAAAATTATCTTCCCGTTCTCTCTGCTTTTTGGTGCAAAACAATTTGTAACAAGTCAAAATGGTCAACTATCCTTATCGAGTGATATACTATGTGATAGAGCAAAAAATTCTGAATGTAACACACTTCACGTCATGTCGATCGGTAATATTTTACAGCGGCTATAATGACCGAAGTACGAAAGTAGCTTTTACTCTGATTTGATCAAAATAACTTGAGAAATATGAAAATAGCAAGGATACCCCTCGTGTCATATACCATATGAAAGACCGAAAAAAATCTGAATAAGATGCGTCTCTCCACTATGTCTGTACGTTCAAAATGCCAAATTATCTTCCCATTCTCTCTGCTTTTTGGTGCAAAACAATTTGTAACAAGTCAAATCGTCAACTATCCTTATCGAGTGATATACTATGTGATAGAGCAAAAAATTCTGAATGTAACACACTTCAGGTCATGTCGATCGGTAATATTTTACAGCGGCTATAATGACCGAAGTACAAAAGTAGCTTTTACTCTGATTTGATCAAAATAACTTGAGAAATATGAAAATGGCAAGGATACCCATCGTGTCATATACCATATGAAAGACCGAAAAAATCTGAATAAGATGCGTTTCTCCACTATGTCTGTACGTTCAAAATGCCAAATTATCTTCCCATTCTCTCTGCTTTTTGGTGCAAAACAATTTGTAACAAGTCAAATCGTCAACTATCCTTATCGAGTGATATACTATGTGATAGAGCAAAAAATTCTGAATGTAACACACTTCACGTCATGTCGATCGGTAATATTTTACAGCGGCTATAATGACCGAAGTACGAAAGTAGCTTTTACTCTGATTTGATCAAAATAACTTGAGAAATATGAAAATAGCAAGGATACCCCTCGTGTCATATACCATATGAAAGACCGAAAAAAATCTGAATAAGATGCGTTTCTCCACTATGTCTGTACGTTCAAAATGCCAAATTATCTTCCCATTCTCTCTGCTTTTTGGTGCAAAACAATTTGTAACAAGTCAAATCGTCAACTATCCTTATCGAGTGATATACTATGTGATAGAGCAAAAAATTCTGAATGTAACACACTTCAGGTCATGTCGATCGGTAATATTTTACAGCGGCTATAATGACCGAAGTACAAAAGTAGCTTTTACTCTGATTTGATCAAAATAACTTGAGAAATATGAAAATGGCAAGGATACCCATCGTGTCATATACCATATGAAAGACCGAAAAAATCTGAATAAGATGCGTTTCTCCACTATGTCTGTACGTTCAAAATGCCAAATTATCTTCCCATTCTCTCTGCTTTTTGGTGCAAAACAAATTGTAACAAGTCAAATCGTCAACTATCCTTATCGAGTGATATACTATGTGATAGAGCAAAAAATTCTGAATGTAACACACTTCAGGTCATGTCGATCGGTAATATTTTACAGCGGCTATAATGACCGAAGTACAAAAGTAGCTTTTACTCTGATTTGATCAAAATAACTTGAGAAATATGAAAATGGCAAGGATACCCATCGTGTCATATACCATATGAAAGACCGAAAAAATCTGATTAAGATGCGCTTCTCCACTATGTCTGTACGTTCAAAATGCAAAATTATCTTCCCGTTCTCTCTGCTTTTTGGTGCAAAACAATTTGTAACAAGTCAAATTGTCAACTATCCTTATCGAGTGATATACTATGTGATAGAGCAAAAAATTCTGAATGTAACACACTTCAGGTCATGTCGATCGGTAATATTTTACAGCGGCTATAATGACCGAAGTACGAAAGTAGTTTTTACTCTGATTTGATCAAAATAACTTGAGAAATATGAAAATGGCAAGGATACCTATCGTGTCATATACCAAATGAAAGACCGAAAAAATCTGAATAAGATGCGCTTCTCCACTATGTCTGTACGTTCAAAATGCAAAATTATCTTCCCGTTCTCTCTGCTTTTTGGTGCAAAACAATTTGTAACAAGTCAAAATGGTCAACTATCCTTATCGAGTGATATACTATGTGATAGAGCAAAAAATTCTGAATGTAACACACTTCACGTCATGTCGATCGGTAATATTTTACAGCGGCTATAATGACCGAAGTACGAAAGTAGCTTTTACTCTGATTTGATCAAAATAACTTGAGAAATATGAAAATAGCAAGGATACCCCTCGTGTCATATACCATATGAAAGACCGAAAAAAATCTGAATAAGATGCGTTTCTCCACTATGTCTGTACGTTCAAAATGCCAAATTATCTTCCCATTCTCTCTGCTTTTTGGTGCAAAACAATTTGTAACAAGTCAAATCGTCAACTATCCTTATCGAGTGATATACTATGTGATAGAGCAAAAAATTCTGAATGTAACACACTTCAGGTCATGTCGATCGGTAATATTTTACAGCGGCTATAATGACCGAAGTACGAAAGTAGTTTTTACTCTGATTTGATCAAAATAACTTGAGAAATATGAAAATGGCAAGGATACCTATCGTGTCATATACCAAATGAAAGACCGAAAAAATCTGAATAAGATGCGCTTCTCCACTATGTCTGTACGTTCAAAATGCAAAATTATCTTCCCGTTCTCTCTGCTTTTTGGTGCAAAACAATTTGTAACAAGTCAAAATGGTCAACTATCCTTATCGAGTGATATACTATGTGATAGAGCAAAAAATTCTGAATGTAACACACTTCACGTCATGTCGATCGGTAATATTTTACAGCGGCTATAATGACCGAAGTACGAAAGTAGCTTTTACTCTGATTTGATCAAAATAACTTGAGAAATATGAAAATAGCAAGGATACCCCTCGTGTCATATACCATATGAAAGACCGAAAAAAATCTGAATAAGATGCGTTTCTCCACTATGTCTGTACGTTCAAAATGCCAAATTATCTTCCCATTCTCTCTGCTTTTTGGTGCAAAACAATTTGTAACAAGTCAAATCGTCAACTATCCTTATCGAGTGATATACTATGTGATAGAGCAAAAAATTCTGAATGTAACACACTTCAGGTCATGTCGATCGGTAATATTTTACAGCGGCTATAATGACCGAAGTACAAAAGTAGCTTTTACTCTGATTTGATCAAAATAACTTGAGAAATATGAAAATGGCAAGGATACCCATCGTGTCATATACCATATGAAAGACCGAAAAAATCTGAATAAGATGCGTTTCTCCACTATGTCTGTACGTTCAAAATGCCAAATTATCTTCCCATTCTCTCTGCTTTTTGGTGAAAAACAATTTGTAACAAGTCAAATCGTCAACTATCCTTATCGAGTGATATACTATGTGATAGAGCAAAAAATTCTGAATGTAACACACTTCAGGTCATGTCGATCGGTAATATTTTACAGCGGCTATAATGACCGAAGTACAAAAGTAGCTTTTACTCTGATTTGATCAAAATAACTTGAGAAATATGAAAATGGCAAGGATACCCATCGTGTCATATACCATATGAAAGACCGAAAAAATCTGATTAAGATGCGCTTCTCCACTATGTCTGTACGTTCAAAATGCAAAATTATCTTCCCGTTCTCTCTGCTTTTTGGTGCAAAACAATTTGTAACAAGTCAAATTGTCAACTATACTTATCGAGTGATATACTATGTGATAGAGCAAAAAATTCTGAATGTAACACACTTCACGTCATGTCGATCGGTAATATTTTACAGCGGCTATAATGACCGAAGTACGAAAGTAGCTTTTACTCTGATTTGATCAAAATAACTTGAGAAATATGAAAATAGCAAGGATACCCCTCGTGTCATATACCATATGAAAGACCGAAAAAAATCTGAATAAGATGCGTTTCTCCACTATGTCTGTACGTTCAAAATGCCAAATTATCTTCCCATTCTCTCTGCTTTTTGGTGCAAAACAATTTGTAACAAGTCAAATCGTCAACTATCCTTATCGAGTGATATACTATGTGATAGAGCAAAAAATTCTGAATGTAACACACTTCAGGTCATGTCGATCGGTAATATTTTACAGCGGCTATAATGACCGAAGTACAAAAGTAGCTTTTACTCTGATTTGATCAAAATAACTTGAGAAATATGAAAATGGCAAGGATACCCATCGTGTCATATACCATATGAAAGACCGAAAAAATCTGAATAAGATGCGTTTCTCCACTATGTCTGTACGTTCAAAATGCCAAATTATCTTCCCATTCTCTCTGCTTTTTGGTGCAAAACAAATTGTAACAAGTCAAATCGTCAACTATCCTTATCGAGTGATATACTATGTGATAGAGCAAAAAATTCTGAATGTAACACACTTCAGGTCATGTCGATCGGTAATATTTTACAGCGGCTATAATGACCGAAGTACAAAAGTAGCTTTTACTCTGATTTGATCAAAATAACTTGAGAAATATGAAAATGGCAAGGATACCCATCGTGTCATATACCATATGAAAGACCGAAAAAATCTGATTAAGATGCGCTTCTCCACTATGTCTGTACGTTCAAAATGCAAAATTATCTTCCCGTTCTCTCTGCTTTTTGGTGCAAAACAATTTGTAACAAGTCAAATTGTCAACTATCCTTATCGAGTGATATACTATGTGATAGAGCAAAAAATTCTGAATGTAACACACTTCAGGTCATGTCGATCGGTAATATTTTACAGCGGCTATAATGACCGAAGTACGAAAGTAGTTTTTACTCTGATTTGATCAAAATAACTTGAGAAATATGAAAATGGCAAGGATACCTATCGTGTCATATACCAAATGAAAGACCGAAAAAATCTGAATAAGATGCGCTTCTCCACTATGTCTGTACGTTCAAAATGCAAAATTATCTTCCCGTTCTCTCTGCTTTTTGGTGCAAAACAATTTGTAACAAGTCAAAATGGTCAACTATCCTTATCGAGTGATATACTATGTGATAGAGCAAAAAATTCTGAATGTAACACACTTCACGTCATGTCGATCGGTAATATTTTACAGCGGCTATAATGACCGAAGTACGAAAGTAGCTTTTACTCTGATTTGATCAAAATAACTTGAGAAATATGAAAATAGCAAGGATACCCCTCGTGTCATATACCATATGAAAGACCGAAAAAAATCTGAATAAGATGCGTTTCTCCACTATGTCTGTACGTTCAAAATGCCAAATTATCTTCCCATTCTCTCTGCTTTTTGGTGCAAAACAATTTGTAACAAGTCAAATCGTCAACTATCCTTATCGAGTGATATACTATGTGATAGAGCAAAAAATTCTGAATGTAACACACTTCAGGTCATGTCGATCGGTAATATTTTACAGCGGCTATAATGACCGAAGTACAAAAGTAGCTTTTACTCTGATTTGATCAAAATAACTTGAGAAATATGAAAATGGCAAGGATACCCATCGTGTCATATACCATATGAAAGACCGAAAAAATCTGAATAAGATGCGTTTCTCCACTATGTCTGTACGTTCAAAATGCCAAATTATCTTCCCATTCTCTCTGCTTTTTGGTGAAAAACAATTTGTAACAAGTCAAATCGTCAACTATCCTTATCGAGTGATATACTATGTGATAGAGCAAAAAATTCTGAATGTAACACACTTCAGGTCATGTCGATCGGTAATATTTTACAGCGGCTATAATGACCGAAGTACAAAAGTAGCTTTTACTCTGATTTGATCAAAATAACTTGAGAAATATGAAAATGGCAAGGATACCCATCGTGTCATATACCATATGAAAGACCGAAAAAATCTGATTAAGATGCGCTTCTCCACTATGTCTGTACGTTCAAAATGCAAAATTATCTTCCCGTTCTCTCTGCTTTTTGGTGCAAAACAATTTGTAACAAGTCAAATTGTCAACTATACTTATCGAGTGATATACTATGTGATAGAGCAAAAAATTCTGAATGTAACACACTTCACGTCATGTCGATCGGTAATATTTTACAGCGGCTATAATGACCGAAGTACGAAAGTAGCTTTTACTCTGATTTGATCAAAATAACTTGAGAAATATGAAAATAGCAAGGATACCCCTCGTGTCATATACCATATGAAAGACCGAAAAAAATCTGAATAAGATGCGTTTCTCCACTATGTCTGTACGTTCAAAATGCCAAATTATCTTCCCATTCTCTCTGCTTTTTGGTGCAAAACAATTTGTAACAAGTCAAATCGTCAACTATCCTTATCGAGTGATATACTATGTGATAGAGCAAAAAATTCTGAATGTAACACACTTCAGGTCATGTCGATCGGTAATATTTTACAGCGGCTATAATGACCGAAGTACAAAAGTAGCTTTTACTCTGATTTGATCAAAATAACTTGAGAAATATGAAAATGGCAAGGATACCCATCGTGTCATATACCATATGAAAGACCGAAAAAATCTGAATAAGATGCGTTTCTCCACTATGTCTGTACGTTCAAAATGCCAAATTATCTTCCCATTCTCTCTGCTTTTTGGTGCAAAACAAATTGTAACAAGTCAAATCGTCAACTATCCTTATCGAGTGATATACTATGTGATAGAGCAAAAAATTCTGAATGTAACACACTTCAGGTCATGTCGATCGGTAATATTTTACAGCGGCTATAATGACCGAAGTACAAAAGTAGCTTTTACTCTGATTTGATCAAAATAACTTGAGAAATATGAAAATGGCAAGGATACCCATCGTGTCATATACCATATGAAAGACCGAAAAAATCTGATTAAGATGCGCTTCTCCACTATGTCTGTACGTTCAAAATGCAAAATTATCTTCCCGTTCTCTCTGCTTTTTGGTGCAAAACAATTTGTAACAAGTCAAATTGTCAACTATCCTTATCGAGTGATATACTATGTGATAGAGCAAAAAATTCTGAATGTAACACACTTCAGGTCATGTCGATCGGTAATATTTTACAGCGGCTATAATGACCGAAGTACGAAAGTAGTTTTTACTCTGATTTGATCAAAATAACTTGAGAAATATGAAAATGGCAAGGATACCTATCGTGTCATATACCAAATGAAAGACCGAAAAAATCTGAATAAGATGCGCTTCTCCACTATGTCTGTACGTTCAAAATGCAAAATTATCTTCCCGTTCTCTCTGCTTTTTGGTGCAAAACAATTTGTAACAAGTCAAAATGGTCAACTATCCTTATCGAGTGATATACTATGTGATAGAGCAAAAAATTCTGAATGTAACACACTTCACGTCATGTCGATCGGTAATATTTTACAGCGGCTATAATGACCGAAGTACGAAAGTAGCTTTTACTCTGATTTGATCAAAATAACTTGAGAAATATGAAAATAGCAAGGATACCCCTCGTGTCATATACCATATGAAAGACCGAAAAAAATCTGAATAAGATGCGTTTCTCCACTATGTCTGTACGTTCAAAATGCCAAATTATCTTCCCATTCTCTCTGCTTTTTGGTGCAAAACAATTTGTAACAAGTCAAATCGTCAACTATCCTTATCGAGTGATATACTATGTGATAGAGCAAAAAATTCTGAATGTAACACACTTCAGGTCATGTCGATCGGTAATATTTTACAGCGGCTATAATGACCGAAGTACAAAAGTAGCTTTTACTCTGATTTGATCAAAATAACTTGAGAAATATGAAAATGGCAAGGATACCCATCGTGTCATATACCATATGAAAGACCGAAAAAATCTGAATAAGATGCGTTTCTCCACTATGTCTGTACGTTCAAAATGCCAAATTATCTTCCCATTCTCTCTGCTTTTTGGTGAAAAACAATTTGTAACAAGTCAAATCGTCAACTATCCTTATCGAGTGATATACTATGTGATAGAGCAAAAAATTCTGAATGTAACACACTTCAGGTCATGTCGATCGGTAATATTTTACAGCGGCTATAATGACCGAAGTACAAAAGTAGCTTTTACTCTGATTTGATCAAAATAACTTGAGAAATATGAAAATGGCAAGGATACCCATCGTGTCATATACCATATGAAAGACCGAAAAAATCTGATTAAGATGCGCTTCTCCACTATGTCTGTACGTTCAAAATGCAAAATTATCTTCCCGTTCTCTCTGCTTTTTGGTGCAAAACAATTTGTAACAAGTCAAATTGTCAACTATACTTATCGAGTGATATACTATGTGATAGAGCAAAAAATTCTGAATGTAACACACTTCACGTCATGTCGATCGGTAATATTTTACAGCGGCTATAATGACCGAAGTACGAAAGTAGCTTTTACTCTGATTTGATCAAAATAACTTGAGAAATATGAAAATAGCAAGGATACCCCTCGTGTCATATACCATATGAAAGACCGAAAAAAATCTGAATAAGATGCGTTTCTCCACTATGTCTGTACGTTCAAAATGCCAAATTATCTTCCCATTCTCTCTGCTTTTTGGTGCAAAACAATTTGTAACAAGTCAAATCGTCAACTATCCTTATCGAGTGATATACTATGTGATAGAGCAAAAAATTCTGAATGTAACACACTTCAGGTCATGTCGATCGGTAATATTTTACAGCGGCTATAATGACCGAAGTACAAAAGTAGCTTTTACTCTGATTTGATCAAAATAACTTGAGAAATATGAAAATGGCAAGGATACCCATCGTGTCATATACCATATGAAAGACCGAAAAAATCTGAATAAGATGCGTTTCTCCACTATGTCTGTACGTTCAAAATGCCAAATTATCTTCCCATTCTCTCTGCTTTTTGGTGCAAAACAAATTGTAACAAGTCAAATCGTCAACTATCCTTATCGAGTGATATACTATGTGATAGAGCAAAAAATTCTGAATGTAACACACTTCAGGTCATGTCGATCGGTAATATTTTACAGCGGCTATAATGACCGAAGTACAAAAGTAGCTTTTACTCTGATTTGATCAAAATAACTTGAGAAATATGAAAATGGCAAGGATACCCATCGTGTCATATACCATATGAAAGACCGAAAAAATCTGATTAAGATGCGCTTCTCCACTATGTCTGTACGTTCAAAATGCAAAATTATCTTCCCGTTCTCTCTGCTTTTTGGTGCAAAACAATTTGTAACAAGTCAAATTGTCAACTATCCTTATCGAGTGATATACTATGTGATAGAGCAAAAAATTCTGAATGTAACACACTTCAGGTCATGTCGATCGGTAATATTTTACAGCGGCTATAATGACCGAAGTACGAAAGTAGTTTTTACTCTGATTTGATCAAAATAACTTGAGAAATATGAAAATGGCAAGGATACCTATCGTGTCATATACCAAATGAAAGACCGAAAAAATCTGAATAAGATGCGCTTCTCCACTATGTCTGTACGTTCAAAATGCAAAATTATCTTCCCGTTCTCTCTGCTTTTTGGTGCAAAACAATTTGTAACAAGTCAAAATGGTCAACTATCCTTATCGAGTGATATACTATGTGATAGAGCAAAAAATTCTGAATGTAACACACTTCACGTCATGTCGATCGGTAATATTTTACAGCGGCTATAATGACCGAAGTACGAAAGTAGCTTTTACTCTGATTTGATCAAAATAACTTGAGAAATATGAAAATAGCAAGGATACCCCTCGTGTCATATACCATATGAAAGACCGAAAAAAATCTGAATAAGATGCGTTTCTCCACTATGTCTGTACGTTCAAAATGCCAAATTATCTTCCCATTCTCTCTGCTTTTTGGTGCAAAACAATTTGTAACAAGTCAAATCGTCAACTATCCTTATCGAGTGATATACTATGTGATAGAGCAAAAAATTCTGAATGTAACACACTTCAGGTCATGTCGATCGGTAATATTTTACAGCGGCTATAATGACCGAAGTACAAAAGTAGCTTTTACTCTGATTTGATCAAAATAACTTGAGAAATATGAAAATGGCAAGGATACCCATCGTGTCATATACCATATGAAAGACCGAAAAAATCTGAATAAGATGCGTTTCTCCACTATGTCTGTACGTTCAAAATGCCAAATTATCTTCCCATTCTCTCTGCTTTTTGGTGAAAAACAATTTGTAACAAGTCAAATCGTCAACTATCCTTATCGAGTGATATACTATGTGATAGAGCAAAAAATTCTGAATGTAACACACTTCAGGTCATGTCGATCGGTAATATTTTACAGCGGCTATAATGACCGAAGTACAAAAGTAGCTTTTACTCTGATTTGATCAAAATAACTTGAGAAATATGAAAATGGCAAGGATACCCATCGTGTCATATACCATATGAAAGACCGAAAAAATCTGATTAAGATGCGCTTCTCCACTATGTCTGTACGTTCAAAATGCAAAATTATCTTCCCGTTCTCTCTGCTTTTTGGTGCAAAACAATTTGTAACAAGTCAAATTGTCAACTATCCTTATCGAGTGATATACTATGTGATAGAGCAAAAAATTCTGAATGTAACACACTTCACGTCATGTCGATCGGTAATATTTTACAGCGGCTATAATGACCGAAGTACGAAAGTAGTTTTTACTCTGATCTGATCAAAATAACTTGAGAAATATGAAAATGGCAAGGATACCTATCGTGTCATATACCACATGAAAGACCGAAAAAATCTGAATAAGATGCGCTTCTCCACTACGTCTGTACGTTCAAAATGCAAAATTATCTTCCCGTTCTCTCTGCTTTTTGGTGCAAAACAATTTGTAACAAGTCAAATTGTCAACTATACTTATCGAGTGATATACTATGTGATAGAGCAGAAAATCCTGAATGTAACACACTTCAGGTCATGTCGATCGGTAATATTTTACAGCGGCTATAATGACCGAAGTACGAAAGTAGCTTTTACTCTGATTTGATCAAAATAACTTGAGAAATAAGAAAATAGTAAGGATACCCCTCGTGTCATATACCACATGAAAGACCGAAAAAATCTGAATAAGATGCGCTTCTCCACTACGTCTGTACGTTCAAAATGCAAAATTATCTTCCCGTTCTCTCTGCTTTTTGGTGCAAAACAATTTGTAACAAGTCAAATTGTCAACTATACTTATCGAGTGATATACTATGTGATAGAGCAGAAAATCCTGAATGTAACACACTTCAGGTCATGTCGATCGGTAATATTTTACAGCGGCTATAATGACCGAAGTACGAAAGTAGCTTTTACTCTGATTTGATCAAAATAACTTGAGAAATAAGAAAATAGTAAGGATACCCCTCGTGTCATATACGATATGAAAGACAGAAAAAATCTGAATAAGATGCGCTTCTCCACTACGTCTGTACGTTCAAAATGCAAAATTATCTTCCCGTTCTCTCTGCTTTTTGGTGCAAAACAATTTGTAACAAGTCAAATTGCCAACTATCCTTATCGAGTGATATACTATGTGATAGAGCAAAAAATTCTGAATGTAACACACTTCAGGTCATGTCGATCGGTAATATTTTACAGCGGCTATAATGACCGAAGTACGAAAGTAGCTTTTACTCTGATTTGATCAAAATAACTTGAGAAATAAGAAAATAGTAAGGATACCCCTCGTGTCATATACGATATGAAAGACCGAAAAAATCTGAATAAGATGCGCTTCTCCACTACGTCTGTACGTTCAAAATGCAAAATTATCTTCCCGTTCTCTCTGCTTTTTGGTGCAAAACAATTTGTAACAAGTCAAATTGTCAACTATACTTATCGAGTGATATACTATGTGATAGAGCAGAAAATCCTGAATGTAACACACTTCAGGTCATGTCGATCGGTAATATTTTACAGCGGCTATAATGACCGAAGTACGAAAGTAGCTTTTACTCTGATTTGATCAAAATAACTTGAGAAATAAGAAAATAGTAAGGATACCCCTCGTGTCATATACGATATGAAAGACAGAAAAAATCTGAATAAGATGCGCTTCTCCACTACGTCTGTACGTTCAAAATGCAAAATTATCTTCCCGTTCTCTCTGCTTTTTGGTGCAAAACAATTTGTAACAAGTCAAATTGCCAACTATCCTTATCGAGTGATATACTATGTGATAGAGCAAAAAATTCTGAATGTAACACACTTCAGGTCATGTCGATCGGTAATATTTTACAGCGGCTATAATGACCGAAGTACGAAAGTAGCTTTTACTCTGATTTGATCAAAATAACTTGAGAAATAAGAAAATAGTAAGGATACCCCTCGTGTCATATACGATATGAAAGACAGAAAAAATCTGAATAAGATGCGCTTCTCCACTACGTCTGTACGTTCAAAATGCAAAATTATCTTCCCGTTCTCTCTGCTTTTTGGTGCAAAACAATTTGTAACAAGTCAAATTGTCAACTATCCTTATCGAGTGATATACTATGTGATAGAGCAAAAAATTCTGAATGTAACACACTTCAGGTCATGTCGATCGGTAATATTTTACAGCGGCTATAATGACCGAAGTACGAAAGTAGCTTTTACTCTGATTTGATCAAAATAACTTGAGAAATATGAAAATAGCAAGGATACCCCTCGTGTCATATACCATATGAAAGACCGAAAAAATCTGAATAAGATGCGCTTCTCCACTATGTCTGTACGTACAAAATGCAAAATTATCTTCCCATTCTCTCTGCTTTTTGTGCAAAACAATTTGTAACAATTCAAAATGGTCAATTATCCTTATCGAGTGATATACTATGTGATAGAGCAAAAAATTCTGAATGTAACACACTTCAGGTCATGTCGATCGGTAATATTTTACAGCGGCTATAATGACCGAAGTACAAAAGTAGCTTTTACTCTGATTTGATCAAAATAACTTGAGAAATATGAAAATGACAAGGATACCCCTCGTGTCATATACCATATGAAAGACCGAAAAAAATCTGAATAAGATGCGCTTCTCCACTATGTCTGTACGTTCAAAATGCCAAATTATCTTCCCATTCTCTCTGCTTTTTGGCGCAAAACAATTTGTAACAAGTCAAATTATCAACTATCCTTATCGAGTGATATACTATGTGATAGAGCAAAAAATTCTGAATGTAACACACTTCACGTCATTTCGATCGGTAATATTTTACAGCGGCTATAATGACCGAAGTACGAAAGTAGCTTTTACTCTGATTTGATCAAAATAACTTGAGAAATATGAAAATGGCAAGGATACCTATCGTCTCATATACAATATGAAAGACCGAAAAAATCTGAATAAGATGCGCTTCTCCACTATGTCTGTACGTTCAAAATGCAAAATTATCTTCCCATTCTCTCTGCTTTTTGGTGCAAAACAATTTGTAACAAGTCAAATTGTCAACTATCCTTATCGAGTGATATACTATGTGATAGAGCAAAAAATTCTGAATGTAACACACTTCACGTCATGTCGATCGGTAATATTTTACAACGGCTATAATGACCGAAGTACGAAAGTAGTTTTTACTCTGATTTGATCAAAATAACTTGAGAAATATGAAAATGGCAAGGATACCTATCGTGTCATATACCAGATGAAAGACCGAAAAAATCTGAATAAGATGCGCTTCTCCACTATGTCTGTACGTTCAAAATGCAAAATTATCTTCCCGTTCTCTCTGCTTTTTGGTGCAAAACAATTTGTAACAAGTCAAATTGTCAACTATCCTTATCGAGTGATATACTATGTGATAGAGCAAAAAATTCTGAATGTAACACACTTCAGGTCATGTCGATCGGTAATATTTTACAGCGGCTATAATGACCGAAGTACGAAAGTAGCTTTTACTCTGATTTGATCAAAATAACTTGAGAAATATGAAAATGGCAAGGATACCTATCGTGTCATATACCATATGAAAGACCGAAAAAATCTGAATAAGATGCGCTTCTCCACTATGTCTGTACGTTCAAAATGCAAAATTATCTTCCCATTCTCTCTGCTTTTTGGCGCAAAACAATTTGTAACAAGTCAAATTATCAACTATCCTTATCGAGTGATATACTATGTGATAGAGCAAAAATTCTGAATGTAACACACTTCACGTCATGTCGATCGGTAATATTTTACAGCGGCTATAATGACCGAAGTACGAAAGTAGCTTTTACTCTGATTTGATCAAAATAACTTGAGAAATATGAAAATGGCAAGGATACCTATCGTGTCATATACCATATGAAAGACCGAAAAAATCTGAATAAGATGCGCTTCTCCACTATGTCTGTGCGTTCAAAATGCAAAATTATCTTCCCATTCTCTCTGCTTTTTGGCGCAAAACAATTTGTAACAAGTCAAATTATCAACTATCCTTATCGAGTGATATACTATGTGATAGAGCAAAAAATTCTGAATGTAACACACTTCACGTCATGTCGATCGGTAATATTTTACAGCGGCTATAATGACCGAAGTACGAAAGTAGCTTTTACTCTGATTTGATCAAAATAACTTGAGAAATATGAAAATGGCAAGGATACCTATCGTGTCATATACCATATGAAAGACCGAAAAAATCTGAATAAGATGCGCTTCTCCACTATGTCTGTGCGTTCAAAATGCAAAATTATCTTCCCATTCTCTCTGCTTTTTGGCGCAAAACAATTTGTAACAAGTCAAATTATCAACTATCCTTATCGAGTGATATACTATGTGATAGAGCAAAAAATTCTGAATGTAACACACTTCACGTCATGTCGATCGGTAATATTTTACAGCGGCAATAATGACCGAAGTACGAAAGTAGCTTTTACTCTGATTTGATCAAAATAACTTGAGAAATATGAAAATGGCAAGGATACCTACCGTGTCATATACCATATGAAAGAGCGAAAAAATCTGAATAAGATGCGCTTCTCCACTATGTCTGTACGTTCAAAATGCAAAATTATCTTCTCATTCTCTCTGCTTTTTGGTGCAAAAAAATTTGTAACAAGTCAAATTGTCAACTATCCTTATCGAGCGATATACTATGTGATAGAGCAAAAAATTCTGAATGTAACACACTTCACGTCATGTCGATCGGTAATATTTTACAGCGGCTATAATGACCGAAGTAGAAAAGTAGCTTTTACTCTGATTTGATCAAAATAACTTGAGAAATATGAAAATGGCAAGGATACCTATCGTGTCATATACCATATGAAAGACCGAAAAAATCTGATTAAGATGCGCTTCTCCACTATGTCTGTACTTTCAAAATGCAAAATTATCTTCCCGTTCTCTCTGCTTTTTGGTGCAAAACAATTTGTAACAAGTCAAATTGTCAACTATCCTTATCGAGTGATATACTATGTGATAGAGCAAAAAATTCTGAATGTAACACACTTCAGGTCATGTCGATCGGTAATATTTTACAGCGGCTATAATGACCGAAGTACGAAAGTAGTTTTTACTCTGATTTGATCAAAATAACTTGAGAAATATGAAAATGGCAAGGATACCTATCGTGTCATATACCATATGAAAGACCGAAAAAATCTGATTAAGATGCGCTTCTCCACTATGTCTGTACTTTCAAAATGCAAAATTATCTTCCCGTTCTCTCTGCTTTTTGGTGCAAAACAATTTGTAACAAGTCAAATTGTCAACTATCCTTATCGAGTGATATACTATGTGATAGAGCAAAAAATTCTGAATGTAACACACTTCAGGTCATGTCGATCGGTAATATTTTACAGCGGCTATAATGACCGAAGTACGAAAGTAGTTTTTACTCTGATTTGATCAAAATAACTTGAGAAATATGAAAATGGCAAGGATACCTATCGTGTCATATACCACATGAAAGACCGAAAAAATCTGAATAAGATGCGCTTCTCCACTATGTCTGTACGTTCAAAATGCAAAATTATCTTCCCATTCTCTCTGCTTTTTGGCGCAAAACAATTTGTAACAAGTCAAATTATCAACTATCCTTATCGAGTGATATACTATGTGATAGAGTAAAAAATTCTGAATGTAACACACTTCAGGTCATGTCGATCGGTAATATTTTACAGCGGCTATAATGACCGAAGTACAAAAGTAGCTTTTACTCTGATTTGATCAAAATAACTTGAGAAATATGAAAATGGCAAGGATACCTACCGTGTCATATACCATATGAAAGAGCGAAAAAATCTGAATAAGATGCGCTTCTCCACTATGTCTGTACGTTCAAAATGCAAAATTATCTTCTCATTCTCTCTGCTTTTTGGTGCAAAAAAATTTGTAACAAGTCAAATTGTCAACTATCCTTATCGAGCGATATACTATGTGATAGAGCAAAAAATTCTGAATGTAACACACTTCACGTCATGTCGATCGGTAATATTTTACAGCGGCTATAATGACCGAAGTAGAAAAGTAGCTTTTACTCTGATTTGATCAAAATAACTTGAGAAATATGAAAATGGCAAGGATACCTATCGTGTCATATACCATATGAAAGACCGAAAAAATCTGATTAAGATGCGCTTCTCCACTATGTCTGTACTTTCAAAATGCAAAATTATCTTCCCGTTCTCTCTGCTTTTTGGTGCAAAACAATTTGTAACAAGTCAAATTGTCAACTATCCTTATCGAGTGATATACTATGTGATAGAGCAAAAAATTCTGAATGTAACACACTTCAGGTCATGTCGATCGGTAATATTTTACAGCGGCTATAATGACCGAAGTACGAAAGTAGTTTTTACTCTGATTTGATCAAAATAACTTGAGAAATATGAAAATGGCAAGGATACCTATCGTGTCATATACCACATGAAAGACCGAAAAAATCTGAATAAGATGCGCTTCTCCACTATGTCTGTACGTTCAAAATGCAAAATTATCTTCCCATTCTCTCTGCTTTTTGGCGCAAAACAATTTGTAACAAGTCAAATTATCAACTATCCTTATCGAGTGATATACTATGTGATAGAGTAAAAAATTCTGAATGTAACACACTTCAGGTCATGTCGATCGGTAATATTTTACAGCGGCTATAATGACCGAAGTACAAAAGTAGCTTTTACTCTGATTTGATCAAAATAACTTGAGAAATATGAAAATGGCAAGGATACCTATCGTGTCATATACCATATGAAAGACCGAAAAAATCTGATTAAGATGCGCTTCTCCACTATGTCTGTACGTTCAAAATGCAAAATTATCTTCCTATTCTCTCTGCTTTTTGGCGCAAAACAATTTGTAACAAGTCAAATTATCAACTATCCTTATCGAGTGATATACTATGTGATAGAGCAAAAAATTCTGAATGTAACACACTTCACGTCATGTCGATCGGTAATATTTTACAGCGGCTATAATGACCGAAGTACGAAAGTAGCTTTTAATCTGATTTGATCAAAATAACTTGAAAAATATGACAATGGCAAGGATACCTATCGTGTCATATACCAGATGAAAGACCGAAAAAATCTGAATAAGATGCGCTTCTCCACTATGTCTGTACGTTCAAAATGCAAAATTATCTTCCCGTTCTCTCTGCTTTTTGGTGCAAAACAATTTGTAACAAGTCAAATTGTCAACTATCCTTATCGAGTGATATACTATGTGATAGAGCAAAAAATTCTGAATGTAACACACTTCAGGTCATGTCGATCGGTAATATTTTACAGCGGCTATAATGACCGAAGTACGAAAGTAGTTTTTACTCTGATTTGATCAAAATAACTTGAGAAATATGAAAATGGCAAGGATACCTATCGTGTCATATACCACATGAAAGACCGAAAAAATCTGAATAAGATGCGCTTCTCCACTATGTCTGTACGTTCAAAATGCAAAATTATCTTCCCATTCTCTCTGCTTTTTGGCGCAAAACAATTTGTAACAAGTCAAATTATCAACTATCCTTATCGAGTGATATACTATGTGATAGAGTAAAAAATTCTGAATGTAACACACTTCAGGTCATGTCGATCGGTAATATTTTACAGCGGCTATAATGACCGAAGTACAAAAGTAGCTTTTACTCTGATTTGATCAAAATAACTTGAGAAATATGAAAATGGCAAGGATACCTATCGTGTCATATACCATATGAAAGACCGAAAAAATCTGATTAAGATGCGCTTCTCTACTATGTCTGTACGTTCAAAATGCAAAATTATCTTCCTATTCTCTCTGCTTTTTGGCGCAAAACAATTTGTAACAAGTCAAATTATCAACTATCCTTATCGAGTGATATACTATGTGATAGAGCAAAAAATTCTGAATGTAACACACTTCACGTCATGTCGATCGGTAATATTTTACAGCGGCTATAATGACCGAAGTACGAAAGTAGCTTTTAATCTGATTTGATCAAAATAACTTGAAAAATATGACAATGGCAAGGATACCTATCGTGTCATATACCAGATGAAAGACCGAAAAAATCTGAATAAGATGCGCTTCTCCACTATGTCTGTACGTTCAAAATGCAAAATTATCTTCCCGTTCTCTCTGCTTTTTGGTGCAAAACAATTTGTAACAAGTCAAATTGTCAACTATCCTTATCGAGTGATATACTATGTGATAGAGCAAAAAATTCTGAATGTAACACACTTCAGGTCATGTCGATCGGTAATATTTTACAGCGGCTATAATGACCGAAGTACGAAAGTAGTTTTTACTCTGATTTGATCAAAATAACTTGAGAAATATGAAAATGGCAAGGATACCTATCGTGTCATATACCAAATGAAAGACCGAAAAAATCTGAATAAGATGCGCTTCTCCACTATGTCTGTACGTTCAAAATGCAAAATTATCTTCCCGTTCTCTCTGCTTTTTGGTGCAAAACAATTTGTAACAAGTTAAATTATCAACTATCCTTATCGAGTGATATACTATGTGATAGAGCAAAAAATTCTGAATGTAACACACTTCACGTCATGTCGATCGGTAATATTTTACAGCGGCTATAATGACCGAAGTACGAAAGTAACTTTTACTCTGATTTGATCAAAATAACTTGAGAAATATGAAAATGGCAAGGATACCTATCGTGTCATATACCATATGAAAGACCGAAAAAATCTGAATAAGATGCGCATCTCCACTATGTCTGTACGTTCAAAATGCAAAATTATCATCCCATTCTCTCTGCTTTTTGGCGCAAAAAAAATTTGTAACAAGTCAAATTATCAACTATCCTTATCGAGTGATATACTATGTGATAGAGCAAAAAATTCTGAATGTAACACACTTCACGTCATGTCGATCGGTAATATTTTACAGCGGCTATAATGACCGAAGTAGAAAAGTAGCTTTTACTCTGATTTGATCAAAATAACTTGAGAAATATGAAAATAGCAAGGATACCCCTCGTGTCATATATCATATGAAAGACCAAAAAAATCTGAATAAGATGCGCTTCTCCACTATGTCTGTACGTTCAAAATGCAAAATTATCTTCCCGTTCTCTCTGCTTTTTGGTGCAAAACAATTTGTAACAAGTCAAAATGGTCAACTATCCTTATCGAGTGATATACTATGTGATAGAGCAAAAAATTCTGAATGTAACACACTTCACGTCATGTCGATCGGTAATATTTTACAGCGGCTATAATGACCGAAGTACGAAAGTAGCTTTTACTCTGATTTGATCAAAATAACTTGAGAAATATGAAAATAGCAAGGATACCCCTCGTGTCATATACCATATGAAAGACCGAAAAAAATCTGAATAAGATGCGCTTCTCCACTATGTCTGTACGTTCAAAATGCCAAATTATCTTCCCATTCTCTCTGCTTTTTGGTGCAAAACAATTTGTAACAAGTCAAATCGTCAACTATCCTTATCGAGTGATATACTATGTGATAGAGCAAAAAATTCTGAATGTAACACACTTCAGGTCATGTCGATCGGTAATATTTTACAGCGGCTATAATGACCGAAGTACAAAAGTAGCTTTTACTCTGATTTGATCAAAATAACTTGAGAAATATGAAAATGGCAAGGATACCCATCGTGTCATATACCATATGAAAGACCGAAAAAATCTGATTAAGATGCGCTTCTCCACTATGTCTGTACGTTCAAAATGCAAAATTATCTTCCCGTTCTCTCTGCTTTTTGGTGCAAAACAATTTGTAACAAGTCAAATTGTCAACTATCCTTATCGAGTGATATACTATGTGATAGAGCAAAAAATTCTGAATGTAACACACTTCAGGTCATGTCGATCGGTAATATTTTACAGCGGCTATAATGACCGAAGTACGAAAGTAGTTTTTACTCTGATTTGATCAAAATAACTTGAGAAATATGAAAATGGCAAGGATACCTATCGTGTCATATACCACATGAAAGACCGAAAAAATCTGAATAAGATGCGCTTCTCCACTACGTCTGTACGTTCAAAATGCAAAATTATCTTCCCGTTCTCTCTGCTTTTTGGTGCAAAACAATTTGTAACAAGTCAAATTGTCAACTATACTTATCGAGTGATATACTATGTGATAGAGCAGAAAATCCTGAATGTAACACACTTCAGGTCATGTCGATCGGTAATATTTTACAGCGGCTATAATGACCGAAGTACGAAAGTAGCTTTTACTCTGATTTGATCAAAATAACTTGAGAAATAAGAAAATAGTAAGGATACCCCTCGTGTCATATACGATATGAAAGACAGAAAAAATCTGAATAAGATGCACTTCTCCACTACGTCTGTACGTTCAAAATGCAAAATTATCTTCCCGTTCTCTCTGCTTTTTGGTGCAAAACAATTTGTAACAAGTCAAATTGTCAACTATCCTTATCGAGTGATATACTATGTGATAGAGCAAAAAATTCTGAATGTAACACACTTCAGGTCATGTCGATCGGTAATATTTTACAGCGGCTATAATGACCGAAGTACGAAAGTAGCTTTTACTCTGATTTGATCAAAATAACTTGAGAAATATGAAAATAGCAAGGATACCCCTCGTGTCATATACCATATGAAAGACCGAAAAAATCTGAATAAGATGCGCTTCTCCACTATGTCTGTACGTACAAAATGCAAAATTATCTTCCCATTCTCTCTGCTTTTTGTGCAAAACAATTTGTAACAATTCAAAATGGTCAATTATCCTTATCGAGTGATATACTATGTGATAGAGCAAAAAATTCTGAATGTAACACACTTCAGGTCATGTCGATCGGTAATATTTTACAGCGGCTATAATGACCGAAGTACAAAAGTAGCTTTTACTCTGATTTGATCAAAATAACTTGAGAAATATGAAAATGACAAGGATACCCCTCGTGTCATATACCATATGAAAGACCGAAAAAAATCTGAATAAGATGCGCTTCTCCACTATGTCTGTACGTTCAAAATGCCAAATTATCTTCCCATTCTCTCTGCTTTTTGGCGCAAAACAATTTGTAACAAGTCAAATTATCAACTATCCTTATCGAGTGATATACTATGTGATAGAGCAAAAAATTCTGAATGTAACACACTTCACGTCATTTCGATCGGTAATATTTTACAGCGGCTATAATGACCGAAGTACGAAAGTAGCTTTTACTCTGATTTGATCAAAATAACTTGAGAAATATGAAAATGGCAAGGATACCTATCGTCTCATATACCATATGAAAGACCGAAAAAATCTGAATAAGATGCGCTTCTCCACTATGTCTGTACGTTCAAAATGCAAAATTATCTTCCCATTCTCTCTGCTTTTTGGTGCAAAACAATTTGTAACAAGTCAAATCGTCAACTATCCTTATCGAGTGATATACTATGTGATAGAGCAAAAAATTCTGAATGTAACACACTTCAGGTCATGTCGATCGGTAATATTTTACAGCGGCTATAATGACCGAAGTACGAAAGTAGCTTTTACTCTGATTTGATCAAAATAACTTGAGAAATATGAAAATAGCAAGGATACCCCTCGTGTCATATACCATATGAAAGACCGAAAAAATCTGAATAAGATGCGCTTCTCCACTATGTCTGTACGTTCAAAATGCAAAATTATCTTCTCATTCTCTCTGCTTTTTGGTGCAAAACAATTTGTAACAAGTCAAATTGTCAACTATACTTATCGAGTGATATACGATGTGATAGAGCAAAAAATTACGAATGTAACACACTTCAGGTCATGTCGATCGGTGATATTTTACAGCGGCTATAATGACCGAAGTACGAAAGTACTTTTACTCTGATTTGATCAAAATAACTTGAGAAATATGAAAATGGCAAGGATACCTATCTTGTCATATACCATATGAAAGACCGAAAGAATCTGAATAAGATGCGCTTCTCCACTATGTCTGTATGTACAAAATGCAAAATTATCTTCTCATTCTCTCTGCTTTTTGGTGCAAAACAATTTGTAACAAGTCAAATTGTCAACTATCCTTATCGTGTGATATACTATGTGATAGAGCAAAAAATTCTGAATATAACGCACTTCAGGTCATGTCGATCGGTAATATTTTACAGCGGCTATAATGACCGAAGTACGAAAGTAGCTTTTACTCTGATTTGATCAAAAGAGCTTGAGAAATATGAAAATAGCAAGGATACTTATCGTGTCATATACCATGTGAAAGAGCGAAAAAATCTGAATAAGATGCGCTTCTCCACTATGTCTGTACGTTCAAAATGCAAAATTATCTTCCCGTTCTGTCTGCTTTTTGGTGCAAAACAATTTGTGACAAGTCAAATTGTCAACTATACTTATCGAGTGATATACTATGTGATAGAGCAAAAAATTACGAATGTAACACACTTCAGTTCATGTCGATCGGTGATATTTTACAGCGGCTATAATGACCGAAGTACGAAAGTAGCTTTTACTCTGATTTGATCAAAATAACTTGAGAAATATGAAAATGGCAAGGATACCTATCGTGTCATATACCATATGAAAGACCGAAAGAATCTGAATAAGATGCGCTTCTCCACTATGTCTGTACGTTCAAAATGCAAAATTATCTTCTCATTCTCTCTGCTTTTTGGTGCAAAACAATTTGTAACAAGTCAAATTGTCAACTATACTTATCGAGTGATATACTATGTGATAGAGCAAAAAATTACGAATGTAACACACTTCAGGTCATGCCGATCGGTGATATTTTACAGCGGCTATAATGACCGAAGTACGAAAGTACTTTTACTCTGATTTGATCAAAATAACTTGAGAAATATGAAAATGGCAAGGATACCTATCTTGTCATATACCATATGAAAGACCGAAAGAATCTGAATAAGATGCGCTTCTCCACTATGTCTGTACGTACAAAATGCAAAATTATCTTCTCATTCTCTCTGCTTTTTGGTGCAAAACAATTTGTAACATGTCAAATTGTCAACTATCCTTATCGAGTGATATACTATGTGATAGAGCAAAAAATTCTGAATATAACACACTTCAGGTCATGTCGATCGGTAATATTTTACAGCGGCTATAATGACCGAAGTACGAAAGTACTTTTACTCTGATTTGATCAAAATAACTTGAGAAATATGAAAATGGCAAGGATACCTATCTTGTCATATACCATATGAAAGACCGAAAGAATCTGAATAAGATGCGCTTCTCCACTATGTCTGTATGTACAAAATGCAAAATTATCTTCTCATTCTCTCTGCTTTTTGGTGCAAAACAATTTGTAACAAGTCAAATTGTCAACTATCCTTATCGTGTGATATACTATGTGATAGAGCAAAAAATTCTGAATATAACGCACTTCAGGTCATGTCGATCGGTAATATTTTACAGCGGCTATAATGACCGAAGTACGAAAGTAGCTTTTACTCTGATTTGATCAAAAGAGCTTGAGAAATATGAAAATAGCAAGGATACTTATCGTGTCATATACCATGTGAAAGAGCGAAAAAATCTGAATAAGATGCGCTTCTCCACTATGTCTGTACGTTCAAAATGCAAAATTATCTTCCCGTTCTGTCTGCTTTTTGGTGCAAAACAATTTGTGACAAGTCAAATTGTCAACTATACTTATCGAGTGATATACTATGTGATAGAGCAAAAAATTACGAATGTAACACACTTCAGTTCATGTCGATCGGTGATATTTTACAGCGGCTATAATGACCGAAGTACGAAAGTAGCTTTTACTCTGATTTGATCAAAATAACTTGAGAAATATGAAAATGGCAAGGATACCTATCGTGTCATATACCATATGAAAGACCGAAAGAATCTGAATAAGATGCGCTTCTCCACTATGTCTGTACGTTCAAAATGCAAAATTATCTTCTCATTCTCTCTGCTTTTTGGTGCAAAACAATTTGTAACAAGTCAAATTGTCAACTATACTTATCGAGTGATATACTATGTGATAGAGCAAAAAATTACGAATGTAACACACTTCAGGTCATGCCGATCGGTGATATTTTACAGCGGCTATAATGACCGAAGTACGAAAGTACTTTTACTCTGATTTGATCAAAATAACTTGAGAAATATGAAAATGGCAAGGATACCTATCTTGTCATATACCATATGAAAGACCGAAAGAATCTGAATAAGATGCGCTTCTCCACTATGTCTGTACGTACAAAATGCAAAATTATCTTCTCATTCTCTCTGCTTTTTGGTGCAAAACAATTTGTAACATGTCAAATTGTCAACTATCCTTATCGAGTGATATACTATGTGATAGAGCAAAAAATTCTGAATATAACACACTTCAGGTCATGTCGATCGGTAATATTTTACAGCGGCTATAATGACCGAAGTACGAAAGTAGCTTTTACTCTGATTTGATCAAAAGAGCTTGAGAAATATGAAAATAGCAAGGATACTTATCGTGTCATATACCATGTGAAAGAGCGAAAAAATCTGAATAAGATGCGCTTCTCCACTATGTCTGTACGTTCAAAATGCAAAATTATCTTCCCGTTCTCTCTGCTTTTTGGTGCAAAACAATTTGTGACAAGTCAAATTGTCAACTATACTTATCTAGTGATATACTATGTGATAGAGCAAAAAATTACGAATGTAACACACTTCAGGTCATGTCGATCGGTGATATTTTACAGCGGCTATAATGACCGAAGTACGAAAGTAGCTTTTACTCTGATTTGATCAAAATAACTTGAGAAATATGAAAATGGCAAGGATACCTATCGTGTCATATACCATATGAAAGACCGAAAAAATCTGAATAAGATGCGCATCTCCACTATGTCTGTACGTTCAAAATGCAAAATTATCTTCCTATTCTCTCTGCTTTTTGTGCAAAACAATTTGTAACAATTCAAAATGGTCAATTATCCTTATCGAGTGATATACTATGTGATAGAGCAAAAAATTCTGAATATAACACACTTCAGGTAATGTCGATCGGTAATATTTTACAGCGGCTATAATGACCGAAGTACGAAAGTAGCTTTTACTCTGATTTGATCAAAAGAGCTTGAGAAATATGAAAATAGCAAGGATACTTATCGTGTCATATACCATGTGAAAGAGCGAAAAAATCTGAATAAGATGCGCTTCTCCACTATGTCTGTACGTTCAAAATGCAAAATTATCTTCCCGTTCTGTCTGCTTTTTGGTGCAAAACAATTTGTGACAAGTCAAATTGTCAACTATACTTATCGAGTGATATACTATGTGATAGAGCAAAAAATTCTGAATGTAACACACTTCAGGTCATGTCGATCGGTAATATTTTACAGCGGCTATAATGACCGAAGTACGAAAGTAGCTTTTACTCTGATTTGATCAAAATAACTTGAGAAATATGAAAATGGCAAGGATACCTATCTTGTCATATACCATATGAAAGACCGAAAGAATCTGAATAAGATGCGCTTCTCCACTATGTCTGTACGTTCAAAATGCCAAATTATCTTCCCATTCTCTCTGCTTTTTGGCGCAAAACAATTTGTAACAAGTCAAATTATCAACTATCCTTATCGAGTGATATACTATGTGATAGAGCAAAAAATTCTGAATGTAACACACTTCACGTCATTTCGATCGGTAATATTTTACAGCGGCTATAATGACCGAAGTACGAAAGTAGCTTTTACTCTGATTTGATCAAAATAACTTGAGAAATATGAAAATGGCAAGGATACCTATCGTCTCATATACCATATGAAAGACCGAAAAAATCTGAATAAGATGCGCTTCTCCACTATGTCTGTACGTTCAAAATGCAAAATTATCTTCCCATTCTCTCTGCTTTTTGGTGCAAAACAATTTGTAACAAGTCAAATTGTCAACTATCCTTATCGAGTGATATACTATGTGATAGAGCAAAAAATTCTGAATGTAACACACTTCAGGTCATGTCGATCGGTGATATTTTACAGCGGCTATAATGACCGAAGTACGAAAGTACTTTTACTCTGATTTGATCAAAATAACTTGAGAAATATGAAAATGGCAAGGATACCTATCTTGTCATATACCATATGAAATACCGAAAGAATCTGAATAAGATGCGCTTCTCCACTATGTCTGTACGTACAAAATGCAAAATTATCTTCTCATTCTCTCTGCTTTTTGGTGCAAAACAATTTGTAACAAGTCAAATTGTCAACTATCCTTATCGAGTGATATACTATGTGATAGAGCAAAAAATTCTGAATATAACACACTTCACGTCATTTCGATCGGTAATATTTTACAGCGGCTATAATGACCGAAGTACGAAAGTAGCTTTTACTCTGATTTGATCAAAATAACTTGAGAAATATGAAAATGGCAAGGATACCTATCGTCTCATATACCATATGAAAGACCGAAAAAATCTGAATAAGATGCGCTTCTCCACTATGTCTGTACGTTCAAAATGCAAAATTATCTTCCCATTCTCTCTGCTTTTTGGTGCAAAACAATTTGTAACAAGTCAAATTGTCAACTATCCTTATCGAGTGATATACTATGTGATAGAGCAAAAAATTCTGAATGTAACACACTTCAGGTCATGTCGATCGGTGATATTTTACAGCGGCTATAATGACCGAAGTACGAAAGTACTTTTACTCTGATTTGATCAAAATAACTTGAGAAATATGAAAATGGCAAGGATACCTATCTTGTCATATACCATATGAAATACCGAAAGAATCTGAACAAGATGCGCTTCTCCACTATGTCTGTACGTACAAAATGCAAAATTATCTTCTCATTCTCTCTGCTTTTTGGTGCAAAACAATTTGTAACAAGTCAAATTGTCAACTATCCTTATCGAGTGATATACTATGTGATAGAGCAAAAAATTCTGAATATAACACACTTCAGGTCATGTCGATCGGTAATATTTTACAGCGGCTATAATGACCGAAGTACGAAAGTAGCTTTTACTCTGATTTGATCAAAAGAGCTTGAGAAATATGAAAATAGCAAGGATACTTATCGTGTCATATACCATATGAAAGACCGAAAAAATCTGAATAAGATGCGCTTCTCCACTATGTCTGTACGTTCAAAATGCAAAATTATCTTCCCATTCTCTCTGCTTTTTGGTGCAAAACAATTTGTAACAAGTCAAATTGTCAACTATCCTTATCGAGTGATATACTATGTGATAGAGCAAAAAATTCTGAATGTAACACACTTCAGGTCATGTCGATCGGTGATATTTTACAGCGGCTATAATGACCGAAGTACGAAAGTACTTTTACTCTGATTTGATCAAAATAACTTGAGAAATATGAAAATGGCAAGGATACCTATCTTGTCATATACCATATGAAATACCGAAAGAATCTGAATAAGATGCGCTTCTCCACTATGTCTGTACGTACAAAATGCAAAATTATCTTCTCATTCTCTCTGCTTTTTGGTGCAAAACAATTTGTAACAAGTCAAATTGTCAACTATCCTTATCGAGTGATATACTATGTGATAGAGCAAAAAATTCTGAATATAACACACTTCAGGTCATGTCGATCGGTAATATTTTACAGCGGCTATAATGACCGAAGTACGAAAGTAGCTTTTACTCTGATTTGATCAAAAGAGCTTGAGAAATATGAAAATAGCAAGGATACTTATCGTGTCATATACCATGTGAAAGAGCGAAAAAATCTGAATAAGATGCGCTTCTCCACTATGTCTGTACGTTCAAAATGCAAAATTATCTTCCCGTTCTGTCTGCTTTTTGGTGCAAAACAATTTGTGACAAGTCAAATTGTCAACTATACTTATCGAGTGATATACTATGTGATAGAGCAAAAAATTACGAATGTAACACACTTCAGGTCATGTCGATCGGTGATATTTTACAGCGGCTATAATGACCGAAGTACGAAAGTAGCTTTTACTCTGATTTGATCAAAATAATTTGAGAAATATGAAAATGGCAAGGATACCTATCGTCTCATATACCATATGAAAGACCGAAAGAATCTGAATAAGATGCGCTTCTCCACTATGTCTGTACGTACAAAATGCAAAATTATCTTCTCATTCTCTCTGCTTTTTGGTGCAAAACAATTTGTAACATGTCAAATTGTCAACTATCCTTATCGAGTGATATACTATGTGATAGAGCAAAAAATTCTGAATATAACACACTTCAGGTCATGTCGATCGGTAATATTTTACAGCGGCTATAATGACCGAAGTACGAAAGTAGCTTTTACTCTGATTTGATCAAAAGAGCTTGAGAAATATGAAAATAGCAAGGATACTTATCGTGTCATATACCATGTGAAAGAGCGAAAAAATCTGAATAAGATGCGCTTCTCCACTATGTCTGTACGTTCAAAATGCAAAATTATCTTCCCGTTCTCTCTGCTTTTTGGTGCAAAACAATTTGTGACAAGTCAAATTGTCAACTATACTTATCGAGTGATATACTATGTGATAGAGCAAAAAATTACGAATGTAACACACTTCAGGTCATGTCGATCGGTGATATTTTACAGCGGCTATAATGACCGAAGTACGAAAGTAGCTTTTACTCTGATTTGATCAAAATAACTTGAGAAATATGAAAATGGCAAGGATACCTATCGTGTCATATACCATATGAAAGACCGAAAGAATCTGAATAAGATGCGCTTCTCCACTATGTCTGTACGTTCAAAATGCAAAATTATCTTCTCATTCTCTCTGCTTTTTGGTACAAAACAATTTGTAACAAGTCAAATTGTCAACTATCCGTATCGAGTGATATACTATGTGATAGAGCAAAAAATTCTGAATATAACACACTTCAGGTCATGTCGATCGGTAATATTTTACAGCGGCTATAATGACCGAAGTACGAAAGTAGCTTTTACTCTGATTTGATCAAAAGAGCTTGAGAAATATGAAAATAGCAAGGATACTTATCGTGTCATATACCATGTGAAAGAGCGAAAAAATCTGAATAAGATGCGCTTCTCCACTATGTCTGTACGTTCAAAATGCAAAATTATCTTCCCGTTCTGTCTGCTTTTTGGTGCAAAACAATTTGTGACAAGTCAAATTGTCAACTATACTTATCGAGTGATATACTATGTGATAGAGCAAAAAATTACGAATGTAACACACTTCAGGTCATGTCGATCGGTGATATTTTACAGCGGCTATAATGACCGAAGTACGAAAGTAGCTTTTACTCTGATTTGATCAAAATAACTTGAGAAATATGAAAATGGCAAGGATACCTATCGTGTCATATACCATATGAAAGACCGAAAGAATCTGAATAAGATGCGCTTCTCCACTATGTCTGTACGTTCAAAATGCAAAATTATCTTCTCATTCTCTCTGCTTTTTGGTGCAAAACAATTTGTAACAAGTCAAATTGTCAACTATACTTATCGAGTGATATACTATGTGATAGAGCAAAAAATTACGAATGTAACACACTTCAGGTCATGTCGATCGGTGGTATTTTACAGCGGCTATAATGACCGAAGTACGAAAGTACTTTTACTCTGATTTGATCAAAATAACTTGAGAAATATGAAAATGGCAAGGATACCTATCGTGTCATATACCATATGAAAGACCGAAAGAATCTGAATAAGATGCGCTTCTCCACTATGTCCGTACGTTCAAAATGCAAAATTATCTTCTCATTCTCTCTGCTTTTTGGTGCAAAACAATTTGTAACAAGTCAAATTGTCAACTATCCTTATCGAGTGATATACTATGTGATAGAGCAAAAAATTCTGAATATAACACACTTCACGTCATGTCGATCGGTAATATTTTACAGCGGCTATAATGACCGAAATACGAAAGTAGCTTTTACTCTGATTTGATCAAAATAACTTGAGAAATATGAAAATGGCAAGGATACCTATCGTGTCATATACCATATGAAAGACCGAAAGAATCTGAATAAGATGCGCTTCTCCACTATGTCTGTACGTACAAAATGCAAAATTATCTTCTCATTCTCTCTGCTTTTTGGTGCAAAACAATTTGTAACAAGTCAAATTGTCAACTATCCTTATCGTGTGATATACTATGTGATAGAGCAAAAAATTCTGAATATAACGCACTTCAGGTCATGTCGATCGGTAATATTTTACAGCGGCTATAATGACCGAAGTACGAAAGTAGCTTTTACTCTGATTTGATCAAAAGAGCTTGAGAAATATGAAAATAGCAAGGATACTTATCGTGTCATATACCATGTGAAAGAGCGAAAAAATCTGAATAAGATGCGCTTCTCCACTATGTCTGTACGTTCAAAATGCAAAATTATCTTCCCGTTCTGTCTGCTTTTTGGTGCAAAACAATTTGTGACAAGTCAAATTGTCAACTATACTTATCGAGTGATATACTATGTGATAGAGCAAAAAATTACGAATGTAACACACTTCAGTTCATGTCGATCGGTGATATTTTACAGCGGCTATAATGACCGAAGTACGGAAGTACTTTTACTCTGATTTGATCAAAATAACTTGAGAAATATGAAAATGGCAAGGATACCTATCTTGTCATATACCATATGAAAGACCGAAAGAATCTGAATAAGATGCGCTTCTCCACTATGTCTGTACGTACAAAATGCAAAATTATCTTCTCATTCTCTCTGCTTTTTGGTGCAAAACAATTTGTAACATGTCAAATTGTCAACTATCCTTATCGAGTGATATACTATGTGATAGAGCAAAAAATTCTGAATATAACACACTTCAGGTCATGTCGATCGGTAATATTTTACAGCGGCTATAATGACCGAAGTACGAAAGTAGCTTTTACTCTGATTTGATCAAAAGAGCTTGAGAAATATGAAAATAGCAAGGATACTTATCGTGTCATATACCATGTGAAAGAGCGAAAAAATCTGAATAAGATGCGCTTCTCCACTATGTCTGTACGTTCAAAATGCAAAATTATCTTCCCGTTCTCTCTGCTTTTTGGTGCAAAACAATTTGTGACAAGTCAAATTGTCAACTATACTTATCTAGTGATATACTATGTGATAGAGCAAAAAATTACGAATGTAACACACTTCAGGTCATGTCGATCGGTGATATTTTACAGCGGCTATAATGACCGAAGTACGAAAGTAGCTTTTACTCTGATTTGATCAAAATAACTTGAGAAATATGAAAATAGCAAGGATACCCCTCGTGTCATATACCATATGAAAGACCGAAAAAATCTGAATAAGATGCGCTTCTCCACTATGTCTGTACGTTCAAAATGCAAAATTATCTTCTCATTCTCTCTGCTTTTTGGTGCAAAACAATTTGTAACAAGTCAAATTGTCAACTATACTTATCGAGTGATATACGATGTGATAGAGCAAAAAATTACGAATGTAACACACTTCAGGTCATGTCGATCGGTGATATTTTACAGCGGCTATAATGACCGAAGTACGAAAGTACTTTTACTCTGATTTGATCAAAATAACTTGAGAAATATGAAAATGGCAAGGATACCTATCTTGTCATATACCATATGAAAGACCGAAAGAATCTGAATAAGATGCGCTTCTCCACTATGTCTGTACGTACAAAATGCAAAATTATCTTCTCATTCTCTCTGCTTTTTGGTGCAAAACAATTTGTAACAAGTCAAATTGTCAACTATCCTTATCGTGTGATATACTATGTGATAGAGCAAAAAATTCTGAATATAACGCACTTCAGGTCATGTCGATCGGTAATATTTTACAGCGGCTATAATGACCGAAGTACGAAAGTAGCTTTTACTCTGATTTGATCAAAAGAGCTTGAGAAATATGAAAATAGCAAGGATACTTATCGTGTCATATACCATGTGAAAGAGCGAAAAAATCTGAATAAGATGCGCTTCTCCACTATGTCTGTACGTTCAAAATGCAAAATTATCTTCCCGTTCTGTCTGCTTTTTGGTGCAAAACAATTTGTGACAAGTCAAATTGTCAACTATACTTATCGAGTGATATACTATGTGATAGAGCAAAAAATTACGAATGTAACACACTTCAGTTCATGTCGATCGGTGATATTTTACAGCGGCTATAATGACCGAAGTACGAAAGTAGCTTTTACTCTGATTTGATCAAAATAACTTGAGAAATATGAAAATGGCAAGGATACCTATCGTGTCATATACCATATGAAAGACCGAAAGAATCTGAATAAGATGCGCTTCTCCACTATGTCTGTACGTTCAAAATGCAAAATTATCTTCTCATTCTCTCTGCTTTTTGGTGCAAAACAATTTGTAACAAGTCAAATTGTCAACTATACTTATCGAGTGATATACTATGTGATAGAGCAAAAAATTACGAATGTAACACACTTCAGGTCATGTCGATCGGTGATATTTTACAGCGGCTATAATGACCGAAGTACGAAAGTACTTTTACTCTGATTTGATCAAAATAACTTGAGAAATATGAAAATGGCAAGGATACCTATCTTGTCATATACCATATGAAAGACCGAAAAAATCTGAATAAGATGCGCATCTCCACTATGTCTGTACGTTCAAAATGCAAAATTATCTTCCTATTCTCTCTGCTTTTTGGCGCAAAACAATTTGTAACAAGTCAAATTATCAACTATCCTTATCGAGTGATATACTATGTGATAGAGCAAAAAATTCTGAATGTAACACACTTCACGTCATGTCGATCGGTAATATTTTACAGCGGCTATAATGACCGAAGTACGAAAGTAGCTTTTACTCTGATTTGATCAAAATAACTTGAGAAATATGAAAATAGCAAGGATACCCCTCGTGTCATATACCATATGAAAGACCGAAAAAAATCTGAATAAGATGCGCTTCTCCACTATGTCTGTACGTTCAAAATGCCAAATTATCTTCCCATTCTCTCTGCTTTTTGGTGCAAAACAATTTGTAACAAGTCAAATCGTCAACTATCCTTATCGAGTGATATACTATGTGATAGAGCAAAAAATTCTGAATGTAACACACTTCAGGTCATGTCGATCGGTAATATTTTACAGCGGCTATATTGACCGAAGTACGAAAGTAGCTTTTACTCTGATTTGATCAAAATAACTTGAGAAATATGAAAATGACAAGGATACCCATCGTGTCATATACCATATGAAAGAGCGAAAAAAATCTGAATAAGATGCGCTTCTCCACTATGTCTGTACGTTCAAAATGCAAAATTATCTTCCTATTCTCTCTGATTTTTGTGCAAAACAATTTGTAACAATTCAAAATGGTCAATTATCCTTATCGAGTGATATACTATGTGATAGAGCAAAAAATTCTGAATGTAACACACTTCAGGTCATGTCGATCGGTAATATTTTACAGCGGCTATAATGACCGAAGTACGAAAGTAGCTTTTACTCTGATTTGATCAAAATAACTTGAGAAATATGAAAATGACAAGGATACCCATCGTGTCATATACCATATGAAAGAGCGAAAAAAATCTGAATAAGATGCGCTTCTCCACTATGTCTGTACGTTCAAAATGCCAAATTATCTTCCCATTCTCTCTGCTTTTTGGCGCAAAACAATTTGTAACAAGTCAAATTATCAACTATCCTTATCGAGTGATATACTATGTGATAGAGCAAAAAATTCTGAATGTAACACACTTCACGTCATTTCGATCGGTAATATTTTACAGCGGCTATAATGACCGAAGTACGAAAGTAGCTTTTACTCTGATTTGATCAAAATAACTTGAGAAATATGAAAATGGCAAGGATACCTATCGTCTCATATACCATATGAAAGACCGAAAAAATCTGAATAAGATGCGCTTCTCCACTATGTCTGTACGTTCAAAATGCAAAATTATCTTCCCATTCTCTCTGCTTTTTGGTGCAAAACAATTTGTAACAAGTCAAATTGTCAACTATACTTATCGAGTGATATACTATGTGATAGAGCAAAAAATTCTGAATGTAACACACTTAAGGTCATGTCGATCGGTGATATTTTACAGCGGCTATAATGACCGAAGTACGAAAGTACTTTTACTCTGATTTGATCAAAATAACTTGAGAAATATGAAAATGGCAAGGATACCTATCTTGTCATATACCATATGAAAGACCGAAAGAATCTGAATAAGATGCGCTTCTCCACTATGTCTGTACGTTCAAAATGCCAAATTATCTTCCCATTCTCTCTGCTTTTTGGCGCAAAACAATTTGTAACAAGTCAAATTATCAACTATCCTTATCGAGTGATATACTATGTGATAGAGCAAAAAATTCTGAATGTAACACACTTCACGTCATTTCGATCGGTAATATTTTACAGCGGCTATAATGACCGAAGTACGAAAGTAGCTTTTACTCTGATTTGATCAAAATAACTTGAGAAATATGAAAATGGCAAGGATACCTATCGTCTCATATACCATATGAAAGACCGAAAAAATCTGAATAAGATGCGCTTCTCCACTATGTCTGTACGTTCAAAATGCAAAATTATCTTCCCATTCTCTCTGCTTTTTGGTGCAAAACAATTTGTAACAAGTCAAATTGTCAACTATCCTTATCGAGTGATATACTATGTGATAGAGCAAAAAATTCTGAATGTAACACACTTCAGGTCATGTCGATCGGTGATATTTTACAGCGGCTATAATGACCGAAGTACGAAAGTACTTTTACTCTGATTTGATCAAAATAACTTGAGAAATATGAAAATGGCAAGGATACCTATCTTGTCATATACCATATGAAATACCGAAAGAATCTGAATAAGATGCGCTTCTCCACTATGTCTGTACGTACAAAATGCAAAATTATCTTCTCATTCTCTCTGCTTTTTGGTGCAAAACAATTTGTAACAAGTCAAATTGTCAACTATCCTTATCGAGTGATATACTATGTGATAGAGCAAAAAATTCTGAATATAACACACTTCAGGTCATGTCGATCGGTAATATTTTACAGCGGCTATAATGACCGAAGTACGAAAGTAGCTTTTACTCTGATTTGATCAAAAGAGCTTGAGAAATATGAAAATAGCAAGGATACTTATCGTGTCATATACCATGTGAAAGAGCGAAAAAATCTGAATAAGATGCGCTTCTCCACTATGTCTGTACGTTCAAAATGCAAAATTATCTTCCCGTTCTGTCTGCTTTTTGGTGCAAAACAATTTGTGACAAGTCAAATTGTCAACTATACTTATCGAGTGATATACTATGTGATAGAGCAAAAAATTACGAATGTAACACACTTCAGGTCATGTCGATCGGTGATATTTTACAGCGGCTATAATGACCGAAGTACGAAAGTAGCTTTTACTCTGATTTGATCAAAATAACTTGAGAAATATGAAAATGGCAAGGATACTTATCTTGTCATATACCATATGAAAGACCGAAAGAATCTGAATAAGATGCGCTTCTCCACTATGTCTGTACGTACAAAATGCAAAATTATCTTCTCATTCTCTCTGCTTTTTGGTACAAAACAATTTGTAACAAGTCAAATTGTCAACTATACTTATCGAGTGATATACTATGTGATAGAGCAAAAAATTACGAATGTAACACACTTCAGGTCATGTCGATCGGTGATATTTTACAGCGGCTATAATGACCGAAGTACGAAAGTAGCTTTTACTCTGATTTGATCAAAATAACTTGAGAAATATGAAAATGGCAAGGATACCTATCGTGTCATATACCATATGAAAGACCGAAAGAATCTGAATAAGATGCGCTTCTCCACTATGTCTGTACGTTCAAAATGCAAAATTATCTTCTCATTCTCTCTGCTTTTTGGTGCAAAACAATTTGTAACAAGTCAAATTGTCAACTATACTTATCGAGTGATATACTATGTGATAGAGCAAAAAATTACGAATGTAACACACTTCAGGTCATGTCGATCGGTGGTATTTTACAGCGGCTATAATGACCGAAGTACGAAAGTACTTTTACTCTGATTTGATCAAAATAACTTGAGAAATATGAAAATGGCAAGGATACCTATCGTGTCATATACCATATGAAAGACCGAAAGAATCTGAATAAGATGCGCTTCTCCACTATGTCCGTACGTTCAAAATGCAAAATTATCTTCTCATTCTCTCTGCTTTTTGGTGCAAAACAATTTGTAACAAGTCAAATTGTCAACTATCCTTATCGAGTGATATACTATGTGATAGAGCAAAAAATTCTGAATATAACACACTTCACGTCATGTCGATCGGTAATATTTTACAGCGGCTATAATGACCGAAGTACGAAAGTAGCTTTTACTCTGATTTGATCAAAATAACTTGAGAAATATGAAAATGGCAAGGATACCTATCGTGTCATATACCATATGAAAGACCGAAAGAATCTGAATAAGATGCGCTTCTCCACTATGTCTGTACGTTCAAAATGCAAAATTATCTTCTCATTCTCTCTGCTTTTTGGTGCAAAACAATTTGTAACAAGTCAAATTGTCAACTATCCTTATCGAGTGATATACTATGTGATAGAGCAAAAAATTCTGAATATAACACACTTCAGGTCATGTCGATCGGTAATATTTTACAGCGGCTATAATGACCGAAGTACGAAAGTAGCTTTTACTCTGATTTGATCAAAAGAGCTTGAGAAATATGAAAATAGCAAGGATACTTATCGCGTCATATACCATGTGAAAGAGCGAAAAAATCTGAATAAGATGCGCTTCTCCACTATGTCTGCACGTTCAAAATGCAAAATTATCTTCCCGTTCTCTCTGCTTTTTGGTGCAAAACAATTTGTGACAAGTCAAATTGTCAACTATACTTATCGAGTGATATACTATGTGATAGAGCAAAAAATTCTGAATGTAACACACTTCAGGTCATGTCGATCGGTAATATTTTACAGCGGCTATAATGACCGAAGTACGAAAGTAGCTTTTACTCTGATTTGATCAAAATTACTTGAGAAATATGAAAATGGCAAGGATACCTATCGTGTCATATACCATATGAAAGACCGAAAGAATCTGAATAAGATGCGCTTCTCCACTATGTCTGTACGTTCAAAATGCAAAATTGTCTTCTCATTCTCTCTGCTTTTTGGTGCAAAACAATTTGTAACAAGTCAAATTGTCAACTATCCTTATCGAGTGATATACTATGTGATAGAGCAAAAAATTCTGAATATAACACACTTCATGTCATGTCGATCGGTGATATTTTACAGCGGCTATAATGACCGAAGTACGAAAGTAGCTTTTACTCTGATTTGATCAAAATAACTTGAGAAATATGAAAATGGCAAGGATACCTATCGTGTCATATACCATGTGAAAGAGCGAAAAAATCTGAATAAGATGCGCTTCTCCACTATGTCTGTACGTTCAAAATGCAAAATTATCTTCCCGTTCTCTTTGCTTTTTGGTGCAAAACAATTTGTGACAAGTCAAATTGTCAACTATACTTATCGAGTGATATACTATGTGATAGAGCAAAAAATTCTGAATGTAACACACTTCAGGTCATGTCGATCGGTAATATTTTACAGCGGCTATAATGACCGAAGTACGAAAGTAGCTTTTACTCTGATTTGATCAAAATAACTTGAGAAATATGAAAATAGCAAGGATACCCCTCGTGTCATATACCATATGAAAGACCGAAAAAATCTGAATAAGATGCGCTTCTCCACTATGTCTGTACGTTCAAAATGCAAAATTATCTTCTCATTCTCTCTGCTTTTTGGTGCAAAACAATTTGTAACAAGTCAAATTGTCAACTATACTTATCGAGTGATATACTATGTGATAGAGCAAAAAATTCTGAATGTAACACACTTCAGGTCATGTCGATCGGTAATATTTTACAGCGGCTATAATGACCGAAGTACGAAAGTAGCTTTTACTCTGATTTGATCAAAATAACTTGAGAAATATGAAAATAGCAAGGATACCCCTCGTGTCATATACCATATGAAAGACCGAAAAAATCTGAATAAGATGCGCTTCTCCACTATGTCTGTACGTTCAAAATGCCAAATTATCTTCCCATTCTCTCTGCTTTTTGGTGCAAAACAATTTGTAACAAGTCAAATTGTCAAAAAATCTGAATAAGATGCGCTTCTCCACTATGTCTGTACGTTCAAAATGCAAAATTATCTTCTCATTCTCTCTGCTTTTTGGTGCAAAACAATTTGTAACAAGTCAAATTGTCAACTATCCTTATCGAGTGATATACTATGTGATAGAGCAAAAAATTCTGAATATAACACACTTCATGTCATGTCGATCGGTGATATTTTACAGCGGCTATAATGACCGAAGTACGAAAGTAGCTTTTACTCTGATTTGATCAAAATAACTTGAGAAATATGAAAATGGCAAGGATACCTATCGTGTCATATACCATGTGAAAGAGCGAAAAAATCTGAATAAGATGCGCTTCTCCACTATGTCTGTACGTTCAAAATGCAAAATTATCTTCCCGTTCTCTCTGCTTTTTGGTGCAAAACAATTTGTAACAAGTCAAATTGTCAAAAAATCTGAATAAGATGCACTTCTCTACTATGTCTGTACGTTCAAAATGCAAAATTATCTTCCCGTTCTCTTTGCTTTTTGGTGCAAAACAATTTGTGACAAGTCAAATTGTCAACTATACTTATCGAGTGATATACTATGTGATAGAGCAAAAAATTCTGAATGTAACACACTTCAGGTCATGTCGATCGGTAATATTTTACAGCGGCTATAATGACCGAAGTACGAAAGTAGCTTTTACTCTGATTTGATCAAAATAACTTGAGAAATATGAAAATAGCAAGGATACCCCTCGTGTCATATACCATATGAAAGACCGAAAAAATCTGAATAAGATGCGCTTCTCCACTATGTCTGTACGTTCAAAATGCCAAATTATCTTCCCATTCTCTCTGCTTTTTGGTGCAAAACAATTTGTAACAAGTCAAATTGTCAAAAAATCTGAATAAGATGCGCTTCTCCACTATGTCTGTACGTTCAAAATGCAAAATTATCTTCTCATTCTCTCTGCTTTTTGGTGCAAAACAATTTGTAACAAGTCAAATTGTCAACTATCCTTATCGAGTGATATACTATGTGATAGAGCAAAAAATTCTGAATATAACACACTTCATGTCATGTCGATCGGTGATATTTTACAGCGGCTATAATGACCGAAGTACGAAAGTAGCTTTTACTCTGATTTGATCAAAATAACTTGAGAAATATGAAAATGGCAAGGATACCTATCGTGTCATATACCATGTGAAAGAGCGAAAAAATCTGAATAAGATGCGCTTCTCCACTATGTCTGTACGTTCAAAATGCAAAATTATCTTCCCGTTCTCTCTGCTTTTTGGTGCAAAACAATTTGTAACAAGTCAAATTGTCAAAAAATCTGAATAAGATGCACTTCTCTACTATGTCTGTACGTTCAAAATGCAAAATTATCTTCCCGTTCTCTTTGCTTTTTGGTGCAAAACAATTTGTGACAAGTCAAATTGTCAACTATACTTATCGAGTGATATACTATGTGATAGAGCAAAAAATTCTGAATGTAACACACTTCAGGTCATGTCGATCGGTAATATTTTACAGCGGCTATAATGACCGAAGTACGAAAGTAGCTTTTACTCTGATTTGATCAAAATAACTTGAGAAATATGAAAATAGCAAGGATACCCCTCGTGTCATATACCATATGAAAGACCGAAAAAATCTGAATAAGATGCGCTTCTCCACTATGTCTGTACGTTCAAAATGCAAAATTATCTTCTCATTCTCTCTGCTTTTTGGTGCAAAACAATTTGTAACAAGTCAAATTGTCAACTATCCTTATCGAGTGATATACTATGTGATAGAGCAAAAAATTCTGAATATAACACACTTCATGTCATGTCGATCGGTGATATTTTACAGCGGCTATAATGACCGAAGTACGAAAGTAGCTTTTACTCTGATTTGAACAAAATAACTTGAGAAATATGAAAATAGCAAGGATACCCCTCGTGTCATATACCATATGAAAGACCGAAAAAATCTGAATAAGATGCGCTTCTCCACTATGTCTGTACGTTCAAAATGCCAAATTATCTTCCCATTCTCTCTGCTTTTTGGTGCAAAACAATTTGTAACAAGTCAAATTGTCAAAAAATCTGAATAAGATGCGCTTCTCCACTATGTCTGTACGTTCAAAATGCAAAATTATCTTCTCATTCTCTCTGCTTTTTGGTGCAAAACAATTTGTAACAAGTCAAATTGTCAAAAAATCTGAATAAGATGCGCTTCTCCACTATGTCTGTACGTTCAAAATGCAAAATTATCTTCCCGTTCTCTTTGCTTTTTGGTGCAAAACAATTTGTAACAAGTCAAATTGTCAAAAAATCTGAATAAGATGCGCTTCTCCACTATGTCTGTACGTTCAAAATGCAAAATTATCTTCCCGTTCTCTCTGCTTTTTGGTGCAAAACAATTTGTAACAAGTCAAATTGTCAAAAAATCTGAATAAGATGCACTTCTCTACTATGTCTGTACGTTCAAAATGCAAAATTATCTTCCCGTTCTCTTTGCTTTTTGGTGCAAAACAATTTGTGACAAGTCAAATTGTCAACTATACTTATCGAGTGATATACTATGTGATAGAGCAAAAAATTCTGAATGTAACACACTTCAGGTCATGTCGATCGGTAATATTTTACAGCGGCTATAATGACCGAAGTACGAAAGTAGCTTTTACTCTGATTTGATCAAAATAACTTGAGAAATATGAAAATAGCAAGGATACCCCTCGTGTCATATACCATATGAAAGACCGAAAAAATCTGAATAAGATGCGCTTCTCCACTATGTCTGTACGTTCAAAATGCCAAATTATCTTCCCATTCTCTCTGCTTTTTGGTGCAAAACAATTTGTAACAAGTCAAATTGTCAAAAAATCTGAATAAGATGCGCTTCTCCACTATGTCTGTACGTTCAAAATGCAAAATTATCTTCTCATTCTCTCTGCTTTTTGGTGCAAAACAATTTGTAACAAGTCAAATTGTCAACTATCCTTATCGAGTGATATACTATGTGATAGAGCAAAAAATTCTGAATATAACACACTTCATGTCATGTCGATCGGTGATATTTTACAGCGGCTATAATGACCGAAGTACGAAAGTAGCTTTTACTCTGATTTGATCAAAATAACTTGAGAAATATGAAAATGGCAAGGATACCTATCGTGTCATATACCATGTGAAAGAGCGAAAAAATCTGAATAAGATGCGCTTCTCCACTATGTCTGTACGTTCAAAATGCAAAATTATCTTCCCGTTCTCTCTGCTTTTTGGTGCAAAACAATTTGTAACAAGTCAAATTGTCAAAAAATCTGAATAAGATGCACTTCTCTACTATGTCTGTACGTTCAAAATGCAAAATTATCTTCCCGTTCTCTTTGCTTTTTGGTGCAAAACAATTTGTGACAAGTCAAATTGTCAACTATACTTATCGAGTGATATACTATGTGATAGAGCAAAAAATTCTGAATGTAACACACTTCAGGTCATGTCGATCGGTAATATTTTACAGCGGCTATAATGACCGAAGTACGAAAGTAGCTTTTACTCTGATTTGATCAAAATAACTTGAGAAATATGAAAATAGCAAGGATACCCCTCGTGTCATATACCATATGAAAGACCGAAAAAATCTGAATAAGATGCGCTTCTCCACTATGTCTGTACGTTCAAAATGCAAAATTATCTTCTCATTCTCTCTGCTTTTTGGTGCAAAACAATTTGTAACAAGTCAAATTGTCAACTATACTTATCGAGTGATATACTATGTGATAGAGCAAAAAATTCTGAATGTAACACACTTCAGGTCATGTCGATCGGTAATATTTTACAGCGGCTATAATGACCGAAGTACGAAAGTAGCTTTTACTCTGATTTGATCAAAATAACTTGAGAAATATGAAAATAGCAAGGATACCCCTCGTGTCATATACCATGTGAAAGAGCGAAAAAATCTGAATAAGATGCGCTTCTCCACTATGTCTGTACGTTCAAAATGCAAAATTATCTTCCCGTTCTCTTTGCTTTTTGGTGCAAAACAATTTGTGACAAGTCAAATTGTCAACTATACTTATCGAGTGATATACTATGTGATAGAGCAAAAAATTCTGAATGTAACACACTTCAGGTCATGTCGATCGGTAATATTTTACAGCGGCTATAATGACCGAAGTACGAAAGTAGCTTTTACTCTGATTTGATCAAAATAACTTGAGAAATATGAAAATAGCAAGGATACCCCTCGTGTCATATACCATATGAAAGACCGAAAAAATCTGAATAAGATGCGCTTCTCCACTATGTCTGTACGTTCAAAATGCAAAATTATCTTCTCATTCTCTCTGCTTTTTGGTGCAAAACAATTTGTAACAAGTCAAATTGTCAACTATACTTATCGAGTGATATACTATGTGATAGAGCAAAAAATTCTGAATGTAACACACTTCAGGTCATGTCGATCGGTAATATTTTACAGCGGCTATAATGACCGAAGTACGAAAGTAGCTTTTACTCTGATTTGATCAAAATAACTTGAGAAATATGAAAATAGCAAGGATACCCCTCGTGTCATATACCATGTGAAAGAGCGAAAAAATCTGAATAAGATGCGCTTCTCCACTATGTCTGTACGTTCAAAATGCAAAATTATCTTCCCGTTCTCTCTGCTTTTTGGTGCAAAACAATTTGTAACAAGTCAAATTGTCAAAAAATCTGAATAAGATGCGCTTCTCCACTATGTCTGTACGTTCAAAATGCAAAATTATCTTCCCGTTCTCTTTGCTTTTTGGTGCAAAACAATTTGTGACAAGTCAAATTGTCAACTATCCTTATCGAGTGATATACTATGTGATAGAGCAAAAAATTCTGAATATAACACACTTCAGGTCATGTCGATCGGTAATATTTTACAGCGGCTATAATGACCGAAGTACGAAAGTAGCTTTTACTCTGATTTGATCAAAATAACTTGAGAAATATGAAAATAGCAAGGATACCTATCGTGTCATATACCATATGAAAGACCGAAAGAATCTGAATAAGATGCGCTTCTCCACTATGTCTGTACGTTCAAAATGCCAAATTATCTTCCCATTCTCTCTGCTTTTTGGTGCAAAACAATTTGTAACAAGTCAAATTGTCAAAAAATCTGAATAAGATGCGCTTCTCCACTATGTCTGTACGTTCAAAATGCAAAATTATCTTCTCATTCTCTCTGCTTTTTGGTGCAAAACAATTTGTAACAAGTCAAATTGTCAACTATCCTTATCGAGTGATATACTATGTGATAGAGCAAAAAATTCTGAATATAACACACTTCATGTCATGTCGATCGGTGATATTTTACAGCGGCTATAATGACCGAAGTACGAAAGTAGCTTTTACTCTGATTTGATCAAAATAACTTGAGAAATATGAAAATAGCAAGGATACCCCTCGTGTCATATACCATATGAAAGACCGAAAAAATCTGAATAAGATGCGCTTCTCCACTATGTCTGTACGTTCAAAATGCCAAATTATCTTCCCATTCTCTCTGCTTTTTGGTGCAAAACAATTTGTAACAAGTCAAATTGTCAAAAAATCTGAATAAGATGCGCTTCTCCACTATGTCTGTACGTTCAAAATGCAAAATTATCTTCTCATTCTCTCTGCTTTTTGGTGCAAAACAATTTGTAACAAGTCAAATTGTCAAAAAATCTGAATAAGATGCGCTTCTCCACTATGTCTGTACGTTCAAAATGCAAAATTATCTTCCCGTTCTCTTTGCTTTTTGGTGCAAAACAATTTGTGACAAGTCAAATTGTCAACTATCCTTATCGAGTGATATACTATGTGATAGAGCAAAAAATTCTGAATATAACACACTTCAGGTCATGTCGATCGGTAATATTTTACAGCGGCTATAATGACCGAAGTACGAAAGTAGCTTTTACTCTGATTTGATCAAAATAACTTGAGAAATATGAAAATAGCAAGGATACCCCTCGTGTCATATACCATATGAAAGACCGAAAAAATCTGAATAAGATGCGCTTCTCCACTATGTCTGTACGTTCAAAATGCCAAATTATCTTCCCATTCTCTCTGCTTTTTGGTGCAAAACAATTTGTAACAAGTCAAATTGTCAAAAAATCTGAATAAGATGCGCTTCTCCACTATGTCTGTACGTTCAAAATGCAAAATTATCTTCTCATTCTCTCTGCTTTTTGGTGCAAAACAATTTGTAACAAGTCAAATTGTCAAAAAATCTGAATAAGATGCGCTTCTCCACTATGTCTGTACGTTCAAAATGCAAAATTATCTTCCCGTTCTCTTTGCTTTTTGGTGCAAAACAATTTGTGACAAGTCAAATTGTCAACTATCCTTATCGAGTGATATACTATGTGATAGAGCAAAAAATTCTGAATATAACACACTTCAGGTCATGTCGATCGGTAATATTTTACAGCGGCTATAATGACCGAAGTACGAAAGTAGCTTTTACTCTGATTTGATCAAAATAACTTGAGAAATATGAAAATAGCAAGGATACCCCTCGTGTCATATACCATATGAAAGACCGAAAAAATCTGAATAAGATGCGCTTCTCCACTATGTCTGTACGTTCAAAATGCCAAATTATCTTCCCATTCTCTCTGCTTTTTGGTGCAAAACAATTTGTAACAAGTCAAATTGTCAAAAAATCTGAATAAGATGCGCTTCTCCACTATGTCTGTACGTTCAAAATGCAAAATTATCTTCTCATTCTCTCTGCTTTTTGGTGCAAAACAATTTGTAACAAGTCAAATTGTCAACTATCCTTATCGAGTGATATACTATGTGATAGAGCAAAAAATTCTGAATATAACACACTTCATGTCATGTCGATCGGTGATATTTTACAGCGGCTATAATGACCGAAGTACGAAAGTAGCTTTTACTCTGATTTGATCAAAATAACTTGAGAAATATGAAAATGGCAAGGATACCTATCGTGTCATATACCATGTGAAAGAGCGAAAAAATCTGAATAAGATGCGCTTCTCCACTATGTCTGTACGTTCAAAATGCAAAATTATCTTCCCGTTCTCTCTGCTTTTTGGTGCAAAA